>JANIJI010000004.1:10737500-11217500 GCA_024500535.1 Leptonema lineaticorne | reverse complement strand
AGTATTAATTTATATTGATTTTATGAATGAAAATATGTACAAATGTATATGGATTCTTTTCGTTCTCACATATTTTGTTTAAATGTTTGTATTGTTTAAGAGCACATTTAAGAGCACAAATCGTCAACAATATCCAGAGCAAACTTTCAGAACTCGCTCATTCACTCTCAATATACCGATTCAAATACAACTTATTCAATTTAATAGCTTCAGGGTAAAAAATATGTACTTCGTTACCGTTTTTTTTTCATATTATATATATATATATATATATATATATATATCTCATCGTCAATAAGATAGATCTAATCCGGCGTGAATAATTCGATAAAATCGAACCCGTCCGCGTTCAATTAGCATTTTTGCCGCACATTTCACATGATATATTATTGCATTTACATTCATATTTTAGCGTAAACAACAATTAATTATATTTCAATAAGCCGTTTTGCCGCATAACTCGGTCCGTTATGTCAATTTTTCTAGTCCAAGGTTGTCACTTGAGCCGCGTTTTGGACATAATTGCCGTCCAACATCGAACACATTTATAATATTATAATATTATATATCGAATGCCTCTATTTTTTTTTCTATCCGATTTTGATTATTTTAAATCACGATGCACATTCATAGCTAATTATCAATCATATTTTTTTTCTTCTAAATATCAATCGTTTATATATATATATATATATATATATATATATATATATATATATATATATATATATATATATATATATATATTAATATAATATTATATATAATTAAGTATAATATCAATAGTAAAATTATGCACGACTTTCGCGACGCTTGTTTTTAAATGTAAATATAAATATTTAATTTAATTATCATTTTTTTAATGTGAAGTTTTGATTTTAATAATATGTATTTTTTTAAATGGTGATGGTCATTATTTCCTTTTACTTTCGGATATTTAGATTTTAAATATTTATTCTATATATTAATTTTAAAATTAAATATTTTGCAATGTAAACTTTTTTTTCTAATTGCTTTCTCTCACTTCTATTTTTATAAAATTTTTAATGTACATTTTTCATTATTTATCAAAATATATGAATATAACTAATTTAAATGTTCATATTTAAAATATAATATTTTAACAAAAATTAAAATAGTATGATTTAAAAAGCGCCATCTTGAAAATTTAAATTTATATATCATGAATTATTTTAAAACGATAAAAAATAAAATTATTCATGATTTAATAAAATAATTTAAGATTTATCGATCGCTGATATCACAGGTCAAAGTTCATTTCAGATTAAAAAAAAATAAATAAAACCTTTCACTTTTCGTGATAAAAGTGAAGGCATCATTTTCATTTTATCTTTGTCCTTTACAAGGTCATCAGTCTGTCGTAAATAAATAATGTACAAAATAATATTTTATAACGTCACGTCGCGTCGTAAATAAAATTATCCTATTGTCATTTACGTGCATCTGTTTCTGAGCGCCTTTTATAAAATATATATAATTTTTTTACATCATTACATGTCGTAAGATCGTGTTCACTTTTATTTCATCGCCTTTTCACACGCCATTTTTTTTTAGGCTGCCTTTTGTTAAATACATATAATGCGGAGGTGTTGTTGCTCCTTTATTTTATTTGCTTCGAGATATGGAAAACTTCTTTGTAATCCGCATCTATAATATATATATATATATATATATATATATATATATATATATATATATATATATATATATATATATATTGTTTTGAAAAAGTGACAAGTCATGATTTTATTACGATCGACTAACTTTACTGACATCATCGTTTCTTAAGAAGTTTCTATAATATATATGAATTAATTTATTGTATTTAATTCAAAGCTTTTAATTAATTCTCGTATTTATATGTATTATTGTAAAATTAAAGAACGATTAAATCATACTTTATAACAATGCATAAAATTTCATTTACTCGTCAAATTTGTAAATCTAAATTATTATTAATATTAAATAATATTCCGATAACATATATATATATGTTATTATTATATTGGTATTTTTGTCTGGTTCAGTTATGAAGTAACTGTGGCGTTTGCTTTTAACACTTTTTTTTTTATGATAACGTCGACCGATTTCAACACATTTTTTGACATATTTTCATGTACACTTTATTAAATAATAAATATCGAAATTCGATTGTAGTTTAGATTAAATTAAAAGCGAACGGATGCGTATTAATTAATTAATCTCGATCCAGTTATTATATAATAATACAAAAAAAAATCAGATTAAATAAACGCCTTAATCGTTTAATTGAATACTATGTTAAAATTAGCATAAACAAATAAATGTTGGATAAATATTATTTATTTACCAAGATATTATCAAAACAACGATCTTATGAATCGAGAAATTAATTATGCATAATAATCGTTTTTTTTATATACTTTCATTATTTAAATATTATTTGTTATTACAAAATATATATTTATTATTATATGATATAATATATATTTTTTATTATTTGATACGATCTGAAAGTTACAAGATAGATAAGTTAACTTTATGAAAATGGCATTTAGTTTAATATTGTCTTCAACAAATGTCAAGATTGGTGATTCGATAAGATGTGAAAACTTTGATATTTTCCTCTACAATAAAGTATTATTATTAAGCTGATCATAATTAATTATGTCTCTGAATCATTGTTAGATTTTTTGAGATTTAAATATTTATATAGTTAAAAACGTAGTGAATTCAGAATATTATTTATTATAGTTTCAGAGGTTTTATTTTTTAACTATTATTATTAAGACCTTGATTCATGCTTAGATCAGTTTTATTTCGTAATTTTAACGCAATAAACGCTCCAGTTGTTTTTTTAAGCTTTAGATGATTTCGAATAGATAAAAGCTCTCACTTTGGTAATTACACATGTACCTGTCGATCATATTGCGCAATATATAAATTCATAGAATATAAATTTAATGTACATAATAAATGCGTATAATGAATTTCTATATAAATCATTTATGATATATTTAAATATAGCAAGGTCGAAGATGTTGTAATAAGCTTAAAATATTATAATATAATATATATATATATATATATATATATATATATTTTTTTTTCTTCTTGATATTCACGTGACAACAAAATAATAAACTATTGCACCACTGTAATCTATTGAATCGATAATCTGTTAATGACTCGTTTTCCAATGACGAATTTTTAATCAATTTTTTTTATTCACGTAGAAAATTGAACGGTATATTTTTGCGCAAGTTTTATATTGTGTCGATGTATAAATAAATTAATGTTAATATGTCGTAAATCACTTTTCTTTATGAAGAATTAAACGGTTCGTTGATGTTAATCGTTCTGCGAGTATTATTTTTTATATGAAGATTTAAAAGAAAATTCAGACAATATATTATTTTTCACAAACGACAATAAAATTATTAAATTATTGATTTATATAAAATAAATAAATTTTCATAAATATATATAAAAAAAAACAGTTTTAAAGAATATTTATATTCTAAAGAGTATTTATGAGTATTATCAGACTAACTATGGGAGTTTATAACTTCACTTCTGTTGAAATGACATCATCAATAACTCACGATTCTAGAATAAAATTATATATTTTACATATAATCTCAGTTAGCGTACTATAATTTCACAATAAATTAAAATAAATTAAACGATCATTAAAACAGTGTGCACATTTTTACGGATTTTTACGTCGAACCGGCCGCCTCCGAATTATGAATTATAATCGATCAATCAAAACGCTTAACACAATAAATGCTAACAAGTGAACTTACCCGACATGTCAGAGTGTGTGTATGTTATTTCCAAAGAAATTGTATTACATTAAATATATGACATACGGCCATGAAACGAGATGGACGAATTAGCATTCTTGACCGCAATTCTGCGTTATCAATCTAAGCTTCGTTAACCGTGAATAGTCTTTTCGTCGGTTATTGTTATTATTATAATATATATGAAATTAAAAATATATATGTGTACATAATAAATATAATTTATTATACGAATATAAATAATGTTTGTGCCGATAGAAAAGCGTTAAATTATAATGAAATAGCATCCGCACATTATGGCAAATTATTTAGTATCGAGTATACGACGTGTCGCAATTCGAGATTGCAACATTTTTTTTCCCCGACGGTGGCGAAATGATGTAAAAAAAAACGATCTATTGAAAGATCATTTTGTCGCTAATGAACGAAAGTGCGTATATACGAAATTATTTACGGTTTTGATTTTCAATAATCGGGTCCAAATTTCGCTATCGGGCCTCGGTCACATCCGACGCGTGTCACGATTAAATATGTTGTGTTTATTATTTATTTTTAACGGCAAAATTTTGCAATTCTTTCAACAGTTTTTGGATATACGTTGGCATATTTTTTTTTCGTTTTATCTTTTAAAATCATTCTTTCATACTCGTAATAATTCAATTAATTTCGCCATTATTATTTCCACATATTAAATTAAATTCAAGATCAAAAACACAAGGCCAACAATTAATATAAAATTTACTAGAAAATCAGCGATAAATAAAAATAATAATGCATTTTATTTTTCAATAATAGCACATTATTTCATTGATGACTATAATATATATATATATATATATATATATATATATATATATATATATATATATATATATATATATAAATTGTAAACAGTTCATAACATTGAAGAATTGGTATGTTTAAAGGATTAAATGTTATATCGAATGATTAGAAATGGCGAAAGTAATTTATCGGCGGTCACTTTTACTGTGACCGTGCCTCGTATTTAAATATCGCGAACGTAATAACTGGTTATTATTCAATTTGTCCACGATAAATAAAATGACCCATAGAACGAAACTGGTTACAAACTTGACAGAGTAAATATTGAATGAAACGTCGGTTTCGACTGCGAAAATGACATTACTCGCAATATTAAAATTTAATAATATATTATCATCGGGCACAGCGATATAATTGAATAAATTATGAATTTAATCGAACCTAGGTTTGATAAAAACTAGTTCTATGAATTTTTCAAATCCGTTAAGGGGGAAGGAGGGGGGGGGTCTTTAAAAGGGCTGCTTAAATATTGCAATTTAGTCACGCATTTTACGAGCTGTTAAAATTATTTATACTATTATACCTGGTTTCGTTTATTATAATAATGATTATTAGCATTTTAATTGCTGTAAAATGTTTAATTAAGGCTCTTGTTAAAAATTTGTGCAATTTGCAATTAATATATATTAAACGTGTTACATGAAATGATTATGTAATAATCAATATATTATTTGTTTATTTAATCAAATTACGAAAAAAAAATGTTTTATTATTTAGAAAAGTGTTTTATAGTTTTTCCCGTTTCTAAGTGTAATAATTTATATTGTTTTATATCTTTAAAAATCAAAGACCAATCTCTTTCATATTCAATTACGATTATTATATATATTTTAATTGAATTTCAAAAGTATAAACATTAGCATGATACCAAGGTTATATATAGCAATTAAATTGCAATTATCGAGCAAATTTTAACTGATAATAGACGTTCGCGTTCCTATATTGAATTGAAATTTTATTGAAATCGATTTTCTAAAGTGATTTTTTTTCCCAATTGCCTGCCTACTACCATATATATAATAAACGTATTGGTTTTTGTAATTGATATATGAAAAAAAAATTGACATTACGATAAGCAATATATAAATAGAATTTATATTAAATATAATATGTATATACAATAATGTTAAATATATCGAAATTTTAATTTGATTGCATCAGAACATAGGATGATATATAATATGTATCCACTATATGAGGTAAAAGTGTTTTGCAAACGAAAGAAAAAAAAGGACATTACGCTTGCGCATATCGATATAAAATTCAAATCGGTTCCAGTTTTTAGGCGAGCAATTTATATAGATGTAAATCAAGTTAATTGCCAATAATGTAGTTCAAAGTTGGTAACGCAATTAATCATTGGCGAACAGTGCTCCACTAGCAGGTGAAACTTAGCACACACTTCTAAACATGGAGACAAATCTGTTAAAATAATTAAATATGTATTGATATGTTCGAATTCGTTCTTATTATAATTTGGGCGTTTCTTTTTGATTTAGGGTGGTATTTTTTTAATTAAAATTAAGTGGGCTATTTTTTTTTTAATAATAATTTTAACAAAACGTAAAAGTTATATTATATAATAATATATAATATGAAATTACGATAATGTAAATTTATATTATACGCGAAATTTTTTTAAAAACTATTATAAAAATTGGCTTTGAAATAGAGCAATAACATAATAAATTTAATTTAATATTTTTTATTACAGATAAATAGTTTTACAACTACAATTATCATATTTATTATATATTAGATATAATTGATTTTTTTAAACAGGTTTATTTCAAATTTCGAGTTTATACACGATTTTTGACATCTTTCGTATAAATCATATAATATTTAAAAGTTTTTCTTAAATTACAATTAGATTATTTTTAAATTATCAAGCCTAATAACATACTTATTATCTATTAGTAATAGTTAAACTTTTGCCGTAGGTGGATCGCACAAATAAATTTAGTATTAATATATTTTATTTATTAACCTGCGCTTACATTTTGATTGGAATTTTCAAACGGCTTCGCCTCAATTTCGTTCCATAAACTGAATTTTATATCGAACAAGTGTTCAAATACATGCACGCACAAATTTATGCACATTTTCTATTTCGTCACAGTAAGGACAACGTGCTAGCACAAAATGACACTTATGATCGCGCCTTTATAACGAATAATCGCACACGCGTAACATATACTGCGCTTTTCTTCAGAAAAAATAAATAAATAAAATAAAAATAAAAATAATATTGACGTACGCACATACAAGCAAATATATGGTATATACATATAAAAATTGTAAACGTTTAAAATTTAATAACACCGGTCCGAGTTTTTAGAATCGGTGACCCACATACGTCCGTCTATTTATCTATACATGGTGCGCCTTATGTCGAAATTGTACCTCAGACCTGATCGAATTACGCGACTATGTTTATTTATTTTTGCCAATGATATCAATGAACATACCAATGCACGTAATCGAGACATGGAAAAGTTTTACAAAATCATGGAAATGTTTTATATATAATATATATGCTATTCCGACGTGTCAATACTGCTGTCACATATGGTAATCTTATATTAATTCTTGAGATTTTTTTTTTTTTTTGATGGGTGATTATCTTTCGACATTTACGTTGTTGAAATATGTTCGATATATTTTATAAGATTTTAATTTGTGGGTAGTTTTATTAAAATTTAATTTGAAAGCTTTTAACCTTATTAGTGATTGAAATGTTCATTATAAAATTTTTAAATATAATTCTTTAAAGTGGTTATAGTTTGGTATAAAAAAAACAGTATTTTAATATAATTTACTTTATTATAAATAAATAATGTCTTTGATGGATTACTTAATTTGTAGGTAGTGAGTTGCGGATTCAAATATAAAATATGATTTGTAAATTATTTTTTATTTCATTTGGAATGTAAATAATGATTGAATATATTAATTTATATTTTAGATTTTATTTTTTTTTAATTATACATCGAAATTCTTTAGAAAACCTAAGATACTTTTTTTACAATTTTTTATATCTATATCGATGAGTAGATAATTTCACTTAAATTTCAATATTAATTTTTCATCTAATGCATTTATAGATATTTATTACTTAAGTTTTCTTTATATATTTTAACAATTTGTTTAATTTAATATTTGTCCAATTTTATTTGAAGACTATAAAAATATTTTATTAATAGATCATTAATTTTGTCTATCCCTTTTTTAATTTATATTTTAATGATATATCCAAATTTGGTTAAATAACATAATAAAGCTAACATTAAGAATAAATATGATATAATTAAATTTATATGAAAAAATCCTTATAAAGCCCTGAAGAAACTAGTTCAATTTAGCGCATGAAAAAATGTAATCAATCGTAAATCGTTCTCCTTCTACACACAATCAAAGCGGTTTAATGAGTGTTTATTTCGCAGCATTTTCTGTAAAAAATATCGATAAATATAAATAAATAAATAAAATAAATACGGGGAAAAAATGCGAAAAACTATCTCCGTTCCTAAGTTTTTAATTCACGATCCGGTTTTAATTTAAAAAAAAAATTCTCAACGCGTTCGCATTCGTCTACTTTCATAATCTCGCAGAAAAATAATAAATTAACTATCAATAACCCTCTAATTATTGTATATTTTTGAAAAGGGAAAAATAAATCAATTCATTTCGCAACAGTATTTTCGAATTCGTCGACTTTTATGGTCGATAATAAAATTATGTCTCCGCGATTTAATGTTTAATTATAAACGTAATAAAACTTTCTCTTTAAATACAATATGCAAAGTGATTATTTTTATCAATAAATCTGGGTTATATATATATATATATATATATATATATATATATATATATATATATATTGTTAAATAATATTTTTGATAAACTATAAATCATAACAGTATTAAATAATTTTAACGACAATAAAATTCTAAATAGAGTTTTATGTTTTATGATTATGAATTTTTAATTATTTTTTTTTTCTACATTAATATTCAGTATTATATACGAACAAATATATTTTAAAATTTTATGCAATATTTTTATTGATTTATCTATTCATATGCATATTGCATAAATATTTTTTAAATATTTATACATCAGAATTTGTGAAAATTTTTAAAAGGATATGTATTTTTTTATCCTTCAAATTTTTTAAGTATTTTTTTAACTCTGGCACGAAAACCATAAATACGCTACCACTATTATATGTATATTACATACAACTGACCATAGTTTACTCTGAAAACAACCTTGTTTATATATATATATATATATATATATATATATATATATATATATATATACCATATATATTGGTATAATATTGTACCAGAGATCGTCTATTCAAAGATCATCTTCCTCGTGATAGAATTTTCTTTCCACTTTTATTTATACGTTTTATAAATAATAGCGAACAATTATTCACTGTACAAATAGAGACAAAAACTAATGTCCAAAATTCAACTGCGAAGGTCGAGAGCTTTTATTTATTTGTTAAAGTTTTTTTTATTTAACTTTATGCCATACAAGATAATCTTTTTATTTTGCACGAGAACAATTAATATTGTAGAAATTTCTATTGTTCTTTTTTTTCTATACATATTAGATATTCGATATTGAAATGTACAATTATTGATAGGTTGATTTTTTTATGACTACTACATAACGAGCCCTTGATCTCTAAATTAAGTTTGAGGCGGTTATTTTGATTGATAGATTAAAAAAAAATACCTTTAAGCCTACATTCAGGGACGATACCGTTACGGGTTAAGGCCGTGTTGATAATAAATGTTAATATATTTATTTTATATTAGTTTTTTTTTCTAGGCGTCAAGTAATAAAAGGGAAAAGTCAGATAATATTCTGACATTAACAATTCGTGCCGCGCGAAATATCGACCGATAATAATTTTATAATTTATTCTTTTATTATTGAAGCCATTGTAAACTTGACCGGTTAACCAAATTAAAAATTTGTACATATATTCGCTTTTGGCAAGGTTGTGTAAATGGTTAAAAAAAAATCTTGTCGATGCAATGTATAATATAATATATGCTGCTTTCAAGTTATCGTCGTAACAATTGAGTGTTTAGAATATTTTAATTAATTTTATTTAGAACACCATATATTATAATGTCGCCTTCGTAATTTTGATTCATCATATTTTCATTAGAGTATAACAAAACAACGCATAAATAACCCAATTTAATATTATGCTTTATAATGTTATAATAAATATGATATTTTTTATTATTATATTGCATATATATATATATATATATATATATATATATATATATATATATATATATATATATATATATATAAATTATAGTTTAATATTGAACAAATTTAATTAAGATGTCTTTGATAACCCTGTCACTCTAATAGAAAAAAAAAGATATTTTTAAATATCAGTATGAATGCGTGTGTTATTTTTTTTATGAGTTAGATTGAATGATAAATTTCTTTATTACACGTTGATTAACTTTTTTTTTATTTTCATATAAAGCGGTCTGTTCAATTACCAGTCGGATTTACTCGTTCGATAAAATGGTGCAATTACTGATTTGATTATTTGTTTTGTTCGACCGCAAATGAGAAATGTTAACTGTTAGTTAGAAAATATTTATATTTATATAGGGGATACCGTTGTTTGTTTTTATACCACAAATTACTCCAATAAGGAGGTTATTATAACCGCAAAGGACATGTATATGAAAAGAAAAAACTTTACAACATGCTAAATTACTGGTTTTCAAAAATATATCGTAATTAATTAAACATTTATAGTATGATGGAAATATGATATATGTCATGAGTTGGGAAATATAATAATGTTAAAAATCAAAACAATTACATCAGATATGATGAAAGACAAGTACTATAAAATTTAAGATGAAAATTTTGAGAATATATTTATGAATAGGATAATTTAAAAGATAATTTTAGTACCTTATTTTATGATTTGATTGGAAAACTATGATTTTAAAATTATCTTCGGTGATTATAATCTCGTAGTAAAGTGTAATTTTGATATTCAAGCGATAAAAAAAATATTAAATTAAATAAAAAAATATTTTTAATAGCAATAGCGATTTATCATGGTAAATATATGTACATTACACCTAATAAATAACGCTTTGTGAAGGAAAAAAATGTATAACAGTTGCCAATTTCAATTAAATGTATATGTATGACAAGAAAATAAAAAAAAACGTGTAAAAGACAAATTGTGTGTAATTTAATTAAAAAAATATTAATTTCAAGGTCCATTTTGCCGCATGTTTTAGAATTATATAATTGCATTTACCTTTATTTTCATCGATACAAAAAATAATCGGGTTAAGTTCATACAACCATACAATTTGCATATTTTATTTATAACAATAAGAATGTCGATTTTTTTCAACGCACGAAAATTAGATCAAATTTTTCAATTTCGCAATCTCAATACAAAAAAATATTTATGCATATTTATTTTTTTTTTAATTGGCTCAACTTGCAGTTCGCCGATAGATTTTATTTTAAATTATATTTTAATTCGACAAATAAAAAACGTGGAGGGTTTTTTTCGCAATGTTTAATTAGAAAAACGTTACAAATTAAATAATAAATATTTACAGTGCAATATATCATATCAACGGTGTAAAAGTTAATCTTTGTACAAAATTTATGAGCGTTCACCTAATTATTTTATGGAGTTTCGATTATGCGAACACGATTTAGATCAATGGAGTACGTCATTTGAACATTATTTCGAGTCGATGATTTCGTAATATATATATATGTAAGTCTATATATCATATGTCGAATCGCTAATGTAATTTTTCTATGCCATTCAATCGTTATTAACCGTAAAAACGAACGCTCACAAATTCACCTTTGAATAATCGCGTCGAAGTGCAGAATTGAATTTATGATATATATTATAAACGTATTCATAATGACGATAAATGGCTACCGAAAAAAAAAACCTACGACTGTTAGAAAATGGCGATCGGGAGGCGAGAAAAAAAATGGCGGTCTTCAGTCTCCGAAGCTCGTCTCGGATTGTCGCCGTCGTAATTGAAAATATCGACAAAACTAATTGAATTTCGCTCTTTGAAAGATGGATTAGGTATGAAAGCGTTTTCCAGTGTCGTCCGTGACACGAATTACCTGACATAATATCGTTGTGTTCGTTTGTTAAGTAATTTCGGAGTCGATTACATTGAAATTTTCTCTTTATAATAACTTACACTGTATATATTTTCACGCTAAATTATTAATCTGCATATTGTTATAAATTTTATTTAGCAAGTTTATCTTTTCAATAAAAAAAAAATATTATTTTTTTTTATTTTTAATACTGTTAATAGATACATTGTATAATTTGATTTATCGTTTATAAAGATTATTTTTCACATAAGGATGTTAAACCAGTTGACATAAATAATAAATATGAATTTCTATTATAAAATACAGATTATGATTTCTTGCCGACTGAAAAGATATATTTAATATGATTACATTTATACAGTACTTTATTTATTCAATGATAGAACGTAGTTATTTCAATTCTAGAATTTATAAAGAATTTTCACAAGAAAAATAGAATTGTGTGCAGTTATAAAAGCAATCGGAGTTAACGTTTATTTCTAATTCTTTGTTTGTTTTTACGAGTTTTTGACTTTCTATATTGAATTTTCTTAATGTGAAATATTTAAACCATAAATAAAACGATTCGATGCGATTTTTTTTTATACATGTTGTGTACCACGTAAATCAACGGTGAAATGTTTTTAGTTAAGACAATTTATATTGAAAAAAATCGAAACGACGGTTGTGAAATTTATATTTATTCATACAATGGATAATTTTATATAAATTTGAAACAAATAAAAATTAAATGCAATATAAAAAAATACTTTTAATATTTGTTTATTTTCTTGATTTTCAGTTTATGTTGGCGATTTTGATTTATATATCCATAGTTTTCAAATAGATTGACTTATGATATACGTCACACATTATATTTAATAACATAACTCATTGTATTGAAAATTTATGTGACAACTCATTCAAAATGATAATTTTAAAATATATAATATTAAAATATAATTATATAACAGTAACAGTTTTTTTTTATTACTACGTATATAAATATGTTTGTATTCATAATATTATGTTCAATGAATACAGCTATAAACGAACCTTACAGAGAAAGGCGAGAGATTAAAATTATATAATGAGAAAAGTATGTTTTTTTTCCCTCAACGATAATTCGATTTTTGTATTTATAAACGAACGTGTTTAATGGTTTAATAATTATTTTCGTAGTTAATATTATCGATTTTCTCTTATACACGTTGACGAATTCGTCAATGAGAATAAGAAAGAGCAATTTTCGATAAAAAGCATAATAGATTTATTTATTGATCAATAGAAATATTTCGTAACGAAAGAAAAATAATAAATAAATCTGAAATACGAACAGGTTACGATGTTAAACGTAACATTGGTTTTTTTTTCGTCGAAAACACTTCAAAATCGCAAATCAAAAAGGCAACGAACGAATCAGCTGATTCTTGACCTCAACTTCCGCCTTCTTCGACGTCTTCTTCGTCATTTTTTTTCCATCGTCTTCTTCTTCATCGCGCAAAAATGGACAGACAAGATGACGCAATCCACTTTGCGCAAGTTCTCAGATTTCGTCGTATAGCGATGCGAAGATTTTAGTCTAATTAGAAAAATGTATTTAGCTCGATTCTATCAATTTTTTTTTTCAATAATTTTAATCGTTTAATATTCAGACATTTTTTTACTCTTAAGTAATATAATTTAGATTTTCTATATTCCCTTTTATTTCATTTTCGACTCACGACAATTGTATCGTCGACATAAATCTTATGCGGAAAAAAGCTTTATCGCTGTGTATATATAATCATATTTAATTAAATTTATATTTTTCAATGCGTTAAAATTATCACATATTAAAATCTTAAAATATTTATTACACATTTTGTCGTGTTCGTTGCACTCGTATCTTTTTTTTTGTTTCGAACAAACCGTTAAATCTTGAACACAAAATAGCTATATTTTTTTTGAATAATATATCTTAAAATAATATTTTATTATATATATACAAGTGATAATATCAAAATAAGATATGATATAATATTTTATATCAAATAAAAATAATTAAAACTAACAAACTATTCAATAGATAATTTGGAAACTCAAATTTTAATTGTCTGTCCGAATTTACTATATAAAATTATATAATATTAATTTATATATTTATTAGAAAAAAAATAAATATATGATTATTAATTAAAAATATGTAAGAACGTGAGACAGCAATATAATAAATATTGCCCATTACAATTTAGTCATTATTACTTTGTCAACGATATATTATCGTTGAATATTCTCACGAATAAACGACTATTATAATAGATTTCAATGTACTTTTAAATTAATTGATTGAATCTCAACTAAGGTTCTTATAGCTTTAATGAGACATGCTTGCTTCTGTCGTGACCGTTCCACGAAAGCTCTTCGTCTTTTATGGACAACGTAATTTCAATTTAACTAACATACCGTTAATACTATTTATATAAAATTTCATTGAAAAAAATCTAAAATATTTATAAAATGTAAAATATTTACTCGCTATATTTTATATAGTACAAATATATAATAATATGTAAAAATAAAACGATTACATTATGAATATGTCACGATCTATTAGTGTACAAAAATGTATGTATTCAGTATACTTATTATCATAATCTAGATTCGAACGATTAACACGAATTTATTATGTCTCTCTGTTTGTATAAACGTTGAATATCTACGAAACGAGTTCTCCGAGATGTCAAAAAGGCCAAAAATTACCACAGAATATATTATTACACGCTCCAAATTTTTATATAATACGGATACTGATGGATATATTGCGCGATTTTGCACCGTTGTCGGTCGCAGGAGAAAAATACGAAAAGTTATCGCCAATTAAAAATTCTACAATACGAAATATTTTCGGCGTATGAAATATAAAAACAAAAAAAAAATGGTTGGGCGTGGTCGTTTCGATATTGATCAAATTATTGACCATTCGAAATGTAAAATATTGACTTACTGCGGGCACAACGCGAATATATTGTCAGTTTCGTTGACACAATTTCCGCGTTGTTTCCAATTTATCTAATATTGAGCAAGTTGAAATCGAAAACGCGTAAATTAAACTCTAATCTGTTTTTTTTTATATTGCATTATATTTATCAGTACATATAAAAAAAAATTCTTAAAATGATTTCGTGCAACGTGGAAAAATACAGGTGTACATACAGCGGATAATTATTATATTAATTAATTCTTAATATGTATACGCAGTGAAAAAAAATCTCTATTTAAATAATGTAATATTTTCTTAGCAAATCACAGTACTTTCCATACGTTGCTCTCAGTAATAATAGTGTTAGATTGCACAAATTTTCTATACGTGTCATTACATAGGTATTTATTAAAGCATATTGATTGTATGTCACTATATATTAATTGCCACTTACATAAATATCGATACGCATATGAAAAAAATATATATTTATAATTCATTATAAATATAAAACAATGTATAATATATATATATATATATATATATATATATATATATATATATATATATATTAAATAATTGTGTCGCGATAGGCACGTGTTTAAGTATTAATTTATATTAAAATATTATTGCGTTATAAGTTTTGATACGCCCACGGCTTTAAAATTTCGAATACCGAACCACGGATTGACAAACAATGGATAATTATTGACGAGTGTATTATAAAGAGTTGACAAATCGTGAGCGATCGAATAATAATAATCGATCTAAATATTTCATATTGCTATTCTGATTTATTTTATTTAATTTAAAAATTCGATCTCGTAACAAAATTGATTCTATTTATTGTAATATATTTTATATTGTGATTTAGGTTAGATATTTAATAGATTTAAATTAGATATAAAAATATCAAAAAATTTGAAAAATTTTAAATTTCAATTCAAAAATTTCAAATAGAAAATGTAAAATTAGTTCTATAATATACACATATATTTATAGAAAAAGTTTTTATGCAATTGCAGTACTAAGATAAAATTTCTCCGAGAAGAAAAAAAAAAGAATAGTTTCTTTGTATTGAATTAGTCGAATCGACGCTGAGAATTTCCACAAGGAACACCATTATGTCGTTTATATTTAAAGTGTCTGTGGAAACGTCACGTCGGATTCTTGTTTGTCTACCGAGAGACAGTTTTTCCTCGATTTAAACCGACGTTTCGCTAAATAAAAAAAATAAATAAATAAAGAAAAAGCGGTTTATTCAACTGCATACAATTGCCGATTTATTTTAAGTACAAATAAATGCGTGCCGGAACTCGAAATGCAGTAATTCACTGTTTCGAAACGCAAAAAGGTGACTTACTCTAAAGGTTATATGATATGTGGTGCACTTTTGAGACAATATAACGAACTGGTTTTTTTCTTTTTTATTGTAATGCATAACAATAGCGGTTTTTGAAAAGTCTTTTATATAAACCCGACATCTTTTTCTTGACGATATGTTTTTTAAATGTTCTTCACGCTAAGTGTCTAACATGATAAATGTCAGAAGGAGGTATAAATTATTATATTGATGATACTTATAGATATCCATTAGCAATGTATATATATTTGATTATTTATATAGTAATATATAACTAGATTTTGTGAGATTGTTCGTAATTATTTTCAAGAACAGAGATATTTCAAGTTCATCGGTAAAAAATAATTACCGATAGTGAATGTGGAAAAATACTCAGGTTTATAATGACTACGAAGCTTTTATTTTATGTTAAAAGTATTTATATTATAATTAAAAACTTTATTTCTTCAAAATATATCCACTTTTTCTTCTTTTAGTATTTAACGCCGTTTAACTCCTTTCATTGAAGACTTGTAAGAACTTAATTTTTAGTTATACTTTCATTTCCTTGACATTTTGAAAACATCAATTATTTTATTTTTCATTCTGATACTTTCAATTATATAACATACTACAATTGTATGACTAATTGAAGAAAATAATTTTCTTCTTTGTTTTATGACTAAACGCTATTTCATAAATTCGTAAAAAGGAATGATTATTGAACAAATGATAAGTTTTCATTTCATTTTTTTTATAAACGAAAATAATTTCACAGTTAAAAAGGCAAATAATTTAGCAATAACAGTTGACCGGATCGATTTCACGGTCAGAAAACTGAGAAAGCCGAATAATCGACAAAGCGCAAAAAACATCGCTGAAACGCTTTTCAATTCGAGTTTCCCGTGTTGTGAAACAAATACTAATATTTGTTCTAAAGAAAGTATCAAAAATAACAACATCTATAAGCAAAGCATTCAATAAAAAAAATGCGAGCGACGACTCGTCGAGTCATTTTAAAGGTTAATTCCAACAAATGTTCGCAACTTTCTTTCAATATATATGTACATGAACATAGAGACGGATAAAATTGAAAAAAAATAACCACAATTTAAATATCCATATTCTGCTGAAAAAAATGTTTTAAATATTCTCTAAAATAATTAGATACATTATTCCATGAATTAAAAACATCTTAATGAATTTTATACAAATAAATATAATTCACTTTAATTTTACACAAATATATGTATAATTTTTATTATTTTTCTTTATGTTTTATACATTATACTTATTTGAACGCTTATAGCTTTGCTGAAAAATTCGATTTTGATTTTTTTTATATTTAATTTCTTTTGTCGAAACAAATAATTTCATATAAATGCGAATTAATTTAGCTTAATTTTGATAAAGTCGTTGTTAATTTTCTTGATGTGATTTTATATGCAGTCAATTCTCTTTTTACACGGTAGATATGTTCCTAAGCAAACATGTTGAAAAAAATCGAATAAATAAATAAATACAATATACGGTAAATTTGAAAATATGTCCAAAACTTTAAAAAATCGTATAAGATGAAAAGAACCCCATTTATTTTTACAGAAAAAACGTGTAAAAAAGTGATAATAAAATCCATATTACATAAATATTTATAAAAAAATATTTTTATTATAAAAAATAAAATAAAATTAATATACACTAATTCTATTTTATGAAATTTAGTGAAAATTCAATTCTTTTATGTACTTACTTTGCTTTATTTTAGGCATTTCAGTCATTGAAATGCCACATTAAAAAAAATATATTTACGCGATTTTTCAATAATAAAAATTATTAATTTTTAAGACAATTATGAAATATATATTTCGAAATATAATTATTTCTACGAAATATAGTCTTTACAATCTAATGAGTAGTTAATTAAAATGATTTATATATAATTATATAGAAATCATTTTTTTGTCATTTTTCTAAAATAACGAATTCAAAGTAGGCTGTTTTACATATAATTAAATTTATTTAAAAAGAACAGGTTTGTTTTTCACAAAAATCCATAGTTATGAAATATTAAGAACATTTTTAAATTTATTTATATAAAAAGAATATTACCGTATTTTAAAAATATAAATGAAATGTAGGATTTTGAAAATTTTATTTATATTTTAATCACGCATAGAATATATTTTGATGTATTTTTCATATATTATCTTAATTCAAATTTTCGATATATTCTTACGAAAAATATAATCCACTTTTACAAGAAATAATGTTAATATTATTCAATACGGAAAAGTAGACCTTTAAAACGATAATTATCGAATTATTCTTACTATAAAATATATATATTCGCTGTATCGATTATTATTCACTTGAACTATGATTTTGTTGAAACGAAGTAAATTTAAAATTATCGAATTGTATCATATTAAATGACCTAACTTAATCTTACATCATTTCAAGTAACTATGTCGACATAAAATTAATTTCAACGGGTGAATTGCTTGACCCACATATAAATATGTATACGAGCGTACTTCAAAATCGTGTAGTCCATAAAATCAAACTAAATATTTCGTACAATCTACATATTTAATTATATGATAGGTATATTGCCTGATATATATATATATATATATATATATATATATATATATATATATATATATATATACATATACATGCATATGGTCTGGCATTTTATTATACAAACACGATGTAAAAACGCTCGTTTACGATTTAACAATATCGGCATAATTTTGCATTTACAAATTTCGTAATGTTCTTTTATATGCATGTGTTGTATGAATATAATATGATATGTTAAAGATTTACGTATAATTGCAACGATCATAAATCAAATTATTTCAAATGTGGAGTCATAAAATTTACCGCATATCGTAAACGGCAAATTTAATTTACAACGGTTATTGTTAATTTAAAATCTACATATGTATGGTCGGATTATTGGGAGTAAGATTAATATATTAAATATTTGTTTTGAATGATAGTAATTTTTTTATAATCATTTTTTTATAATTCAATTTTATTCAAATATATCTTATATAATTCTCAATATTTTTTTTTTACATTATATGATAGTTAAAATGCTTGTTAACTACAAGGAAATAAGTTGATGGTTTACATTAAAAACGTGTAAATTTTAATTTAAAGCTTTATTAAAATTAATACTTTGAAATGTTCTTAATTTAGTAATAATACCTAAAAATCTGGAATAAAATTTAAGATTTGGTAATTAGAAATAATTCGAAAAAAATATTATATTAGACATTTATAAATATTTTTTAAAAAAATTTTCGTTATATATTTTTAAATGTTTTTTTGAATTTTGTCACAACTTTATCGTAGACATTAAAAACTTCCTCTTCATAACTTTTTTTTTCAATGAAGCAATTACTTTAATTATTTGAGTCTTTATTTTCGCATTCTTTAATAATAATCTAGAGCTTTTTAACCACCGTTTTAAACTCTGCAATTACTGAAGTGACTACATGCATTTATGATCAGTACTAAGAATTATATATTATGCATTCATAAACGTCTTTATTAGACGCAAACAGTTGTCACGACAGCAAATAATAAAATATAATTAATCGAATAAAGAACGAAAAAAGCATCATAAAAAAAATATTTTAATATTGATATAAATATAAAGCGTGTTTCAAAATGAACATGCATAATAAAATATATATATATATTTTTTTTTAAGCGATATATTCACATATAATAATAATAAAATTATACACAACATTACCTCATAAAAAAAGATCAAAATAATGATATATTCTTTGAAAAATATTTATCATAATTCAACACGATCGATCAACACAAACATTTTATGTTTGTGATGCATTAACTTCTTATATAATATTTGACGTGTATCATTCATTCCACACGATTTTCGATGAAAGTGATCGGTTTTTTTTCCTCTATTCGTTCTTCGTTCGAATCCCTTGGTTAAATATCCATTGTGGAATCGTTCATGTAGTAACGAGTAATTATGATCCATCAATTCTTTACGATTTAAAAAGCCGCTTATTCAGCTGTCTAAATTTTGTGTTTGACTATGTTTTATGTGTGTTTTTGTTGTAAATTAATGGATACATACATACTCGAACGAAAGTCGTATTATTCTTTGTATGATATAAGTGCATGTGAAATATAATAATACTCTTCGATAAAAGTAAATGTTAATACTTTGTGTTTTTTTTTCTCTGTGAGATTTCGATGCTGTATATCGAGTATAATTGTTGCAAAAAAAAACAAATTATAATCATATATTATATTTTACTGATATAATAGGTAATTATTATACAAATATACCGATGTAATTTTGAAGATTGGTACCGATGACTGTTACATGGGAATAGAAAAACAATGACTAGTTCAATTACACACCCGGAATCAGATTTTGATTAATAAAAAAAAATAACAAATTGTTTCACTAGAAAGTATTTTTTCTGCGACGATAACTTCTAAATATATTTTCAAATGGGTTAACTTGACTAAAAATTTAATTGTTATAAAAGGGTCATTCTATAATTTTCATTTCACGCCATAACTGTAACATGCTTGAACATATATTTTTTTAAATTAAGATTTACTTTATAATATTTTGATAGATTGTCCTCATATTAATAAATATAAATATTTCTAGAATGCTAATATAAAATATAAACCTTTTTTCTTTACTTAAAAACGAAACAATTATTGTTAAAAAAAAAGTATAGAAAGTACTCGAGAAAATTGATACCTCACGAAAAACTAAAATGTTATACGATTTTACACGTTATTTTTGGACGTTTTGTTTGAAATTTTTTCGACATTTTTCATCGATACTTCGTTTCCGCGTTTTTTTTTTCTCTCATATATTTTCGAATTTATCCACGTTCCCATAAGATATATTTGCGTTTTTTCCATATATAAATATATAAATTCGCTTTCTAAAACCTTTGCCCGAACAACGACGAAAATATGACACACGCTTTTGGAGCGCATGAAAAGAAAACAATGGTAAAGCTGTTACAAAACAATTACACGACATTTTTAAGCATGATATATATATTTCGGTTTAGCTTTTATTTGTGTATTTATTTATTTTTTCTAGTCGTAAATTGATAAGATAATATATGCATATAATGTTATAGAATTGATAAAAAAAAATGATTTCTTAATAAAAAATAATAAATATAATTAATAAATTCTTATAATACTTAAAAAATAATAAATATAATACTTTATTTACACATACATAGTTCATGCGTAGAAACATTTTATAATTGGTGACAGTTTGTAGATTTATACTTATTACAAATGCTTTTTATGAGTTTAGATTACAGAATTCCGCATTTATATTTTTATACTACTTTAGATTCCGTTTTACTTTGTAAAATTAACATTGCTGAACTTTAATTAAAATTATAGTATAATAATATATATTATATTAAAACGTATTATAATTAAAAAAAATGTATTTCAATCAATGATTTGGAACGTTATTTAATTTTTGTAAGATATTTGATTAAAATCAATTGGAATTGACCCATAGTTTTGAAGTTACTTTTAAAATTATATATAAAAAAATATAAGCTTTACAGATAAAAAAAAACAATATAATTGAAAAAAGACAAAAGGTCAAATCGTGATAAGGGTTTAGAAACGTCGACTCGAATCATTATCATAAAATATAATCCAAAATAGATCCATTTAGATCGTTTCAAACGCTCGAAACGATCGCACAAAATCAAATTTGATTTCTATTTTTTAGACACGATTCGCGCCGTCGATTTCGATTATAAAAAAAAATGTAATCATTCAACTTTTTTTTTTCACTCGCATTATAATCACATTTATATTATTAACACGTGTCATTCAATTATAAAACGATCACATTTTCAACCCTGACCACCCGTCCATTTTACGATTTCATATTTAATAATAATAATAATTATGTCGGATAAACGTATTGCACAAGTTCCGATCGATTTTCAAAAAAAAAATATATATATATATATATTCACCTGTCTTAATAAAATCGAAGCGCGTTAATTAATCTACTGACCACGCAAATATACCGTAATCTAGATACGCTAAATTAACTAATAAGTTAGAAAAAAATCTTATATATATATATATATATATATATATATATATATATATGTATATATAAATGCGCATGTGATATAAGTCTGTCGGTGTCGACTTTCGATTGGAAACATAAATCACCAAACCGCCTAGAATGACTGATTGAGTGGAACGGCAAGTGTTATTGGTTTGTCTGTCTATTTCACAATAGCACAGTTAGTTTGTGCAATTAAATCACTTGCTTTTGTTTTGCACTGTGACCGTTTTCAAACGCTTCAACGATCTGTAATTGCGTGAAAACGCGTTGCATTATATACAGGTCATATGTGACATATCGATAGAATCATTGATTATTTAAAAAAAAAACTCTATTATATAAAGTTTATTTAACATGTTCATTTTTTATATAAAAAAAATTTCTATAAAAAAATTGCTTATGTTTAATAAACAATTTCTATTATATCAATATCCAAGATGAGTATATATCATAGTTGAATTTAAAAATTTAGATATTTTGATAATATTTATTAATGTTAATATTATAAGTATATCATATAATTGTTAAATATCGTCTTAAAATACAATTCTAGTGATTTTAAAATCATTAATAAAAAAATCTATTAAACAAAGCATGTGAGCTATATTTATTTCAATTGATAGTATAGTTAGCATTATATTGAAAAAAAATATGCTCATACAATCAATCAAAAATTTTAATAGTTTTGAATATCATATCATAAATTAATATATGTATGAAAAATATGATTTTTTTCTTCTTAACCGAACTATTTTTTTTAATCAATTAATACATATAAAAATTGTAATAATTTATTTCAATATTGAAACAATATTATATTAATCGTATATCGTTACATTTTTATATCCGCATACACATCCTTTTCACATCCTGATTAATAAAAAAAAAATCGAGTTCGTACGAAACAAACCAGACTATACAACCCTGTGTATATATACATATATATATATATATATATATATATATATATATATATATATATATAATATGTAAAAGTGTAAATTATCATACGACCCAAATCTGTACAGAAAATAGCCTGCGGCAAGTACGTTTTCATAGCCGGGATTCGAGCAAATCGTGCGTTTCTGTTGCATATATTTGTACATTTGCCATAATATGCGTGTCGACTTTTATTGCCTCGGGATCTTTATCGCAAGTGTCATATAACTACCGAGATTTTCGCCATAAGTGGTTCTCAACATTTTATCAAATCAACGCTTCGTTTCCTTACTTTGTATGTAACATATATGAGAAAGATGTTTTACTATGTAAAGTGCGCGAAAAGTATACAAATTCAATTTTATCATTCTTTATACGTTTTCTAAATAATTTTCAACATAAAACATAAAAAAAATAATCGGTACTATATACAGTAAATCGAACTAATATATATAGGATGAAACATTAAAGGGACGACAGATAAAATAAAATATTTATTCAAAGTAAGATTATTATATTTTTACAAATTTTTAGTTACGGTTGTTTTTTAATTGATGCATTTATATAATTCCTAGTAAAAGTAATTTCAATCGGCATACTAAGAATCGTTATGTATTATTACATTATAAATTGTTTTAAAATTAAATTTATGTAGCAACTGAAGATAGATGTGACCGAATTACTATTATTTTAAAATTAAAAATAAAATATGTATATTTTACATTTATTCCAAATATTTAAAAAAATCATTTTTTACAATTAATTTATTAGATTAAAAACATATAAAATTCTGTGTGTTTCATTGAGATAAATATTTTACTATAGTCATTTTAATAAGCAGCTTATTGAAACGAATTTAAATGAGAACTACCATATATTATATTTATTATCAAATAAATATAACAAAAAAAAAATATAACAACGGCGTGTAAAAATAATGCTTTAAAACGAATTTATTACACTATGTAAATTTATTGCATATTCTGATACATTTTGTGGAATGTTCAACCACAAAACTGAGATAAAAAATGATTTATAATAACTATGCTGTGAATGGAAAATAAATATATGAATATTGAATGCGATGTCGATTGCGTGTGCTATGTAAATTTAGATTTTTACGTTTTCAATTGCGTAACAATCGTTATATTTTGGTATATGGGTCGTATTATATATATATAAAATTAGCATACATTGTACATTTATTAAATTATTGAAAAAATACTTTAACGAATCGTTTCACAATATTTTAAATTAATTTTTGAAACTTAGTTGAATACTAAAAAAAAAAAGTTTTCAAGCACAAATTTTATTAGGATATATTTTGATATTATTATTCAATTATATAACGTAAAATATATTATATTAAATAAAAGTCGCACATTTAAAAGCATTTTATATTAATGCGTTTATTCAAATTATGGAACAATACGTTGTATATTTTATCATTAGTACAGTTTAAATGCGCCGATGGGCAAATAAAGTGTATAACGTGAAAGCTATTTATATTGTACAGGTTCATATAAATAATGTTTAGTTAATTGTTAGTGTATGTCAATTTTTTTTAAAATATTAAATGTCGTAATACCCCGAGGTTTGATATTTACTATCGACCCTATCGTGTACAATTAGCGAGGTTTTTAGATTAAATGACGACAAATTATGATAGGCGCATAATTGTTATAAACGATACACATTTTTATTCCATATAGCACCTAAATATCGTATTAAAAACATATGGTCTATTGAATATGTTTATATAGTGAAAATATGAAATTTTAAATATATATATATTTTTTTCTGCATATATAGATATATTGTTTGTTATTTATTACAAGGTGAATATATTGAAATTTTTATTGATTTATGTTTTAATATAATTGAAAAGAATGTTATGAAATTATCATAGTTTAATTTATAAGAAAGAATGCTTTAATATTTTATTTTAAAAAAATAAACTCTTTGAAAGCTTTTTATTTTTTTAAATATATAGTAAAAAATTTCAATATTTTATAAAGTAACATTAATAATAATATATTAAAAACAATTATTATATTTTTAAAGTTACTATTGATGATGTAAACATATTTTTTTGCTTACATTATCGATCATACAGATTGGAATTTCAAATTTTTAATATTATTTATTTATTTTTTTTAATTTTATCTATGAAATATATTATATATTTTTTTTAGTCCTGTTAAACTTATTAGCCTAATTACACAAATTATTAAATTATACTAATCACATAAATTTATTACATTTATATAAAAAAAAATAACGAATCACAAAAAATTTATAAAAATAAAATTCAATCACATTTCATAATAAATAAGAATTGACGACATATTTAATATATATAAAACAGAGTCGAGCACGTTTCAACGCACCATTATCGATCACGAGCAGACAATCACGCACATAATAATCATTTTATATTCGACCATATACACGATGCATAAAACGACAATTTGCCTTCGAATAAAACGCAAACGTTTCGCAAAAGTAACCGACTAACTAACCGACTAATAACGTCGATTTATCTGACGATCTAAAACGAAAAAAAATAAAATAATAAAAAAAAATAGTAAAACGAAAACGCCGCTAATTAAACAGTCCGTATCGTGATCTGCTTTGGGGCACTCTTTTCGGTTATTCGGTGCCTTTTAATTAGGTCGATTGGTCAATGCAAATAAAAATGTTAATCAGTCAGTTGTACGCGGTTCGAACGGTTCGATTATCGTTAAACGACCCCGTTATATATTAATCGGAAGGACGTTTTTCGTTATAGATATTGAACTTTTCACCGCTTCTACAGAAACTTGTATACGTGCAATATGGATATTTATATTAATCTGCATATGTATATGTTAGAAAAAGATAGAAAAGAATGGGTGCGTGTGTTGTTATTTGTCATTTGTATTATTATTATTATTATTATTATTGCTAAAACACATTAAAATATAATGTAATAGTTTAACCATTATAATTCATGTCTTACTCAACAATTCTGAGTCATTTACATTGTGGATATTCGAAGTTAATCCAATAAAATTTTATTTTTGCACCGATTATATGTGTAATAAATCATTAAGCATTATTTTATTCCATATATTATCCGTCTATAAAATATTTCGTATTGTATATATATATATATATATAACTTTTAATACATTATTATATTTAATTTCAAAAATATATTAATGTGATGATAACCATATTAGCAATAATCTCATTTAATGAACCCAAAAAACCTGCATATTTATAAAAATTAAATTCTATAAAGTGTTAATAATTGGACATCAATGAAAATTTTTATTTAATGACACGAAATCAAGAACGCTAATTTATTTATTATATATGTATTATGGAAATATAGCGATTTGAATATTTAATACATAAATAATGTGTCATTAAGAATGAAAGTCAATATGATAAAGTTGTTCTAGATTTTAAATTTTGTTACAGGGTGTTTACTTACGTATTTTTTGAATTTTGCAATATTATTTGTGTTGTTTTTATTATAGGCAATAATTATTTCAAACTATTTTCAATATTTTTAACAATTAGTGACGTGAACCATCACTTATAAAATCATACTAGATTAGTGAGAAATTATTATTATTATTCATTAATTTGATATGAGAATATGTTAAATCTGTTTGACATACTGATAAAAATAAAACGATATAATAAATTATATCAACACAAGATAACTTTAAAATTACGATACAAAAAAACAGCTATAAATTTGTTTAATTAAAGATAAAAATCAATTACGTTCTATCATTTTAATTATAATTGAAAAATATGAAATATAAAACCTAAATCGTAAAATTATTAATTGTGATTGCCAAAAACCGACCAATAAACAATCGATTTGTTTTCAAGTATTGCTTCATTCATTAATGCGCATAATAATTCATTAGTTTGTTCCATTTTATTGTTTCCATTTTTTTTCCATTTGACAATACAATGAAAAATCGACATTCGAATCGTTATCAAATCACCGATCGTGACGAGTCGGTTTATATCTAACTTATTATTACCGAATTATTGCGTCAATTCAGATCGATTTGTTGTGCACGAACTATTTTTTCCGGTCTAACGGAAACTGTTAATTTTTTAATAATACACGAATATTGGCGCTAAAATATTTTATCGTGAAAAAACTGTAGTTTTTTCCTAAAAATTATCGGTGAAAGCACAATGACAATTTTTAAAAATACTTCACAATGCATTAAAATTATAATGAATCATTTATAACTGTCGCCAATTGTCAAATTCAGAATTTTTAGTTTCTACGTTTCCTGTTTATTTTTTTTTAGATAAATAGATTTCTTTATATTTAATTTTATATTTTGTTGAAAATAACTTGACATCACCTGCTTTTATTGTTATCAAGTTTCTTGCATATATTTGAATATTTTTGCTCACGAATCAGATTCGTGATTTTTTCATGTCTTTCTCCGCTTGCATAATTTGTTGTTATATTGAATATTTTAATGTGAAGGAATTATTACAAATATATATATATATATATATATATATATATATATATATATATATTAAAAAATACTTTATATTGAATTAAATTTAAATATATAAATTATTTTATTCAAACTGAAATTATTTATAAAAATGATTTAATTATATTACTGATAGAATAAATATGAAAATTAGTAAAAAATAAAAAAAATATAATATTTTAATATGTAAATGATATATGTTTATGTAATGTTAATTAAATTTTTTAAACAAAAAGCAGATTAAGGCATTAACAAGACTAGTCAGTTTTTTATCTAACAATAAATTATACTGTATAAAATATCAATTATCAGCGACACAATTGGTGTGAATACCATCATCGATCATTCATGTTAGCCGAATATATTTTAATTACAAATCGTTTAGTAAGAAAAAAAAAACTTTATCGATTGTGACTCGTGTCGCTCTCCAATTTTCTTCTAATGCCAACACGTGATACGCAAGTTTTTTTCCCGCGTTTTTTTTTCACAGTAATCAATTAAATTAAACCGCATCGGATTAACCAACATTTAATCGTTTATCCTTGCTGGTCGAACGTGTGCACCTCTCATTTCGCTCAAAGTAACGTTCCGTTCCAATTTTGTTATAGCTGTTAGTTTGTATGTAATAATATTCCATGTTAGCATAATGTGTAATAAATATGGGCGCGTTATAATATAATATAATAAAGCGTATTAAAAATTTAACTAAAAATTATCAACGCTGATCACGAATTTATGTTATATATATATATATAATAAAATAAATACCTAAATGAAAAAAAAAAATCGAGTGCGGGTTTCGCGTCAAACCGCGCGTTTGAATCGCACAGATTCAAAATGTTTCTATTTTAATTATATACTATTTTTTTTCTTTCTGTGTTTGAAATTGTTACACCGTTACTAGATTTTTATTATTTATCACATGACGTATCGTTTATTCTCATTATTTATATTTCGGTTTGGCGAAATCGTATAGTAGTACGATGCGTTCTCTTTCACCATAACAAGATATTACAGTAACTCGAAATATGTATGTAAGTTCATAAATGGGTCACATTCACTTATCGATGGATATGAACGAAATGTGCGCGTTTACAGTCTCTTTTCAAAACCTGAACAATAAATTATTCATGGTTATGCTCGATCGCGACAATCCTTAGTTGTTATTGTTGTTCCGAGACGTTTTCATTCACTGTTGTTATTCAAAAGAAAAAGATAAATTTACAATTTTTTTCAGCATAGTATTTTCCAACTAAATTTTATATTTTTAAACAATTTTAATATTCATGTTTTTCAAAAAAAAAACATAACTTTACAATTATCTACATTTTACAATATTAACTTTCGTAAATATTTAAATTAAAAACTAATTTGGTGACATTTATTACTTTTTTTTAAGTGTGTATATTTTGTTACAAAATTCTTTACATAATAATATAAAAATCAAAATATTTAGAACAAAAAATATTTTTTTTATATTAAACGAAATTTATGAGTCATTTACTTTTTAAATTCGTATCATATGAATAATAAACCGCAAAACTTAAAATCATTTTCATGGGTTAATACTCTAATTATGGGTTGTCTTATAGCCAAACCACAAAATCGTTAATTATACATATTATTTCAAAAATACTATCATGACTTTGTTACAAATAGTTGATATAGTATATTTTAACGTATTTAAATAAATACGCCAAATTAAAAAAATAATATTTAAAATTTTATCTGTTTTAAAACATTTATAATGTATGATTGTAATCAATTGATGATTAAATTATAAAAGTATTGTATTATTTAAATTTATTTTGATATAACTCAAAAAGTGAAATTCAACTCTCATATTTTTCCAAATTATGAGGTATATTTGAAATATTTATGAGCGTTTCTTGCAATTATATACACATAAATTTTCCGAGATCTATGAGAAAAAAGATAAATATTTATACCTTAATATGAACATATTTACAATAAATTTATGTTGTAATATTATTCAGTTAAATCAGTCAAATAAATGCCAAATCAGTATTTATTGGCACTAGTCAATTTTTATTCAAAAATTAAACGTTTTTGTCGGAAAAAATGTTTGAATTTTTCAATAAAAATTGACTTATTTTTATGTATTGTTTCAAAAATTTATTTACGGCATGTGTGTGTGTGTGTTATTAGATTCTGTGTGATATTTTATTGAATTATTTAATATAAAACATTGAGTCATAAAGAATGAAACTTTACTCTTACGAAAGCTTACGAGACATTTGATATTACTTTCGTTATATGGAAATTTAAAGTATGTTAATTAGAAATGGCTGTTTATATTTAAAAAAAATGTTTCGAAATATTTAGCACAATTATTTTTAAGTCATATATAATATATTATTTTAGTATATACATTATTAATTTCACTTTTAATTAATAAAAATATTTGTGGATTTCTAAATATTTAAGAGATTGTTATTAAAATACTTTAATATTTATATGTGATTTAATAAATATGTTAATATTTAAATAATTAATATTAATCTATGACTAAAAATAAAGAGAAATTTTAATTTTCATAATTACGATTAAAATTACAATTTATATGAATACATTGCATAATTAAACTATTTTAAGCAAAAGCAACAGTTTAGTTTACTTTTTACAATAAAAATAAAATTATTCAATTCAATACACAGATCGAATACAAATTTTGTCGGTTGCATATATTTTGTTCCTATGAGTAATCAATGTTACAAAACATCGTCAGTTACAGTTTTACTTATGGATTCGACCAAGAAATCAATAAAAAGATCTTGTTTAATGTTTCGTTTGCATTTTGCGACATATCGCAAAACTTGAAAAATCACTTTACAAATATTATATGCAAAATATCAGTATGAAATGTCGTAAAATTTGCAAAAAAAAATACGAACGTTACAATATAAATTAATATTTAAAATTAAACGGATGAATTGGAAATTATTATAAAAAACTTATATTTTATATATAATAATATTCGATAGCAATTGATTTGAATGCATTGTAATTTATATGCGTGTTAAATCCGAGGACATACATGTATTTATAACATGAGGACTCGATTAATTTTTATTTCAATAATAATCATAAACACTGATTTAAATTTTACAACATTCACATATATGTATATATTTAAAGAAATGTAAAAATTATATATAATCGTGTGCTATCAATGTTTGATCTGAAAATTTATAAATTTATGATCGATATTTTATATATACAAAACTCTTCATAAACAACTTCTTTATATGTTATTTAAATTTATATAATGAAATAAAAAATAATAATTTAAACGGAATATTTTATTGTATTTTTTTTAAATGTAATGGAGTAAATTTGACTCATTAAATTTATGTCTGACCTTTAAATATTTATTTTTAACTAAAAAGTTTATATTTTTTAGTAAAAAGGTTCAAAAAGAATAAAATTTTAAATTAAATAAAATAAGAAAAATCACAAAACTCATATTCAGGATCTGCTATATATTAAAAACGGTGCTTTATATTTTTGATATGCTCATATATCAGTATATGAACGCATATACTTGAATAAAAAATTGCATAAATCGAAATAATATATTACAACTTTGACAACATATTATATTTTACTACTGTATAAGATCACATTCTATATACAAAATTATTTATTAAGAAATCGTAATAGATAAAATCTATATTAATTTGTTTTTAGTTTTCCTTAATAAATCTGAAGGTGTTTCAACTTATTCGTTGTGTGAATTGCGTATACATTTTGATTTTAATATATGTACTGAACGGATGTGTGAAATTTTATAGCTTATTAATGGTGAAAAATAATAATAAATAAATCACGTGCATATTCTATGTTGATATTAATTGAACTCCCATTCACCTTGATAATTGGCAAAACCGTGTGCCGATTATTTTGTGTTTGCCATTTTATCTGGACATAAAATGTGTTAACATGCATAAGAATCGGTTTACGAAATTCGCATAACAATAGTTAAATATTACGGTCGACCACTTTGTCAGTTTCGATTTTGAACCGAAAGTGTTTTATATCAAAGAAGAAACCTTTGGCTTTTAAAATTTAACGATAATATAAAGGTTAAGCGTTCGAGAACAATATATCTTAAATTATTTACAATGAATATTTTTATATAAACGTGATATTGAAAACTTTTAATGAAAACCGTTTGTGATAGATTTTTGAATAAATTTAACGATAAAAAATTGTTTAAAATTATAGTATTATATAATAAAATATAAATAATAAATAGTAAAAACATTTTTTCCATTTGTATATTAAGATAAGTATAATTGATACAAAAAAAACAGTGAATATTTAAAAATACTAATACATTTGTTACAAAAAAAATAATCTTAGTTACTTGAAGCGTGATATATTATGGTATTTTTAATTTTAATGTTTTTTTATTATTATTTAATTATAGAAGTATTTAAACATTAACTTAATAAATTTATAGATTATGCGTATGTAATTTGTTTCATAATATGGTTTTAATTAAGTTATATAAAAGAAAAAATAAAGCAAACGATATTAAGCAGCTCTGAGATGAGTCATAAAAATGGTAAAATATTATCTTTATATATATATATATATATATATATATATATATATATATATATATATATATATATATATATATATATATATATATTGAAAGTTAACAGTACTTACCGTGTTTTTCGAAGAGAAAGTGTAGTAAAAATGCTAATAAATAATCATAAAAAAGATAAGAAATTCTCTAAATTTCCGAATAAGATCAAATTTTACACGAATGCCATATTATTAAATTATAAACAAACGTGTTATTCAATCGGTTAACGCTTTGAAAAACGCCTAAATATTAACGTCATTAAGTTGACATTGCGAATAGATTTTTAATTGACTAAAAACGGTTTAAAATTTATTTATAAAAAAAAAATACTCACTCGCAACAAAAGTGGACAAATTCCGTTCACCGGACAAATTTCTTAACTTTTAACCGAAAAAAAAACAAGAAACAATTCGCAAAACCCACGTGAAATTTATGCTAAATTCAAAAATTGGCAACAATCGAAAAAGCGACTTCGTTGCAGATTTCCAATTCGTGAGAAATTTAACGTACGCTATTCATCTCGGTTTAAAAAAAAAACGTTCGAATTGCGCAATTACAAATCAAAAGATATATTCGACGCTTAATTATAACATTTTTTTTGCGTTTACAATACTAAATTAGCTAATTTTCTTTGCAAAAAAAAAGAAAACGATTTTCTTAATAGCACTCGCAGTTAAAAGTCGTTAACTTTACCGGCGTTTTTGCATTAAATTCAATCTTTGAATTGGGGCGAAATTACATCTCGTTTCAGAACCATTGTTATACTGACAGATACAACTTTTTGGGAAACACTATTGTTTTAAAACGTGTAAAATCGTTGAAAAATACGTTTTCGTGTAATATATGAAAAATTTTTTTTTCTTTTTGCAAAAACAAAAATTAATGGTGAATAAGATTACACATGTATAATTATGTTTTTAGTGTTTCTTTTTCTTATAACGCAATATGAACATGTTGAAAAAATATTTTAATTGAGAAAATATGATCTTAGCTCATAGTTTTATTTTTATTTATAAAGTTATATATATCTACCTTTTGGTTAAATTTTGTCTTATTTTTTTATTATACAATAATATAACAATTTTATATATTATACTTCCATATATGCCTAATTACAATAATATTTTTTAAGTTGCATTTTTTATTTAGATTTACATTAACAATGTTACAAATAAAATTTAATCTTCATATTTCATTAACACATAGTTTATATTTCATGAATTAAATATTAACATTTACTTTTACTTTATAATTATAATAAATTTGTACACGAAATACAAAAAAAAGAAAAATAACAAACAATACATGATAATTTATTAATAATTATCATGTCCATATTCTGTATAATATTTTATTTTTAAATCCTCATTACGCATTTAACGGATTAAGTAGATCAAAATTACAGTTAAAAATATATGGAAACATAAAATTTTATTATGCTTTATTTTTTTATTATATTATTTTTAAATATATAATATATTATTGCGATATCAACTCTATTCCATTATATATAAAAATGTGTTGTAAAATATTATAACTATAATATTGATATCAATTTTATTTTGATATCACACTTCGACTCCATGAGAAAGTGTTACGATAATATTTTTTTTATAGTTTTTTATCAAATTTAATTAAAAATATTATATTGCAATGTAATATCTTTAAATAATATAAAATATGATAAAATACATTTTAATTATATTATAAATATATTTTTTTCGCGAAAATTTCTACATTGATTTAGGAAATATTTACCAATGTTATTTATTTTTATGATAGGATTCACGGACGGTAGCCGAATTTAATATATTTCTAACTATATAGTGTTTAATTTGACGATATTACCCGTGAAAACTATTAAATCATTTTATTAATTTGAAATATTCCAATTTGAATGGTTATTTATCGGTTCAGTGTCAGCTAAATGTTCGAAAATTGCCATATTTCGCAAGTTAGCGAACTCTGAAACTTCCATATGCATGCATCAATCATCAAACCGAAAGCAATAATTCTTAATGATAATGTGGAAAAAAAATATTTCAAGGTAACGTATAATAGTTTATAATATATTTTTTTTACTTGAGCGTACAATTTTTTTTTTATATTCATTCGTCATTATACGGCGGTCCATTATAAAGAAAATAAGATTTATTTTTTATATATAAGAAAAGCAAAATTATTAGAATAATAAATACGTTTACGGGTGTGTTTCGAAATCAATTGTTCTTAATAAATATTAAATCATCGATACGACCCACGAATCGATATATTTGTGAATATTATATTTATAGGTTGTTTAGTTATAGAAAAAAAAATGCTATTGTCAATGACGATATATTCAATAAATTGGAAAACATAAAGTTTTACTTTAAATACAATCATACAAATTGCGTAGGAAAATTATTTCAACGATTATCAAATATTACCTTTTTACAAAATGAACCATAATTATAAATATAATATCACTATTACTAATTTTTATATATTTTTAAAGTATTAATATTTTATATTGCTTATATAAAATAAATCAAAGTAAAACCACTTTTTAATTAAATATTTAATTATGATTCTTTTCACACGACTTGAAATGGAAAATTGCAATAATATGTAAGGTGTGTAGCGAAAAAGCGGCATTAAAAACTTTCTCTCGTACAAAATGCAATAAAAAAAAAAAGGAATTAAAACCCCGATCATACGGAATTCCTGTGATGAAATATTTATTTTGTGGCAAATTTGTATATCAAAATAACGAAAAACAATAACATATTCAGTGTGAATTATATAAATTCGTTGAATAAAAAAATGTGGTAATCATATATTCACCGTGCGAAGTATTATATTTGAATACAATAAAATAGAATGAAGTTATGACATATTTATGTGTATTGTTTAGATGTTTTTTTTATGAATGTGATCATTGAAGCGACGAAAACTGTAGCTTCCTTCGGAAATTTGCATATAAAATACTGTTATGTCACATTTACGACGGTTCACACAAATGTTATAAATACTTTTAGTGTGTAATATGCATTAATATAACATTCGAGGAAGTTTTTTTAAAACGCAATTTAAAATACATAAGCTTTGTTATTATTTTTATTATCACAAACATAATTAGTATTTTAAGATATAAAAAAAATATCGTTTTAATCTTATATTTAATTATAAGAAAATAAGATAATTCTATCGTAGTTTATACAAAATTTACAATGCACATTTTATATAGATTGTTTAAAGTGATACTTAAACAATTTTATTAATTTATATATTATTATATAATGCGCATATGAAAGTGATTAAATTTATAATCTTATATATTTTTCATATATGAGTTTAATTTTATTAAAATTTCAATCATAAAAATATTGAAAAACCAATACTATTTTAATACATAAATAAAATATTTTATTAATGGAAGTAACGCTTCATTGAATTATCAATTTTGAAATCAATACTCGAAAACTTAATTTAATTAAAAACAAAATTATATAAATAAAAGTATTGTTACATTTTAACAAAATAATAATAATACAGTTAATATATGAGAATATTAACAGTAAATAATAATACAATGGGAGCTCTATTTTTTTTTTTTGGTCATCCATGACCACGGATAATAAACGCTTCTATTGCGGCCTCTGAGATAAGAAATGGTAACCAGTGCAAAACGAGAGTGAGTCTTAGGCCACTGTCACTTTCAGTGGGGATAAGAGCTTCCAGCAAAAAAAAAAAAAAACTCTTCCTACGGAGGTTAAACTACCACGAACATTCAGTCTTATACCGGTGACGGACAAACGCGGACACTTTCCCAACGGACATTTAAACATTAATACATACAGCACACGGACACTTGATCACGATATTTTTTTTTAAATTTGCTCAAATAATATAAATATATATATATATAAAATACATCCGTTTGCCAAAATGTTAATTCAAATATCGAGCGCCGTCGTTCATAAACCGCGCTGAAAAAAATAAAAATAAATAAAACGGTCCGCATCTATCTGAAAATAGGAAAAAAAAAGTTTAATTTATTCAAAAAAAGGTAGATTTAGTTTAGATTTAGAACAGAAACAGTGCATTTAGTGTGTGCTTACGACTCTATTGTTATATATTATTTATTTTAAGTGAAGTGTACAATTTGACAAAATGGTGCTCGCTAGGTGAGATTTATTTTTATTCAATATATTCTGAATATTTTTTTTTATAATATATACTATAAATTATAATTTAAAAGAGCCGATTTCATTGTGCAAAATATTATTTTACTAATGAATTATTCGTGCGTATAAATATCGTTAAAATTGAAAGAAAAATTGTTTGTATTCAATTTCTATTCGTCTTCAATAAAAAGAACTGGTCTTTCAGGCATCACTCAAACGTGTGTCGTCGCATTATTTCACTTTTTATAGCATTTTTTTTTCTTTATCAATTTCTTTTTCTTCTTCCGGTTGTAGAAGATTGTCGACTCTTATTATGTGAATCGTAATTACGGGCGATTACTGTAATATATGGATCATAAGGTTAAATGTTGAATAACTTAAACGATGTATAAACTTAACACCGCAAACTTTCTTTTTTTCATTTGTAAAGTTCAACTTGAATTATTATAATTCCAGTTTTATTTACTTTATAATAATTTTTATCACTATATAAAACAACATTCCAACTTTTTTTTTAATCTATAATAAATCCTTGAATTGCTTTCTAATTTATTTCTATTTTTCATACCGAAATTTTGTGTAATGATAAATCAGGTTTATTCGCCGTTAAGCTGCTAGTTCGTACGTTAAAATTTAACCATAATAAAACGAAAAAAAAAAGATAACGATATGTTTAGAAACAGTTTCATTTTATTCATATTGACCTTGTATATGTAACTAACTATACGGAAGAAAAAATACATACACGTTTTAGGATGTATGTATGGTATTTTTATTGTATGTAAAACTTTTTAACTGATTAAATTATTCTGTATATATTTATCTAAAAAAATATATTGGAATATCTTCTATTTTATTTTGAAAGTATTGTATTATTTTTTATATTTTATGCAAACTAGATATAATTAAATATTTAACACATAATAAAATAAACTTTATTTAAATTTGAACACTTTCTTTTTATGGTATAATCGTATATTCATATTAGTTAATAGATTACGTCAAATTATTGTAGACTAATAGATAATAATATGGTGTAACAAAAACTGGTTGTGAGAAATCGAGATGATCTCGATGACTATTAAGGTTTTTGGAGCACGTGTCATGGAGCAAAAAAAAAACAAAGCCAAAAAATACTCGTTGTCTTTGATCTTCAACTGTGTCATTTATTATAAATAATGTTTGTTTCGCAACTATTTGTCGTTGACAATTTCGTCTACATATAATATATCATAAATGTGTGACACTCAGTCGTAAGATCATACATAATATCGCTTAATAGACGAATATGTGTTATTTTTTTTTTCGTAATCTAGATTTATATTGTATTATTATATTTTTGTACCGTTTTATTTATTTCACTTTTAAAAGAAAGTGAGAAGGTCACCTTGACCTACCTATGCGCGCATGCGGCCTTTCGAGGTTCACCTTGTGGATTCGTAAAGGAAGCCGCAGACAGTCGCCCGAATTCAATCATTTTTATTACTTTCAATCGAATGCAATGATATTTAATTGCGGTTCTATGTGACATTGATTTTTATTAAAATCGATATATAATAATTATTTAGTTGCAAAAAAATACACATTCCCCTTATTAAAGATACTATTATAGATAGATTTTGATATTTTATACCACATAATTGAACCAATTTTTAATTTTTATTTTTTATAATGAATGAAACATTAACGTTTTCAAATTATTTTTTATAACTATTCAATACATTTATATGTAAAATGCGATTTTAATATCTTAAAGTATTTTATTTTTATAATAATTAATATAAATTTAAGAATTCAGCAAAAATAAAATTATTATTTTAATATTTATTATATTTTTGTATAAAAAAATATATGGAATTATGATTTTGCATATGAAATTGGCCCTAAAGAGGTCATTATCATTTTGATCAAATTCATTCAGTAAGAGCAATATTAAATTTTATTAATATCGAAATTAAAAATAAAATATTTGAATAATTTGTGGTATATTTTCATCGCATTTAATTAAATTTCATGTCATTCAAATAATATCTGTTAATAAATAGTACATTTATTCGCAGCAGACATAAACAAATATACCTAATCTAAGTGTCGCTCGTACGCGTGATTTATGCACTATTGAGTAATAGTGTATAAGATTGTTACTTATTTAGAATGTATATATATATATATATATATATATATATATATATATATCGACTTTCAATGCACATGTCACCCGTTGTAAAAGTAGTTTCGTGACTTGGCATCTTTGAAATTGGGTCGTCGATTTTTGATATTTTTTTTCTCTTGTCGTCCGTAATTGTTTATCATAATGCAAACAAAGTGTCACACCTTAGTTTTGACGCGTATTTTTTTCTACGCATTATATCTTTGAAGATTAAATTGTGTGTTAAAAAAAATCGGTATGCATTTCAAGGCTCGACATTCATTGGAAGGCATCGTTTTTACTAATGACTAAATTAATCATCGTCTGTTAAAAATAAAATAATCTAAATTGAGGAAGTGAAATCTGCTAGTTCTTTATGATGTTTTTTGCGTATGAATTGATTATTTAAAAGAAGACTGTTTATTTATTTTGTTTTGTTTTTATCGTTTTACAGGAATACTATTCCGTTGTTCTTTTGGTGTATGCTGTTGGCAAATGCACAATACATACCTCTCTCAAGTATAGGGGATGATAATGATTGTGCATTGTATCTCAGTGGACCTGGTCGTACTAGTGCTTTCGACTATAATCTTAATTTATTAAGAGGATCGTTGTAAGTTTTCTATCATTATTTTTATAAAATATTAACAATATATTTTTAATGATAATTATATATAAACTAAAAATATTAGTGTTAAATACTGAAAAAGTATTTTTTATTCTAAAGTAGTGATAATATTTTTATTGTAATTTAAACGATTTATTGATATATTTTAAATAAAAATTATTATTATATTTATTTTTAAAAATAAGAAACATTTTAATTTTTGAAATAAGTTGAACGATCGAATCATTAAATATTTAAATCGAAAAGCCAACTGTTTCTTAATAATATAACGCATCCTTTCACATCACGTTCTAAAGATAAATAAAAAAAAAACATAAAATCTGCATGAATACAAATATTGAAATATATGATGATATAATTGCTCGTCATTATATATATTTTTAAGAAATTTTATTATAAGAATAAAAATTATAAATAAAATATAATATGTTTACCGTGACATAACTTCACACATTTTATATGCCAATTAGAAAAAAAATCTATCGATAATGAAATAGTGCTAAGATGAAGATGAATATTATTTTTGCTTATTAGAAAGCCGAAGAGAATCTCGTAGCTTTACATAACGCCGTCAGATCATCTCTAATCATACATATCGTGTGCATCAAACATCACCATCACATTCTATATTTTATTATATACATTCGAGTGGTTCTGCTGCACGGTCATTTATTTTAAATTCTTGCTTAGACCACTCTCATATAAGTGAGAATGCAAGTTTTCACTATATTTGGTCATTGTTCATGTTTGTTATTAAGGAAATAGGTGAAGAGTAATGTGCTGTTAATACGCCATTGGTAATGAATGATATTAAATATGAAACTGAACGGAAATATATAAATAAAATACATATTTATAAATTGATTATTATTTATTAATATACAATTTTATTATTGATAATATAGTGAAAATATCGAAAAAATATAAATAATATATATGGGTTTTACTCCTACTCGTGCATTCATATCTTTAAAAAATTCAATATATTACTTTAAAATATATATTAAATTAATTTTTATTAATATTTTTTTCTTTATAAAATTAAAAAAAAAAACATTTTAAAGTAAAAATGCGCAATTTTTTTTTAAAATCATATAAATATATTGTGATTTTTAGATATCTGCGTTTTTTTTTTAAATCAAACTTTCACGAAGCAAATCAAGTTTTGCTTTATGGCCAATGTTATATTTATAATGAAAGTAGTTTTTATCGTTTTTTTAAATCAACTTAGATATATCATTGTTTATAAATGATTGATATATTTTCTCAAAATGGTCTTTATTTAAACTTTAAAAAATATATTGCATAAAATGTTAACTTTGACGAATTATTTCCTTTTATAATATCAATAAAGTGATCTGGCGTCGATTTAAATTTCTACTAACAAATGTTATTTTATAAAAATCAATCTGCCAATTTATTTGATTTAGTCATAAGACACATTGAGAAAAAGAAAAAGAATAAAAATTTTATATAATATAAAACATTTTTATATTTTTGTTTAAAAATGTATTACATTATAAATTTGAATTATCTTATAATAACAGTTATTATGTATGCTGTGTGATTGAACTCGCTAAGAGACGGCCTTGAATTGATTTGTATGTTTTGTCATAATACAGTTGAAAATCCGCTATACTTATTCCGTAACCGTATTTAGAGCTAATCATAGATATTATAACTTTTTAAATAATTAAAAAATAAATAATATATGCATAAAAGTCTATATATAGAAAAACATATATAATTAGGATATAGAAATATTCAGAATATTACTAACCTAATTGATTTTCAATTAAACTATTGAAATACGTTTCAATTGTACCGGATGCACTTATTTTGATATAATCAAACATCAATTCTTATATTTGCTGCGTTGGCTTTACATTATAGTTCAATTAATGCAGATTTAACACCTTTTCAAAGTACCGTTGCCCCGTTCTCACACGACGGATTATAAAATAACCATTCTTCCGGAGCATCGTCGAACAATGAGTTTTCCTAGTAGATGCAGCAATAAAAAAAAGTATATGGTAATTTAACGACGGAAATAAGAGTGAAAGTGCTATTTTTTCCAATTGCGTACTCATCTTCAACGTAATAAATAAGAACTGAAAAATAATCGTAAAAAAAATATACGGTCATCCCAAATCTATATGCAAATACGAATCATTATAACACAACCTTTTTTTTATATTATTTTTTGAATGATTTTGTAATATTAAATTGCGTATATTTATTTTGATTTTTTTTTACTTGTCTCGACGACAATTGAGTTTCGGAGCTATTGAATGACATTGCAAAATGTCGAATGTCCGAATTTTGTATTTATTTAGATTCGAGAAAACTGGATTGTTATCGATGGTGTGTAGGTATTTAAATTTTACCAAATATGTATAGCTCCATGTTTGCAATCTTCAACATAGTGTTAAAGTAACTTGAATATGGATTTTATCCGAATTTCACTTTTAGAAAACCTCTAAATCCACTATCATGACTCGCGTATGATAAATACGAAAAATTCCTTTTGTGTTACAATGAATTGAAACAGAACGTGATCGAATGTTTAAATATAGAGTTTCAAGCATGACAAGAATTATAATCGATATATTTGAAAGAGAAACTTGCAATAAAAACTACATGTGTTGAATAGGAAAAAAATGCTAGTTTGTCTCGATAAAAAGCCGATTTCTTAATATGTAAATAAAACTGTATCTTTTTATTTTGATATTTATATAACGATTTTCTTTTAAATCCGTAAGATATTATGTCGTATAAAAATGCGAATTTTAAACAATCCATTTGTATATTATGTAATTTTTGAACAGTGTATTATTAATGTTTTTTCTATATTTTTTTATTTTATTTACAGCCCATATGACGGCCAACACACGTGTATTACTTATGATGCTATAAATGCCGCCTACATCGATGCCAGGAAACGAATTAGTAAGATAATATTAATTTATTATTTATATTATTATATTACGTGGTTTAAGTTAATTTGATGAGTGCAACAGAGTTTAAGAGAAAAAATAAATAAACGTCAAGTTCCACATGTTCATGTTTTATATCATGTATCGAAAGTAATATAAATTTATAATTTGTTACAATATTTAAATATCTAGTTAATTATTAGCACATATTATATTTAAATATTTTTAATAAGTCTCATTTGAAAGTTTGAATGTCATTGAACTAAATAATTATTGAATATCTTACTCACACCTCGTAAGATTTTATAAATTTTAAGTGGTTTAAACTACTATTTACTATATTTTGACAAAGCGATAGTTTAAAACAGAGTTCACAATAGGTTTCCGGGTTCATTCATATCCGGGGTGTTAGTTGTTATTGCATATTTATATTATGTAAGACACTTTTAACAAGGACAATTATATTTTCTTATGTCGTTCATTAAAAAAAAATCAAGGCTAAGCGTAGGTAGGTATGATGATAAAAAACGAATCTCTATAAATCTCAAAAGAGGGTATGACGCCTCTCATATGTCCTAATAGTTTTTATTTTAAATTTTAAAAATGATTTTTTAAAATTAATTATGATTTAATTTCATAAGATTTGTACATCCGGATGCAAATTTGTTATTTCGTGAAAAGTCATAAACGTGACAGTGTCATATAATTATTACAACACGCAAACTAGATCACAATTTTCCTATTTACACAAATCGTCTCATTGCGGACAGACGAGACGGAATCGTTAAATTTACGGGGGTTTTTTTTAAACCATTTATGCAATGTAATGGTGAAATTTTCTATTTAGCACTCGGTATCGAATCGATTATTCACGGCGATTACGAATTTGAACGGTAGGCACTTTTCGCGCTAACAAATCGCTCAGAGCGTTTCATTGTTTTGTGAGTTTATTATTATTTTTTTATTTATAATCGCATTAATCTTTATTTATTTATCTATTTATTTTTTTGGATTGTTTCTGTTGTAAAAGTGGTCTAATTGAATTTATTTCAGATGTTGCAACACCTAAAGGCGATTGGAAAACAGAAGACATCGCCAGCGTCGGTGAACTTGTATTGGACATATCTATCAGCTTGGCGAGAACGTAAGTAATTAACAATTATGTGAATAACGCATTCAACGCATTATATACATTTTTCTATATAAAAAAGTGATAATTAACTATTTCAATTATTTTTTTTTTTTATACATACATACTTTATATATAACATACTTTATATTTTTGTAAAGAATATATAAAAATAAAATTTTTAAGGCACATTAGCGGTTCATAGAACATTAATATAATATAAATGTCACAAATTAAATAATAATTATATTAAAATTATTCATTCAGATGTGTAAAGCTGTTAAAATGTGTTTTATCTCACGTGTGGCGCGGTTTTAAAATAGGCACATCGTCTAAGCAAGTAGCGAAAAGTATCACTTTTTAACCTTCCGATTCGTAATTTCGCTCGTATCATTCATTTCACACGTAAAATACAGTTTAAAAGGTTGTAATTTAGTTAGGCAATTTATAAAATCACGACGATGCGTGATTTCGAAGCGGGTTACTTCACGTCTCTCGTTCACAAACTATGGCTTTACACACAAGTGAACCGGCCTTCGAAAATAGTGAGCACGTACCAATCTTCAAAGAAGCGTTCAGAATTGGTAAAGAAAAAAAAACATTACATTTTGCAATTGTCAAGATGCGGTATGCGGTGAAAACTGTAAAGATTCCACGCACAATTGTGAAGCGATTACGTAAAATGACGTATTTCTTTACGCTTTGAAAAATATTTATATATATATACATATTACATGTCAAATGTTTATGTACGTATTTGCTATTACTCGTACTGTATAATTCACGATTTATATATTTTACATATGTCGATATCGACCTTGTTACGAATCTGACGATCGTTTCACTTTCTAACGTTAAAGTAAAAACATGTCGATTACAAGTTACGATCGTCGTATGGTTCAAAATCGACGAGATGTCAATGAAAAATTGACGTCGTCGAAGATTGCTCGGATGCTAATTGATGATTGATAGATAATAAACGAGGCTCGTTGAGCACGTCGTGATTATTGTTTTAAGTTAAATTACTATTCGTAATTACGAGTTGCAGGTGTAAGTTGTAATGACTTAACGTTATGTTAAATATGCAAAATGTTGGTTTTACCGAATGTATTTATGTATAAGGAAATTTGAAAAAAGTTTATTACGTCACGTATATGTATGATGTAATTATCATTTTTTTTTAAATAATCTCAAATATTATTTTTATAATAGTAATATAAAGTTACTACGAACTAACGATATTGATAAATACATATTCGTATATATTTTTTTTATTCTATCAATTATTTAAACTGCAGGAAGTTCTTAATTTTAATAATAGAAATTTTGATATAAAAATATATAATTATATCATATATTCGACTTGTAAGAAAATAAATAAAAATCAAAATCAGTTCAACCATTAAAGTTTTATAATATAAAATTAGGCCAAAGTGTTTTTAGAATTTATTTAAATTATTTATAAAATATTTTAATTTTCGATCATATTTAAATAAAAATAAAACTGATATATTTTTTTATACATTATGTTTAAAAATTCAAATGGGATAAAAATATTTATTATTTTAATATATATTATAATAATTTCAACAATAGAAATGATTCTTATTTAAAATTCACATATATATTTTTTCGTTTTTTTTTGATGTTTCGTAATCATCAATCGACTCTCTTTTATTCGCAGAGTGACATGCTATTTTCGGACGACCATAAAAGGAAAATCACGAATGAGAGCTTCGTTTTTCCCAATTTGTTTACGATTCGCGATAAATTTTCGAAAATTTTCGTGTATCGTATAAGTGAATGCTTATCGTATTATTTCGCAATCGAATATGTACTGCAAAATTGTTATGTGCGTAATGTTAATTTAACGGTTAAATCTGCGAGCGTATAATGGATTAAATTGTATTGTGAAAATGCAACGTTTTGCATATTCGATTGTTTCTACCGGTTTTATGCCGGACAATGTTATATTTTTCAAACTACTGACAGTTCAATAAAAACGAAGGTTGTTCTGCATAAATGTTGCAATAATATGCATATATATATATATTTTTTTTTACATGATCAGTAACCTTTAAGTTGCATTGAAATTTATTTGATAAATACCATTTTGATATAAGCCATTTTAAAGTATAAGCAACATGTTTAAAACGTAATTACGCAATTAAAAATTATATTTATTTTTTTCAATTGATTTCAAATGTTACTTAAATAATAAATTACTTGTAAACAGTATATAAATTAATAAAAATAATAATATCTATTTTTTATTCTTTTTTACGTTGTAAAAAAATAAATCTTACTATCAAAAAATATCACATCTAAAATTAAAATTTTATATTTAAAATCGACATTGAATTTTTAGCGCAGATAAATTATTAATTTGTTTGTATCACAATGAAAAATAATAATTAAAATTTTCGTATTTAATCAAGATTTATTTTTTGCATATAAAACTTAAAATATGTGCTTTACTTTTAAAACAAAATATCTAAATTAATTAGGTTTTATTATTTAAAAATCATTAATTATTAATCGATTGAGAATATTTGTTAATCTGAATACAGATTCATAATAACAAATATTCTCAATCAATACGCAAATTTGATTGAATTTGACCATTAGTAAAAAATTGACCTTTACATAAAAATAAATATAATCACATATAATATATACTCTATATTGTATATTTCCGTTCACTTCAAATGTCAAATTACTTCACTGCACACATATTTTAAATTAGAAATATTTTGTATTATTAATTTACATTATGTTATCGAATATACTTTCGTTTCTCACAGCGGAGACAATTAGTTTTGACACATTTTTGTCTTTGTCGAAAAAATAAAATAACCATTGTCTATTTTGTCGTTTTGTTTTTAATTAGCTCTCATTATTACTGCATTTTAGAATAACGGACCAAGTTTACACCCAAAGAATTCGTTCACCGTTCAAAACTTTGCGAAACCGCACAAAACAATGCCCATTATTTTAATGTCGCGCTTCGAACCGACACTGAATTATTATCTCGTCTCAATTTTCATTTTTGACTTAATTCAAAAAGTTTATTTTCGCATCGTCAGTGAGAAGGTTGCTTTTTTATTTGTGTATTATTATTATTATTATTTAAAATCGCTGCTGAATCACGAAAAAATCTGACATTGATATTCGAATGATACGTGTGACTAATTATAAGATGATTTCAAAATACTTTCGAGTTTACTCGCGATTCGATCTGAATCCATTTTTAGTGTTACACCATATTACGAGAAACAAGGTCGTTCGAGAACTAATAATTATTTATGTAACTTTCTGTTTTTTTTTTAACCATCTCGCCCCAAAAATATCAGTTATTATTTGTTCGTTATCGTGTTTCGGATCTATCTAATCTCATCTTGCGATATCCGTTTTTTTTTCGTTCAAACTCATATAAATAGAAAACGTTAATTTTTCAATATGTCGACTTTCTATGAATATACGTTCAGTTATTTCATATAGTTATAAAAGATTATCTAATAATTTATTTTTTCTAATTTGTTTTTAACTACTTTATCGGTTGTTAACGAATTTTCTCCTATATTTCATATTATAAATTGGTATTTAAATCACAACTTTATTACCTTATGGCTGATGATTTTTTAACAACGCGTATCATTAATAATTTATAATTATTAAACATTTATAATATATAATAAAATAGAACCGGAATAAAGCTCATCTGAACGAACTGCAAACATTATGCTTGTAAATAAATAACGAAATTCTTATTTTTTTAATACATAAAATTTCCATCTATTGTATAAATTAATGTTTAAAATATATAATATTATTTTTTAATAATTAAGTGGATATTTTAAAGGCAAAAACAGTCTGTTATATAATTTTGATGAATTTTTGTTTAAATATATTTCTAATTAAAAGATAAAAATCGATATTGTCGATTGTATAGTATTTATTTAAAATTCAAAATTATATGTTTTTTTTTATTTGTATTACTATATTATATCATCAAAAATAATCGTAATATTTTTTGCATGTACAATGAATCATTATATAAATGTACAGATATCCATTAATTTACCAAACCGTAAATATTTTCATTTCCATATAAGCGCAATCCAAAATCAATAATATTTCACAACAACCAATAATTTTTAATAAACACGATTATTATGATAATAAACAACACTAATAAAATAAATCTGACAGCTATTAAGCTAACGTTTAATGCTTTGCAAATTAACGATCTTGATGCATCGAAAAGAATGTTAAATATACGCCTACGCGAACGAATCGTCCAATGTCTACGACTAATTTTTTTTTAATAAACAGTTCATCGGAGACCATCATCAGAGACCCAGAATGATCTTCATTTTGGAGGTTAGACTCGTTCATCATCAGTATATCTTAATTGCATCATCGGTCGGGCTGATCATTCGAGCCTTGACACGAATAATGCGATTGAAAAGCGCGCATCTCACATGATCACGTGTGAGTAAACAAAAAAAAAAAAAAAAAAAAACGACCAAATCATATCAAATTATAGATTGAAAAATGTTAAAAAAGTTTTATTTCAGTGACATATATATACGGTAACGTTACAACCGGAACTAAGTTCACAGAGTTCAGAGGTATTCGGCTAAATATCCATATCGATATAGGTCGATCTTCTTGGAACAAGTTGAATATTTTCAAGCTCGTGATCGATACAATTTCAAAACTGCCCGTGAGATTCAATTCGTGCAATACATTCATTCGAATAGATTGCATCATATGATTCAGTAGAGTATTGGACGTTCTATTGTTAATCTATGTGGTGCAATTTTACCAACGTGTCCTCAAGAAACGCCTACTATTAATTGCCTATCGTCAAGAGCTATATATATATATATATATATATATATATATTAAATTTCCTTTTGTCTTGCATTCTTCCATGTGTTTTGTATTTCTAAAACGTGGATAACCCAAAATATATTAATATTTTAAATGATGTATGAATCAAGTTTCAGATTCCTTTTACTATTTTGTTAAATATTAATAAATAAGTTTGCTTATTATTTACAACATTGATTGATTAAGCTTCTAATTTTTCATATTGATCTATTAGTTCATTTTTTAGTTTAACATATGAAATTCTCGTTAGCTGTATTCAATATCCTGGTTTTAAAAATAAACAATATATTTCCTATAATATATTGGAAATATAAAACGAATACATATAAAATTCGTAATATATTAAAACTCTAAATTTATTATATCAGAATCATTAACTAAAAATAGCAAAAATATAAAATAGTAGCTGAAATTCAATTAAGATAACAATCAATAGGTTAATATCTCAAATCAACAAATTAATTTAGTTCAATATTTGAGTTTTTAGATCGTATTTTTAGCAAGCGGTAATTTTGTTAGATTGCGAAAATTTTATCTAACTTCCAAAAGCAATTAATTTTATTTGATAACGATCAAAACGAGATATTTTTGTGTTATTGCGTTATTAAAAATAATACAAATTTTAATATATTCATAAAAAGCAGTACATTTTGTCGGAAAACAATTTATAATCTATTTAGAATGTCGAAATAGAAATATCTATATGAACTCAGGTTTTTTAAAATGTTAATGACAAAATTTATATACTTCCATTATTTTTAGTTTTTATTACAATTTTATTTTAATATACTTGAAATTATTGTTTTTACTATTGCGATTGTAACCAATTTGTACATTCTGATACACAAACAATCGGTGATTATTACACTTATTTAATTAGAGCTTTTGCAATTAACTTATCGTGTAAACGATAAATTTTTATTGCTAGAGTGAATAATTTGACAGGAAATTGCGAAATTATTATATATCTGTTAGAACGAAAAAAAAATCGATGATTTATATATATATATATCTGCTCTCGTTCGATATTTTCCTGTGCATTCTATCAAACATACCAATTTCACAATTGCTATAAATCACACAATATAGGTATATTACTATATATAAAATAGGCATATTCTAAGTCAACTCCATTAGTCAATGCGTTAGTTATATTATATTTTATATAAGTCTTTTTAGTAAGTTTGCGCAAACAAATCAGTTTTAATGTTTAAAGCGCAATAATCGAAGATGATATACGGTTAACGTAGTATATAATATAATCGTTCAATATATTGGTAAATGAAGTAATTTCACGTTGAAACCGTAGTATATATTTATGTACCACAAGATACTCGTCGGTTCTAATTACGAGCTTACGATAGCATCTGTGTGCTAAAAATGGTATGAGAAAAAAAGAAATATCGCGTACCTATCAATTATTTATCAGTTGGTAAATCGTATGATTTTAATAGAATCGATGTATATATATATATATATATATATATATATATATATATATATATATATATATATATATATATATATATAAAATTGATACGTGCTATTTTCGTAACGTCTTAATTGAAATTTATATCGTTATATTTTTGCATGATAATATAAAGAAAAAGTTAACGCGTAATTTTCAATGTTTAAATCTTATAGAATAAATTTACCGCTATCGAATTAAGTTTTGTTAGTTAATTTCAGTATTAAATATAATAAGATGATAAAAAATCAGATTGAAAATTAATAATATATAATTGTTAATTATTTATATACATATTAAAAAAACAATTAAAATAAGTTTATTACGGTATAAAGAAATAATATAAATATTTGTCTTTCTAGATAGGAAATGTTTTTTTTTGTTTTTATTATTTTATAGTGATAAAATTTACAATTAATAAACGTACTATAAAATTAAGTAATATTTAGAATTTTGCAGATATATAAATTTGAAAGTTTGATAGTAATTCATATATTTTCTTATTGACAAATTTGAATTCGTGATATAATTTACATATTATGTATTTACTAATAGCGTCTATATTTTGATTTGATTTATGTCAAGTTTGCAGTGTAAAATACTTTTGAAAATAAAACTTAACTTAAAATAGGAAATATATATATATTTTTTTCTAATGAATCTTTATTTTTAATTATCGCTTTTTGTATGAAATACTGAATAGTAAACTGAAATTAACATTAAAATATGTTTTGCTATAACATATATGATATTAAGTATGTAAATTACTTACTTTTGATACTTAATCGTGATTATGCCAATATATAGTAATTAATTCATGAAAAAAAGTTCAAGGCAAACGATCGGAATTATTAATTACATATTTTTTTCAATGTTCGCATTGTGATGCGACCTATTGGCAATTTCGTACAAAAAAAAAACACAACGCGGTTCCAAAAGACACATAAAAAGTGGCTCCGACCGGAATATGCGTAGTAGTAATCGCTCGACAATTTGAGAAATGTTGATTGATAATGGAACAAGTGTACAACAAAGAAAAAAAAAAAAAAAATATATATATATATATATATATATATATATATATATATATAAACGAATAGCGGTCAAGGTATATAAAATATTTGATTTGATCAAATGTATCTCACATGATACCTAGGTCATATTTATTACATTTAATTAACTTCACCGAGGAAAAAGTCAATCGTGAAATTATTAGAATTTAATTGAAATTTTAAATTGTATATAATATATATATACTTTATAAAATATTAATTAAAAAGTATTTTAGACTTGTTATATACGAAATTTATCTTCATGTGTGAATAAATATTTGGCAGCCTAAGGCTGTTTTGTCGCATTTATATTATATTATTAATATATTAAAAATATGCCATATAATATATCTAATTTTATATAATAAAATATTCAGGTCAAACTGACACTAATTAACCGTGCATTTCGTCAATTTATTAAAATGCAAGTTTATAGTCGCAATAAATATTTATTATGTGACTTGTTTCATACGAATATTAATTTAGAAAATCCTTGAATGTATATTTTCGGTTTTATATTATAATACTTATTACGTCCGCAATTAAATAAAATATTATATTATCATATATCATATGATATATAATATATTTAGTATTCATTGTTTTTTAAAATTAATGGTTTTAGTCTACGTTCTTCATATTATGTATGTTGAAATAATTTATTTTATATTTACTTTTAGTATATTATCTATATAATAAAAAAAACTAGTGGAATGTTTAGTATTATAATGTTTTATATAGAGTTTTGATTAATAGATTTATTCTATTAAATTTATAATATCTAGTTCTATTGTTATCTATAGCTATGATTTATGATATTACGATATATTTTCGTGAATGATTTATATTTATATATAGATCTTTTAAATTTTGCTATGTAAAAACATCTTAAAATCAATGACTATTTTCCCCCCCCCCCTCTTACCCTTCTTTAACTTGAGACTTTGTCGACATTTCGACCGATTGATTAATTCAATTTTTTTTCTATCGCCATATTAAAAAATGCTGTCAAATAATTTTTATTTTATTTTATTTTATTCTACATTTTGATATATCAATGCATAACCTTTTTCGAGAGCGGACGTCGGCGATATTTGAACTTTACACGAATTGATGTGTTCAACGATTAAGCTCTCGAAATAAAAAATGAGTTCATTTATTTTTTGGTCGACCGAATAAAACAATTTGACATTTTCATCGCGGAAATATTACACTTTTTTTATTTTATATTCTTTTTGCTATCTTCACAATTTATTCATTGACATTATAAAGCTTCATAATTAGCGGCTATAAAGTTGTGAATGTAACTTGATTTGCATTGAGCAGTGCGGTATTTTCAGTTTGTCAAATATGAAAATAAAACAAGAAACGGCAAGTATTAGAGAATATGTAATTAATATTTAAATCTTATTTTATCGTTTTCTATAACATTTAGATAAGGTTTACATATTACTAATTAAATAAAACATAACATTTTATCTGTTCTATTATCTAACATAGGGATGGGGAACTTGCGGTCTTTGAAGCTAAAAAATGTGACTTTTCTATGCTTTTGTGTAGTGTAATTTTTCAGTGTTCTCTTGGTATTTAAATATTATTCTAGGAATTAATATTTCAACGGCCAAACTTACCTAAGTTTAAATTTTTAAATATTTTATATTTCTCGTCTAATTTCGTCTAATCATAATTGATAGAAATAAAAATATTTTATTTCTATCAATTATGTTAATAAATTTAATTCTGTTATTAAAATTTAAAAAAAAAACGGGAAGAAAAATTCAAAATCGAAATTGATTACAATAACTCATAAGTCCGAAAATAGCATAAAAACGAAAAAAATATAGTGAAGTTTTTCTTAAAGTTTTCATCCATTAATGAATTTCCAATATAGAAAAAAAAATTAAAAGATTTTTAGAAAATTATGTTTTTTATGTACTAAAAATTGCGATTTCAAAAATATTCTACGAATAAATATTTAATGAATCGCATTTTATTTATATCGATTCATATGACTAATTTCTTCATTGTTCAATCATTTATGTTATTTTAATGAATATATTTTATATGATTTTAACTAATAATAAACTATGGAATATAATAATATAATATTTTCAAAAATTATTACAACTAAATATATACTATTATAACATTCTAATATTCTCGCATTCACTATAAACCACTAATATGAAAATTTAACATAGCATTAATCGTCTCAAATATTTTTCCACGTACATAATTTACCTGCGCCATATTCAATAAATCATTCGTTACGCAAAAATTCACCACCTGTTTTATGCGTAAAATTTGTCATTATATATCGATGTAAATACGAATTATTTATAGATATTTTTTTTTCTACGAACGAAATATTACATGGCATATATTGGTAATCATTAATTATACATACGGTCCGTTTGACTGTGATGAATTGTTATATTATTGATGTCAGACGTTCTTTTTCGACTAAATTGAGATGTGAAATGCTTCATGTCGATATTTACAAATTATGAATAATTTGTCTTTAGCTAGATGAAATTTCCGATGATGTAATTAGTATGCTCATATTATTCATATATAATAAATAATAATATATTATATATTTATACTAAATTTTCTGTCGTCCTACATAAATGAAAATCGATTATTAATATCTATATATGTATTATCTGAATCACATGATCTTCAAAATTAAAGTACGTATTATTATATATATATATATTTGGTTACTAGATTGTTTAATAAAAATTCAATCAACATTTTATTACATTTGATATGTTAAAAATATCATTCATCTTATTTTTTAATAAAGTTCATACACCTTTGGTGATGAAAAATAAAAAAAAATAGTGATTCATCGGTTTTATTATAAGTCTTTTCAATTCCTGGATTACCATTTAGGAACAAACGAGTTGGTTTTTTTCGACGTAATATTTTAAGTGTCTATTAATTTGGCATTGTATATTTTAAGTGCATCTCATATTGTATTTTTATCTTAGTATATATATATATACTATACATATTATTATAAAAACTATACATATTATTTTATATTTTACAATATGTTTAAAAAATATGACACATGATTTAAATATTACACGTTTTACTGAAAATTATATTTTATTATTATTGCAACCGGTTCTGCATTTAAGATGTCAATATTTTATAATTATGGATATATATATATATATATATATATATATATATATATATATATATATATATATATACTAAATTAAAATTTTTATTTTTCTCAAATATGTCTACTGAAATTTGTAAAGGAACCTATATAAAAAAACTGGTATATCGAGAATTTTAACCCTGATTTATTCTTGTTTTTTTCTCTCTTAATATTTTTTATTTCAAAATTGCACACGATACTGTTTAAATTTTTAGCCTTCTTTATTGTTCTATTTTTAAGTACAAGTTTTAAAATTTAAATATATCTACTTTTATTTAAAAAAACTGAGATGTTAATAATCGAATATCTTTTATCAATTAATTATCTCCGATAAAAAAAAACTTACAAACATTGATAATATTCAAATATTTAAATTTATTTTTTCCCACGACAATGTTGTGCATTTTTCTATTCAGCCATTGTTACTTAAAAAAAAAATCCTTTGAAACACTTTGGCAATAGTCACTATCAAAAATAGAGATCATTAAACGTCTTTAACGTTAAATCCGAGACTACAGCAGAGCAATGAACTATATTCATGAATATGTATCTATAACTCGATTGCGAAACTTCACTAAGTGGAAGAGTCGATGGTCAGCAGGCTTCTTCTCTGCTCTTCTTGCCATTCTCCTTTAAGTGAAAGTGGCACAGTTGAACGATTCAGAAATTCGCAGACATTCGATGCACCGACGTTTGTAACTCCTTTTAGCACGTGATTTGACTCTTAAATATACTCTAAATTCCGATTAGACAGGATATTTCGTCATTTTACATATCAACCTTCACGTTAACTGCAGAATATAAATATATTAAAATATATATATATATATATATATATATATATATATATATATATATATACACATTGCACTAGTCACATTTCGGTTAATTATCGATAAAATTAGTCATCCGTGTCAGAAAAGTGAACCGGTCGATTGATATGTAGGCAAAATATCTGCGGTTCAATCTTTTGCAAAACGTTACAATTAACCGATTAAATCAATCACGTTTCGCTATATGGAAACTTGGTCCGGGGTCATTAAACCGATATCTATCGAAATTTATGCTAATCAATTCGTTTACGTGGACAATTGCACATTTTACGACTACATATGCCATATATTTATGGTTTGTTATTGCGTAATTATTATGGAAAAATATTATAACTAATGCAAAGCCTCGTTTATTGCCATTGAAATAATGTGCAGTTGATTTCGATTTTCGGAATTTTATTAAGCCGTAATCGTTTATATGTATATACGTATTGATTTATAATATTATTCATACACGTTTTATATTCAAATTGGATGTTTGCTAAATATAAACAAATATTAATGTTTATGTCAATTGATTTAGCAATATTTAAATGAACTACAAAAATATGCAGTGAAAATTGTATTATTTAAACGAATAATTTTCTATTACAATCTCATAATAGTATCAATTCCAATATTTTATAGTTTGACTCATGTTTTTCATTTATTTTAAATCAGAATTTTTCAACTGATTACCTTAAATTTATACGTAAATACGTTTGATATACTTTTAAATATTGTAAATTGAAAGCAGTGCGTCAAATAAATATATTTATATAATATTTTTACTAGTATAAAGCTATTATTATTCCGCAATGGTACATTTGATATTATTGTTTCTAGATTTTAATCTTTAAATACAATTAAATTTAAATCGGTGTACAACAAATAAATAGTATTAAACGCTTTTATCCATCGATCTATCAAATGACCCGATATATATATATAAAGGAAATAGCCTATGCGTAATATATTTGACCAGTTTATATATATATATATATATATATATATATATATATATATGGTATATATATATGGTATATATATATGGTATATATATATGGTATATATATATGGTATATATATATGGTATATATATCGAAACAATTGTAGAAGCAGGAAGCGGATAAATATGGTAAAATTTATAATCGTAGGTCTGACTTAGGGTCTGACACGATATCGATTTCTGTGCATTTGTGCAAGGACAGACAGACGGCAATTTACATAACGATCGAGACTTTGAATATCCTTCAACATTCTTCGCCTTCTCGACTATTGAGACACCTTAAGGCGGAACAATTTTGCCCCCGAGCTGAAACTATTGCGTTCGTATTTACGTTTCATGTAACAAATATATAGCAAAAGCGCCTCAATAGAGACAGCGAGACCTCAAATGATTTGCCTTTTTTACCGCAAGGCCGACTTGTCTACTATTATACGACTCCAGGACGAAACATGGGTCATAAATTGTCAAAACGTGATACTAATAATATATTAAATTATTTAATTCAATATTGTAAATTAAATCATCACAGTTTTTCAACTTTTATAAAGTGCGATTATTGAAATATAATATTTAACTCACAATCATAATGAATTTGATTTAAAAGTAGATAATTCAAAAGATCGTCTCAAAATTTTTCGTTTAAATATATTCAGCGCTTTCTCTTTGTATAGTTTAAGTTCTTGTTTCTGAATCATATAATAATATTGAGACTCGAAGTTGACCCCTCATATTAATAGCAAATTTAATCACAGAGCTAACATAAATGTTTATAAATTATAATTACAATATATTTTTTTTATTACAAAAATCACCGATTTTAGTAGAAATAAAAAATTACAATTGGAATTGGTTTATATTTTATTTTATCTACACATTTATAGAATTTTATATCAAAGATTGATGATGACTAGTATAGAATTCTTGTTATTAAATTTATAGTTTGTTAGTAAATGTCATGTCCAATTAATCAATATCCTTTTTTCCTTGATCTCTTCCTTCATTCTTTAAATCACCTTGTAATGTCACACCTCCGTCAATTATGCATTCGATTATTATAATACAATATATGAATGAAGTATAAATTTTCTTTTTTACTATTATCAATAATGAAAAAATAAAAAATTTCGATAACCACTTGATTTTATATCTTATTATCATTATTTCACTGATGTTATTTAAATATGACAGACACATTATACTGTCAATCAATTTTCATCATATTGTTTATATAGAATATCATAAAATTTAATATTTAACATTTTCAATAAATAATACTAAAAAAATATTTATGCACCGAAAAACAATAGCAAGATTTGATTGACAGTACAATAATATTTCTGCACAAGCTTGAATAACTGTAATAAGAATTTTCACTGAACACATATTTTGTGAACGTCATATATATGGTTCTATAAAGAACTTCATATATATGGATATTATAACTCGTTTTTAACTGTATAGTTATGGATATTAAACTTTATATATATATATATATATATATATATATATATATATATATATATATATATATATATCATTTATGCACACCGGTTTATTTAATCGTGCAAGCTGTATTCTAGTATGACAGGGAAAGTCGACCAATATATATATACTGTTAAATGTATTATATATACTTATCGAATTTAAGGTAATTCACCTGCATTATATATATATATATATATATATATATATATATATATATATATATATCATTTTTGAAAATTTATTAGTTAATATACGTTTAAATTTACTAAATCAATTCCAATCAACGAAAATTTTAATAACAACATCGTTTCGATGGTGATAAATTTCAATTGCGTTGTTCTTTTCATTCAATCGATAATTTTCGCGTTTTTAATCTTTACGTGCAATTTATATCTTCTCGACGTGTTTACGAGACATATTCGACCTCATTTTCATCGATTCGTCCTCAAAAAGTCGGATGTTGCACGCAATCGAAAGTGACAAGTTTTATGTTTGCGCGCGTAGAAAGGCACAGGATACCGAATGAGATACGTTTTAACCCGCGAATGACCGATGACTTCCCACATGCCGGTTTTTGATTTATTATTATAGCCCGCGGATACTAGATAATTATCGACATACGAAAACAACCGGAGGCCACATTATTTGAAATCCATAAAGGCTAATTTGGCGTCCTTGCCAACGCCCACGAGCTATGGTCGTTATTTGAAGTGTTGATGTTGCTTCACACCTATCTAATTCTTTTATTTTTTCATACAATTTTTTTCACTCTCGAAACGGCTCATTCATTTTGAGCGTATCAATTGTCGATTTAAAGCTCTTTATTGCGTGACATGCGATGGCAACGGGGCACGCAAAGTGTTTTTGAAAAATGATAATCGTTGCGAAAGCTTTGCCCAAAGCTACGATATTAAATCGTTTGTCTGATAATAATTATCCTTGACGTTGAATTCATATTTAATCCTTATTTTTTATTTATTTAAACTTTTATTTGTAAATATTAAAAATTATTTATTTCGAAGAAAATTAACTGACATATTATATTTCATTATAATTTTGAAACGATTTAATTGTTAGTTCAAATTACATTTTTTATGAAATTTTCTGTGGGAAATATGAAGAAAAAAAATGTTCTAATTGTATTTATAATTGATATAATTAGTAATATTACTCTTTTAGTTACTAAAATTGATTTAGCATTGTTTGTTTATTGTAAATCAGCGATATCTCATTTTTTTATTTCTTATAAACAAATTGTAAAATGTGAAATATTTAATAACTAACTTGCTTTTATTATATATATATATATATATATATATATATATATATATATAATTTATAATTCGATACTATTAAAATTAAATTACTTAAAAATCTTGAAAAAAACAACTAAAATCTAATATAGATTTCAATTTTTATTTTTATTTTTTACGTTTTTCTCAACATTATTAATTTAATGTTTAATATGTGTATACAGTTCCAAATCTTTTTATTTTATATTATTTTAACTTTGAATATACTATTGAAAATAGTTTTTATATCTTAATTTTATTTGTTTTCGATGATATTAAGGCATTAAAATATTTTTTAAGTAAATACTAAAATTTCTAAAATAACCAAATCAATTTCCTATACATAATAAATCAAATCAAATATCGCACTTAGACAGCTTGTAATTTAATCACATAAGTAGTTACAAAACAAAAAATAATTACATCACAATCCGTGTAAATATTTACACTTTTTCGTAAGCAAAAAAAAATGAGAAAGAAAATCTGATGAAAAAAAAAACATCCATATTGAATAATTACAATCGGCAAAAAAAACATATTACAAGAACCGATATTGCTTATTTGCGTGTTTGTAAATAATTAGAAACGACTCTCACACGGTTTTGAACCAGTGCAAATTTGCGAAACGTGTCATTAAACACGAAATTTTGCAAATTACTTAAGCCGAAATATTTTTTTTTTATGAAATATGATTGCATTCATAAATCACACAGAGATAGAAATGCAAACATTGTTATTTGAAATGAGAAAGATTAGCCTAAAATGAATCAAGATTTGAGTGGTCAACATAAAGATCATTTGTATTATTATTTTTTTTTATTATATAAGTATACACTAAAACATAAATTATTTTATTTTTCCAGATATGGACTTACATATGAAGATATTGAAAAGGGTTTACCATTGATTGACACGTCGAAAACGTTAATTCGTGAAGTATGTCCACCTTTCTTATCTCACGTTGAATGTAGAGCTGGTAAATATAGAAGATTTGACGGTTTATGTACAAATTTGAGAAATCCAACATGGGGAGCATCTATGACTCCATTCCAAAGGTATAATTAAAATTTATATGATTTTAATATATAAATATTAAAGAATTTAAAAAAAATCAACTCTTATTTTATTATTGTTCTCTTTCTGTTTATATTATTATATATTAAAATTTTCTGTTTTTTTTTATTTATTTATTTAAAACACATTTTAATTATGCAATGTAAATATTTGGATATGAATCTCAAGGCGAATTTATCGTTCAGGTTATTGGCACCTTTATATGCTGACGGAATCAACGCACCAAGAATATCTGTGACTGGAAACGAACTTCCATTGGCGAGAATCGTCTCCAGAACCATGCATCCTGACGAAGGTTTCCACGATCACGCCGGCACTGTTATGGTCATAGCTTGGGGACAATTCATGGATCACGATTATACTTTGACAGGAACCCCGCTCGGTAATTAATTATTATATACATCTTCATTGCTATCGATTCATAATCGCCATTGCCATCTTTCGATGCTAATTAATATTCATTGCCACGTAATTCAAACAATTTTTAATTAACTTTGATAATTATTTATGTAGATCCGTTCAATCGTAACGATCCCGAAGAGTGCTGTAATCGATCTCCTCATCAAAAACATCCTTATTGCAATGAATTGAGGATTCCTGATGATGATTATTTCTATCGTCTTTTCAATATTAAATGTATCGATTTTGTCAGAGGTTTTCCATCACCAAGAGTCGGATGTAAATTAGGTAAGTCATCGATTATTTAATATAAATTGTAAATGAACATTTGATTGTCTATATATTAATTACATAATATAATTCTTATAAAAAAATATTGTATATAATATATGAAAACAATAACCTTCTAAAATACAAAAATGCATCCCCTTTTTTATTATTATATTTTTAATATCTATAATAAAACTCAATTACGGATCCACTTACGAACAATTTTAATAATCGTAATGAAAAAAAAAAACAAAATTATGCATCGTTAACATCAACGAGGACGCATTGCGAAACGCTATGTGGATTTTTTCAGCGAAATTTTCGTGAGTTCGCATTTATTATAAATAATAATGGAAAAAAATTATATAATTAAACAAATCGACGATTTGCCACAGCTTTCTATTCATAGTCACCGATTCACATACATAATATATTACATATATCCCGAATAATAAAAAGTTCAGATATACATAGTCACGTTCTCGGTTCAAATGTCGATATATGTTATATACCTAAATGGCTATATTATCAGATCTAATATGTGTCGAAATCGTCTTTATGATAAATTTCGATAATAAATCATAAAAATTACACATTCGCATAATGCTTTTCATTCGCTAATTGCGATGTTATCACTGCTCATATATTATAATATTGAGTTGTTCGCCTCCGAAGTTCGACACGTTGAAGAAGACAAAAGAAAAATCGTGACCGGATATGGTCGTTTTATAATTATTATTATTATCGATCAAAATGGCCATTCGACTCGGATCACACTTTGAGAAGCTTCGAGAGCACTTTCGCGTTTCGAAACGTATTCGTTCGTTCGTTCGCCTTCGAGACAATAATAATAATCGCTTCGTGTGGGAAAAATTAATTCAATTTCGTCAGAGGCGGAATTCATCTTTGCACTCGAAAAGTAATTAATATATCGCATTCGCATAAAAGAATACGTGCATTCGATGTACAAAAAAAAAAAATGTGTATGAGACGTCGTGTGCACTAATTAGGGCCGCTATACGTTCCAATGATAAAAAGTGGGACGATTATAGATAAAAAAGGAAAACGTAAAAAGCGTGTAATTTATCTATTAAATATAATTTGGGTGAGAAGTGTAATAAAATATTTCAAGTAATAAACTTCTATAATTATTACTTTTCTAATTAACGCTATGAATAAGGCATATTGATAGTTTAATGTTTTAGAATTGCATATTTAATAATGATTTTATATATCTAGATAATAAATTTAATAAAATATATTTATGAAAATATATTTTCATCTCTCGATATTATTTTTTTAATAAGATCAAGATTAAAAGATAATATAAAATAATTGGAAATCATCAATTCTGTATTACTATCATTATATTTTTTATATAATATTTATAATAAATGAGAACTAATTGTAATGTCGCAATTTGTTAGAATACATACTATATAATTATAATGTATACATGTTAATTAGATTATTTATATTCACACACTCATTTACTATTTAAACGTGTTTAACTTTAAAGTTTTGTGCTTAACTTTGAAAACGATAATATATTATATACTATTTTCATTATAACGTTTTATTATTATTATTTCAATATATGTGTCAATGGTTCAACGTTCATATAAGATTAATTCATTAAAATTTTAAACCGTGAAGGATATTTGCATATACCATCTTTATGTTTTTTTTTCTCATAACGAATTTTGCATGTAATTTTTCATTTTAACACATTCAATAATTCATTCGAGGGTCATACAATAATAAAATAAATTTTATGCTCATCAATAATTTGCCCATTCATATTCTGATATATTACAAACTTTGACACGGATATAATCTTAATTAACCGATAAGAAAAAAAATCATAAATTTCCAATTGAAATTACATTATCTTCATTCTCGTATAATATAATAAATCATAATTAACGATATATGTGTTAGATAAATTTTAACTCTATTATTGTTCACATATTATTACGAAATATTATGTAACATGTAAATTTCAAATATTATAAATATTAATAATTGCAAAAATTGAGAAACAATAGTCGAAGATTAAACGTAATCTGACGACGATTATTGAACTTTCGTTGCACATATTGCAAAGTGCATCAAATTACAGGTGAAAGTAAGAACTTATAGAACCTCCGCACATCCGGCAACCTATTTAATTTATTATATATAGGTATAATACAACAACTGATGATGATTACGTAAACCCTTCACCATCTTCAATGTACCGCTCCCATGTTGAGAATACCATATAAGACCGTAATCAAAGTAATAAAACTCGGGCATGTTTTTAAAGCCTTCCGTTGCGGTCGTAATATAATAATAGTGTTAAAATAGCATACGGGTGTCAGCAAATACTCACGATTGTCATTGCGCAATATCTGTATTGTCTAACTTAAACCACTGGGGATACGTGTCCTCTTTCGCCATCGAAACCGCATTTTCAATACGATTTTAAACGTGTAAGTTTATTTTTTATTTTATACGAAAATAATTAACCGCACCATATGAAAGTTGTAGCAATTTTATTACGCTACGAGTTAAATCGATATTCGTTACGGCTAAAGAGTCGTAAGTCGGTCGATTAGTGTAAGATTTTTTTAATCGTCATAATATTTTATCAATGTATTCCATATTTGATCTAAAAATATTTTCAAATATATATCAAAAAGTATTGTCGTAGATTTCTAGACTTCATACTGTGATTTGAAAGATTGAATCTGAAAATGCTGTTGTTTAATATTAAAAATAGTAATCATTTTTACCAACATCGATAAAATAATACTAAGAATACTATATATTATATATTTAATAATAATAAAATTTTATATTAAAACTTTATATATATATAATATATTTTTTATTTATATTATCGTATTTTTAGGTCAAATTTATAAAATTTGCATCTTTTTCGATCGAAAAAAAATATACTTTCTCCGTTAATATCTTCGAAAAACTTTTAAAAATCAAATCATTGTTCATCAATCGTGTCATAAAGTATATATATATATATATATATATATATATATATATATATATATATATATATATATATATATATAATATTTATAAAAAAAATCTACGACAGATTGCGAAACACTTGTTACGTAGTAAATTTTATAAACGTGAATGGATCGAAGCTCGCCGATTATTCAACTCCATAAATCCCGAATGAAAGAAAAAAAAAATACAACGGATACCGATTCTAATCTCGATAAATCGTCTTCGACGAAGATTGCGGGCAATTATTTCGCTTTTCAATGGCACAAGGACGACCGGTTCTTTATTTATGCGATTAAATTTCAATATTTATTTCTATGAAAGACAATTTCAGTTAACTAAACAAAATCTCGATTGACTTCCTATTTTATTCTATTATTTTTTTGAATTTTAATCATTTTCTCTTCTCTCTGTTTAAATATTCACGTAATCGACGATCGAAATATATCACGAAAAATATAGTCATTATGGTCGAGGTTGAGAACGCGTTTGTTTGTATAATGAATTCCGACAGCGCGTTATGCAAAATGGCGCCATTTATATTTGTCGTAATATATAAATATGCGAAAAATAGCATTTATATATTAATAAAAAAAAATATCTTTATTACCGTTTAATTAGTGTGAAAAAAACATCAGAAAACAATTTGGTTATATATATATATATATATATATATATATATATATATATATATATATATATATATTATAATAATACAATTGGAATTACTATAATATCTATCGTTATTTTTAGTAATTGTTCTTATAGTACATTATAAATTTTTCATAAAATGACCTATATTTATATCGAAAATATAATAATTATGTTGTAAATAAATTTAAATTGCTTTTTATAATATTGTACTAAATTAAATCGCTAACACTGACTTTGACTAAATCATTTTTATATTTTATTGCGATACTTTAATATTATATTGTAAACGTAATTTGTATTATATACAGGATCGAAATAATAAATTCTGAATTTAATATTTAAAATTATAAAAGATAGTTTAGTTTTATAATGTAAAAAAATATGATTTTTTTTTCATATTCAAAATTTGACAAAGAAATTTTCATATTAAAAAAACGATTCATATATTATTTGTTTCTAAAGATTGAAATTTTGATAAAATGAGCTTTCATGAGGTAAAGCTTACGATAACTTTCAACAGTAAACTTATTTCGTTAGATTTGATTCTGTTCTTATAACATTAATCCAATATTTCTCAACCTGATATACATGCTCACATTAAAATAGTTATTTTTTAAATGTTGAATGATATAAATGACTAATATACGAGTAATAATAATACGATTTTCGCAAGAACTTAATCGCGATTATCGACTAGATTTTCCTGTATATTTTGAAATATTTATTTATTTAACCTGTATGAAATTTCAAATAAATACATACTTAAATATAAATGCGCCATACTAAAAGCTTGATACTGTTGCACAAATCAGAGCAAGTTCACGTAATAATAATTAATCGTGATATAATAATTGTCTTAACACTTCGCCCGCAGCATGCCCTATCAGTGTCTACAATTATTTTTAATCAACTTTATATATATATATTCCGCATAATTTCAAAATAAACGCAAAATTTATTTATTTTGTAATGATAGATATACAACAAAATATAAATAATTTTGTTTTTTAGAATTATTCAACATTTTTATGATAATTTCGAAAAAATATATTCTAAAATATTATATATTGACATTTATTTTTATGAAAAAAAAATTTAATGCATAAAAATCTAAATCCATAAATAGTTATGTATTAGCTGATTTCATGAAAACAATTCATCATTATGTCAATATGTTATTAAAATGATAAAATGCCGGATTTTATTTGATTAAAAAATAAATATTCGTTCATTTATTATCATAGTGATTTTTGAAATAATTAATATATTAACTAATTAAAAAATAAATTTATTATCATTTACAGGATCTCGTGCCCAATTCAATACATTGACAGGTGTTTTAGACGGGAACACCGTATATGGAGTAACTGAAAAATTCGCCAGGTGAATATAATAAATAAAATACAGATTTACTAACGAGAAAGCTGTAATTTTCCACCTATCTAACAACTGAGATATAATAGAAAATTTTAGAACGATATCGATTTTGCAAAACGTTCATTAATTATTCAGACGTAATTATGCAATTGTGCACTTTTTGTCAAACGATATTTATAAATTTCTATCGATCATTCAAGTCAAACGGCAATCAGCAAGTTTGGCAAGTGGCAGAAAAATTGCCAAACTTGTTTGCGCCACTTTCCAATAACAATTATGTATCAATTATAATGCAGAACAGACCCCAAAATACAAATAGAACAAAAATATTCTTTGTGTCAACAATACGTAATTGAATATTGAAAAGAATATTCGGTAACAAGCTTCAATTATGCACACTTTTCTATATTAAAAAAAGACTTAGATAGTTTTTATTCAGATATTGAAATTTTAATACTGGTATTTGGAAAGAAAATGATCTAAAATTTATAAAATGCAATCTCTCTTTTATTATATATTAAAATATTTATTAGACATACAAATCAATCGCTATTAAATAATATATATATATATATATATATATATATATATATATATATATATATATATATATATATATATATATATAATATTGAATATGTTTAAAAATAAAATATTTTAGTATCACTGTATTATGTAAACAAAAACTATCTAGATTCTTTTACAATCGCGTAATCCCATATGATCTTTATCAAACGCCTTTCTTTTCCTTGTTTTTTAGTAGTATTTCTAGCACACGATTATGTTATTCAGGAATTAAACTGAAAACTGTATCAAGTATAAAATTAAGGGTTAATAAATATGTCAATTTGCCAATTGCAAAATATTTTTATTAGTTAATAACATATTTATGTGCTGTCATAATAATAGGAACCATATATTAAACATAATAATTTTCGTACTGTTTATGATGAAATTATATCTAAAATATAAATATAAATTTTATTTCGATTATATATCTGATTTTTTAGTAAGTTGTATAACATACTTTTTTTTAATAACAGAAAATTGAGATCGGGTTACGGTGGACTTCTTCGTATGAATCCAGTGTTTGATGAATATGGTTTGAAGGATCTTTTACCACTGAAGTTGGATATTCCTGATGAAGGATGTACCAGACCTAACAAATCCATGTATTGTTTCGAAGCAGGTATGCCTTGTTAAAATTGAATTTAGTATTATTTATTTTATAATTTAACTATATTTATTTATATATAAATGTTAAATTTTAAGGTGAAATCAGAGTAAACGAACAGCTCGTATTGACTTGTATGCACACTTTAATGGCAAGAGAACACAACAGAGTTGCCAGAGGTTTGGCTCATGTAAATCCTCACTGGGACGATGAAACCTTGTTCCAAGAAGCCAGAAGAATCGTCATAGCTGAAATTCAACATATTACGTATAACGAATTCTTGCCAATTCTTCTAGGAAAAGAAGTCATGGAAAAATTCGGACTAGTTTTGCAAAAAGAGGTATTAAGCAATACGTATTTTTATCAACGTCTACATATGTATTCGATATAACTATTATACAACATAGAGTTACGAGTACGGTTAAATATATCAAACCTTCCTCTGACTGATATAACCTGTATATTTCTGTCCAATAATAATTCTTAAAAGACATTATTGCTTTATTGCCACTGATAAAATTTGTTAAATGAAAGGCCTAAAGCGGCATATCATAATAAAAACGGCAGTAATAATCTTTCATCTAAATTACGATTGATTTATTAAGTTTTTATTATTATTGTCGATTTTACGCAATATTTTCATTACTTCTATCCAACTATCGCCTACTATCGAGTTCTACTATCATATGATCAAATTTGTAACACTATAATAAATAATAACATTTTTATCAGATAATTTATAAATTAATACGAGTCGTTGAGATTAGTAATCGTCAGAAATATCTTAATAAATCAAAACTGTGTTATATTTATCTATAAAATTAATTTTTATTTGATTTTTAGAATTATTGGGATGGATATGACGAAACGATTAATCCAAATGTAATCGACGCTTTCGCAGCAGCAGCTTTCAGATTTGGACATTCACTTCTTCCTACGGCAATTGAAAGATGGTCAAAAGCTCATAAATTCATTGGTATTACAAATATAATAGTTATAAAATATTTTTTAACATTTATTAATGTGATATCTAAATTATAAAACTATATTTTAGCTTCCAAACGTCTATCAGACTTGATTCGTCGTCCATACGATTTATATCGTGCCGGTATTTTCGATGAATACTTGATGGGTCTTATGAATCAAGTAGCTCAAGCTATGGACGATTCCATCACACAAGAAGTCACCAATCATTTGTTCAAAAAACCAGGCGCTAGATTTGGTATGGATCTTGTATCTTTCAATATGCAGAGAGGTAGAGAGTTTGGTCTGCCAGGTTATATGGAATTTAGAAAATTCTGCGGTCTTCCTGGTGCCAACTCTTTCCAAGAATTATTCGGATCTATGCCAAATGATACTATTCAAAAGTATGAATCCATTTTCGAGCATCCTAGTGACGTAGATTTATGGTCAGGTGGAGTATCCGAACGTCCTCTTCCAGGATCTATGTTGGGACCTACATTTGCATGCATTATCGCTACTCAATTCTCATATTCAAGAAGAGGAGACAGATTTTGGTAATTAATATAGCATAAAATAATAAATATTTTATGACATTTAAAAATCAATTTTAATGTATATATTTTTAGGTATGAATTACCTAATCAACCATCTTCGTTCACACCAGAACAGTTAGTTGAATTGAAAAAAGCTAGACTTTCGCGTATCATCTGCGATAATACTGATATTATAGATACAGTACAAGTTTACCCAATGGTATTACCTGATCATGAAATGTGAGTTTATATAATGTTAACTAAAAATTTGGGTAATCTATATTGAATAATAAATAATTGACCTTTTTATATTTTCAGTAATCCAAGAGTACCATGTCGCAGCGGTGTAATACCCTCAATAGATTTCAGCAAATGGGCAGATTACAGTGCGCACCACTCAATACAAACAAATCCATACGTGAGTAGTTTTGGATTTCACCATTTTCGAGGAAAGAAATGATTATAAATTGAATTCAATTTAATATTTAAAATGCAATGGATAAAACATATTATTTATTGATGAAAAAAGTCGCCTTTCCATTAAACGTCTATTGGAAATATGTGATGAGCCAAACTTTCTTCTTCAATATCATTTCTATTCCTTCTTTCAATTCATTATTTTTCATTTATCTATATTCTGTCTTGCATAATAATTGTTCTTGCATGATTTTTTTTTATTTTGTATATATAACTATATCTTGTGTATTTTAATTTCTGCACTTCTTTTTAATCCTCACGTGTCCACTATTATTATATTTATATTAATATTTCACATTAGAATTTTATATAGAACTATATTAATTAAGTAATAACTGAAACCATTTCTATTTTGACTATATATTTTCAACAATATGTAGTATAAAGTAGAAAGTAGTCAATTATTTTTTGCTGATATCTGATGGATTTTTATTAATTAATTCGGCAATTTTGGGCACGGCAGGATTATCTATGCTTTTGTTCAACAATTTTCTTCTTTCTTTACAGCAAGTTGTTGAAGATGATACCGACACTGTAGTTGAATACAAGTAAACACGATGCAACCACTACAAACTAACACTTTATACATGCACGTTTATTTCTTTTCTATCTATTTTATTTATTGAAAGCTTCGTTCACATCGAACAAAAACGTCACTAATTCGTTCTTAAGCCACTCGCATATCAGACGCATAATACGTAATTTACATTACAACATTTTGCATCAGATGTGTGCGCAGCCTTACACAGCTTTGACGTAAATTTTGTTCGATGTGAACGACTCTTTACATACTCACGCACGTTTGTAATTTAATTAAATTAATTTATTATTGTTGTTCGATGGCATACGTATTATTCTGTACTTCCTATCTATCTGTTTTTATTTTTCATTCTTTCGAGTACTAATTTTCCTATCGTTTCGTCATTAATTTATGAAAATACTCTTTTTTTTTCTCTATAGTACGTTAAGCAACAGAATGAGGTGTTTTTACCATTGCGTGTGCATTTCTGACATAACACTCGTTAAATCAATATTCACTTTTACATGCTACATCTTCATAATATCATGATTGTGTGTTGTGTCGAAACTATGTAATATAATAACGAATTTAATCCGTTATTTAAAAAACAAATAAAGAAATAAAATAAGAACGAAATGTGCAATCAACAATATATATATATATATATATATATATATATATATATATATATATATATATATATATATATATTCTATCGAATAATGTGTCATATTATTTATATTATTACGAATCGTATTTAATTATTCATCGTCTTGTTTGATAAATTATTTATTATATAAATAGTTTACTTCATCTAGTGTTCATTTTTTATATACATCATACATTCAGGAATGTGCACTGTTACCACATCTCATCTTTCCATTATTATTATATTTTTTTACCATTATTTAAAATCAAAAAAACTGCCATTTGTATGCGTAGATGTATAATGCACAAATTATTTAAAAACGTAGAGGTTCGCAAAATGGATATAATCATATCAAAATAGTATTGAAAAAAAAAATGACGCGTAAAAGCTTAACTATTTTGCTTATCTCTATGATTTTTGTGAAATGTGTACAGCAATTTTTTGATACTTGTATTTTAGATATTTTTTTTTTACGAAAATGTAAATATTTTTTATAAATATATTTTTATGCGAAAATTGTTGTTTTAATTCGTATCGAATGACCTTTGCGAAAGCATGAAATCCAGTTGAACAGTGTCGTCTTATATAAAACTTGAAGGTAAGCTTTCACCTGTAATTTTTTTTATTATACGTAGATTTGCACTATGAGATTTCAAAATATAGACTTTAGTATAACAGTTGTGAATGCATTTGTATCGTATTTTGGTATTTATGATAATATAAATTGTGATATTTATATAATATTATATTAAACACGTTATTTTAGTTTAATTATGTAAATTTTTTAGGAAAAAATAACAAAAGCAGAAACCAAACTTGAATCAGACAAATCGAATAATACAGTAGTTCAGAAAACAATAGGACATCATAAGAATGCTTTGCGACGTCGCAAGCGTAATGCTGATAATGTTGAAAACACTTCCACAGTTCCATCTCCAGCGAATAATGATTCTCAAACTGCGGCAATTATAGTTACGCAAGTAACGGGAAGCCACCCAAATGACGATGGTGAAATCGTAACCACAGAATCGACAGTGCCATTGGACCAACGCGAAAATACATCACCTCAAACATTCACACCGCAATTGAAACAAACATATACAGATAACGAACAAGATTTTTATATTGATAATTATTATGGTAACGAACATCAGGTAAGTCGACGGCAAGAAGAAAAGATAACAAGAGACAACGAAGAGCCTATTACATATAACAATGCAAGGTTTATTGCAGATGAAAAATTACCTTTATACGAAAGTGATAGCAAGGAAGAAGAGATCGAACGCTCGAATAATGATTCCGAACAATTGGGACATTCAGAGAAGGCAAATACTGATAACGAAGAATTCGCTGGAAACCAACAGTTGGGACACGCAGACGTTGCCAACGAAGGTAACTCTGGTTCAGACGATGAGACCAATAATGGATCAGAACACGATAACGCTGACAAATACTCTGGAACTAGTTCCTCCGACGCCGATGGAAACAGTAATGAATCTGATGAGACAGTTGCTGGGAGGAGTAATGAAGATGATAGTGAAAGCCTGGACTGGGTAAATAAATATAGCGATAATGATTACCAAGAAATAAACGACGAAAAGCCTAAAAACACGGAATTAAATGATAATAACGAGACGAAACAAAGTGGGAATTTAAAAGAACAATTTGAATACATACCTTTAAATTATATGCACGAAGAGGCTCAGAAGAAAAAGTCAGAAATTAGAAAGGAAGCTGAAAAATATAAGCATAATTTTAACATAGATTTAGGAGATACAACCGTCGAATTAGAAAATATAACACTACCTGAAAGTATATTCGGTTTATATAAAAGCGATTTTGTTGATGAGCATAGAAAAAAAGATAAAGAGAATGCAAAACTTCGAAACGAAAACGATAAAGAGGAAGTCAGCGAGGGTGAAGGAAATGATGAAGAATCAAATGAAAATGATGATGATGAATATACAGATGACGATTTCTACTCTAAATATTCTCTTTTAAAAGATGAAAAAGAGGACACAGTTCCTCCTTATGCTGAGTTTGATGCAAAATTAAAACAAATCAAAGAATCTAGTAAAGAAAATACCAACGATTACGTTAATGAGTTTATTGATGATACTAATTTAAGAAGCGCTGTTGCTTCTTTATTGGAAAAAAGCAAAAAAGTGGAAGATGAAGCTGGTTCAGATGATGATCCTAAATATAGTTATTCATGGACTTTAGAATATGGACAACCAGTATAATTATTACACAATTGCTAGATAATTGATTCATTAAATTTAAATATATATTGAATATTTTACATCTTTCATAATTATATGTTTATAATATTACTTATGTTTAGAAAATATTAAAAACGTTATAATGAAGAGGTATGTGTAAATATTATATTTTATTATTTTAAACATGCATGTTGACGGTGCGATGCATAATATAAATTTAAGTGTTATTGATTGTTATATTCCCATATTGTTGAATAAAATATAAAATATAAATTAAACACAGAAATATATTTATTTTCATTTACATACTTTTTTAATATTGCAACATTGAGTAGAATGACAGATGTTCTTTAAGGTTATGATTTTTAGTTTATCATGATTACTTATTATTTTATAAAATATTACAATATATTACTATCGGTTAATTACATTAATTATAAATTATACAATTTATAATTAATTACATTGATTATATGCCGAAATTTGTTCTTATTCATCTTCGGCATAAATCTAAGTAGTGTTTACATTACTAAGTATTTTTAACTTTCCATAACAAGGACCAATATAGCTTGTTTACTAAACGAGTTGTTGATTTAGAAAATATAAATATCCAGTACACAATCATGTCTGTAAGAGTTGTAGACGTCGACATTTGTTCCAAATCTCTTTCGCTTCATCAAAGTTTAGTTGGCGACGTATCTTGTGTTGTTTGGGATGCTGCACTCGTATTATCCAAATATCTACAGTTATTAACCGAACCTGATGGCGAATGTTCTTTGAGAGGTCGTAAAGTGTTAGAGTTGGGAGCTGGGGTTGGATGTGTGGGATTAACGGCAGCTACTTTAGGGTAAATAAATTTATCATAATGTTTTAAAAAAAAAAAACATAATACATAACATTATTCCCCGTATAGAGCTGAGGTTACATTAACAGATTTACCAGAGCCTTTGTCATTATTGAGACAAAACATAAATGAAAATAAATCCACAATTACGAGTCAAGGAGGTTTTGCAACAGCAGAAACTTTACCCTGGGGAGATGTCGATTCTGATATAATTAAAAACACTGAGTTCGATTTTGTATTACTAGCTGATTGCGTTTACTATGAAGAGGTATTATATATTGGAATATAATATTTTTAATTATTCATATCATATATAATATTTTTGTTATATTTCAGTCTATTGGTCCATTGATCGCGACTCTCGAACATGTGAATAAACATACAGATAAAAAACCAATAATTTTGTTAACGCAAGAGATGCGCGATTCTGATATACAAAGTGTATTATGGGATAACTTTTATCAAAAATTAGTAAATTGTTTTAATGTCATTAAAATACCCACTGAAAAACAACATCCAGAATACTGCAGTGATGATATTCTATTATTTCAATGTACCAAGAAACAGTAAAATTGCCTTTAATGTTTTTTAAATAATATGCAAAATTAATAATGTGTCGTGTATACTACATACGTGTAAACTAAAATATACATATTTTGTTTAGGAAAGTCTTTTTTATTTTATTTATAATAAATCAATAAGTACATTTCATAAAACAATATAAATAAAACAAACATCACAGTAAAATATCTAACAGTTTTTATGTTAAATATTCTATACCGAATGTGTAGTAAGAATTTTAAATTACATAATTAAATGGTAAATACTTTTTGTGACACGTTCTCTTAAATACTAAAAAAAATATCACACTTAATTATTACTACAACGATTAATTTACTAATACGATATTTGTGATTACATCACGCAGTTACACTTTCGACATGCTTAATGTGACTTTGTATATTTAAATTTATAAATTTAATTGTGGTCTTCACTCACTATAATTACATAGTTGATTGAGTACTTGGTACATTCATTCTTTGTTTTAAGACTCTGAAATAAAAACAAAAATTTCATTATTATAAAAAAAAAAATAATGCATATATTACATATATGAAGAGAACCCAAAAAGCGATTGATTAAATGAAAAACTATTTTAATAACTAAAAATTAGATAGAAAAAAAATCATATAAAACAGATTTTTTAGACCAAAATAGATTCATAAAAGTCCTTCACCAAAAAAATATTTTTATAATGACTACCTTACTAAAAACTTAAAGATAAGTTTTATATGTTGTATATCCCCTTGAACGTTGTCTAAATACAAAAATACGTTTACAATACACAATAAAATAATAATAATAATAATATCAAACGAATTATTACCTAGTATGAATGATTCTCCTTGAATCAGAAGGATGTACTAAATCCTGTCTATTTATCCAATCATAATATTTTTCATCCTCTCTCATTTTTCTTCTATCAATATAACTAATTAAACAGCTAACTGGTATCCAAATGATTGCTGTGACAAGAATAACGGTGCCAACAATATTATCCCTCAGAAATAATAACACTTTATTTATATTAATATCTTCAATAATATCCCAGAAACGTTCCACTACATCTTGAATAGTTTTTTCGCAAACTCCCTAAATAAACAAATAATAGATGTAACATGTAAAATAAAAATACATTTTAAAATTTATATATTTAATATATACTTTATTGCAAAATCCTTGAATACACGGTGTTCCATCAGGCAATATATCTTGTTGATCAACTGGAAAACATGTTTCATTCATACTCATACGGCAGCATCTCTTGCAAGCATCCGCAACTAAATAAAATAAATTTAAATTTACTAAATAGTGAGACAAAATTTGAATTGTAAAAATGTATGTATATTTAAAAAAATATGTACTTAAATTATGAATATTATAATTAAATTCATACATCACTTACCTACGTCACACATACAACTCTGCATTCCTTGAGTTTCACAATAAGGAACACATCTTCCACGTCGGCAACGACCTCGTTCAGCACACGCTGCACCATCTGCTACAGGAGGTGCTCGAGGACAAGTAGCAGCTGCACCAGTACACCTGGCTTCCCGTTCGCAAGCAGCATAAGCTGCTTCTCTACATACGGCTCCAGATGCAACAAAAGCGCAACCCAAACAACAGGGTGAATTTTTGTCACTGAAAGAAATTTTGATATAAAATGGTTTTTAATTACCCAGTTATTAAATCATTAATTATAAAAATATAATTTATTATAAATCGCTCTTTGTTAAAAATATGTAGCGAATATAACGAACCTACATACAGCTCCTTGATTTCTTCTCAGTTTACAATTTTTATCACAACATGCATCATTATCTTCGGTTCCTTTAAATATCATTTACTTTATATAAAAATACCAATTAAATATGTAAAAAACGCATTAATAAATACCTAATAGACCCGCGTCACATTCTTCATCACCTTCAACACGTAAATTACCACAGAAACTTTCTTCTGGTTCCGAAAAACATCTTCCAGATTTAGCTTGAAGAACTTTTCGTATTGAACGTAGACTGCATGGTGAAAATCGCTAAAGATTTAAATATAAATATTATAATTAACGTGTAATTAAAAAAAAATAAACAGAACATTAATAAATTTAGTTATTATACCTTATTGTTCACGTCATATCCACTAACACTGTATGTATACATTAAATAACTACCACCTTGGCTAGCAGAAGGCGAACACTCAGGTATATCTGGATCATGTTCAGATCCCCAATTATGACCAAATTCATGAGCTGTAACTAAATCAGCTTCTCTAGTAATAACTCTTTGACCATAATGATTTCTACTCGAACTCAATCCAGAATTTAAATATAACGTATAGCCATTTTTGAAGTACTCTAAAAATATATTATAATTAATACATGAATAATATAAAAAAATAATTTTACATAAAAACAACAAAAATAATTGTTACTATATATAATATAAACAAAATACTATATACATATAATAATAAGCAATACATACACCATATGCAAAAAAAACCTAAATAATAAAACACTATAAGCTAATATGGACATAAAAATTAAAAACAAACAAATAAATAAAAGGAATTCAACAGTCATAAGAATTCTGTTAGTTTTGTCACCTGGTGTACATATTCCACCAACTGAATTCCTTCTCGGAGAACCTACATAAGCCAAACCTAAAATACCTCCTTCAAACTTGAGATCAGTAAATAAATGTGCCAAACAAAAGTCCTTATGAGTATATTCTCTGCTAAACACCTTTGTTATTATATAAAAATTAGAAATAAATTATAGTGTTTGTTAATAAAATGCAAAAGAAATAGATTTTTATTATTAGTGTGTATATAACTTCAAAATGCATGCTGATATTTAGTATATATGTTTAGTTATTTTTTTACAATGGCTACTTGATATATTTTAGTCAACAATATTAAGATTGCTTCATAAAAGTTAAGAGCAAACCATGTATATTTGAGCAGATGCCTCCGGGAGACGTTCGACGACTTGAAGCTATGTATGCTAAACCTAATACTGAAGATCTGCTTTCAGTGATAAAAGTTTGGTGTGTGAATAAGTGTGCCAAGCAAAAATCTTTGTGGTCTTTTTCTCGAGAAAATATCTATTGCATATAAATTGTTGACTTTACAAAATAATATATTTGATATATAATCAAATACATAAAGATATGAAATAAGAAAAATTTAATACTAATATGTATATTCCAACACCCACATACAATATAATATTTAAGATTGAAATTGCAAAAATAGTTTTTTATTTTTACTAATATATGACATAGATATATTTTTTTATATAATATATATTTACATCTGAATTATTTCTCAATTAGTGAATACATTATTTGTTAATATATTTATTTTACTCTAAAAGTTTTTTTTCCAACATCAAATAAGCAGTATATATTTGAAGTTATGAAATTTTGAAAACAAGATAAAAACATTGTTATATAAAAATACACACGATATTTTATTAAAATAAATAAAATAAATATACCTCTAATAAATTTCTAACATCCCATTTTTCTCGTATCATATTATAATGTGCTTCACCACCACGAACCCTGCTTGGTTCTGAATGAACTACAATTTTCTTTATAACAAAACCCATTCCTTTAAAGCCATCTTGTTCCTAAAAAATATGATGTTAATGTTTCTTTATTAATAATTGCATTTAAAGTAAAATCAAACTTACTTGTCTATCTTGCCAAATTGTATCATTGTAAATCTTATGTACCCTATCTATAAGACTAATCTAAAATAAAAGATATAATAAATTTGCGATATAGAATAAAAAAATTTCATTAGAGAAAGTAAATAATACTAAGTAATTTATGGTAGTTTTAGTATTGCTAGCTCCCATTTCTTGAAAAAATCTATAATCAGCAACTAATAATAGAGGACATCTAGTTTTAGTAGGAGTATATTCATATTGATCCATTTGTCTCTTTTGTCTCGATTTGGATGCCAATAATTCTGGTTCAACACCTTCAGTTTTAATATATTTTTCTTTTTCAGACTTCTGTTGCATATATTCAGGATCTTCATCTTCATTTGATTCCAATTCTGAATTACATAAGGGTAAAATATTATTGAATATATAATCATATAATACTTTCATTATTAAAGAATATACCTTTTCCTTCTTTAACATATCCACATGTTCTTGGTGCCATTCCGTCTTCGCTTTTATCTTCCCAACTAAATTTGATGTCGGACGCTTTATAAGCGATCATGGATTTATTATCAAGCTCGGGTAAATGTCGCCATGAAGGCTGAGAAAATTTTAATATAAATCACAATTTATATTATCGATAATGTATCGAAAGTTTAAATTACCTCTATATGATATGTTTCTTCTGGTAAATGAATAGATGCTGTCATGACACCATCTTCTAAATGCACCCTAACATCGGACGACGTTTCACCGAAAACTCGTCCAGAATAAAAATTGTCTCGATCTATAAATGTTCAATAAATAAATAAAATATAATTTAAATAACATTAATTACGATTAGTGATATTTTGATAAATCTTTTCAAAAATATTATGAAACTTACCAACATGTATTGTTGTTTCTTGACCATCACCGTCAACTTCATAGGCTTTAAATTTCGAATGAAGCACAGTGTTATGAGGATTCAATATAAGTCTAAAATCTCTTCCCAGCGTTCGAAATCTGACTTCTTTGATTGTGTTATACGGATGACTAGATGGTTTCGCTCCTCTTTTAACAACATGATGCGTTAAAGTGGAAGCGTGAAGGGTATCAAAATACTTTAAATTTTTGTGAATAGAACCTGAGACACGAAAAACAATAGAAATATTGAACATATAAACAACGTATTAAATTTAATATTAAGTTAATAAAAGAGTACCTTCAGAACTAGAGAACACAAGAATAAATATAAAGGTAAGTGAAATATAATTAATCATTTTTATAATTCACTTATTATATTTTGTACAAATCATTCCAGTTAACAAACACCGGCCACTCCCATCACTCAAACGCGGTAATTGTCAATGTTTATGAACTGATTTTTTTTATTAAATACATCTTAAGCGCAATGTTTATGGCCATATACGTTATTCCAATATTTCTGAAGGAAGAAAACTTAGATAATAAATTTAGATTATATGATGAGAACTTTATATGTATATATATATATATATATATATATATATATATATATATATATATATATATATATATATATATATATATCATAGTTATCAAAATTTATGATACTTTTTATTAAATTATTAATTATAAAATAATATGTAAATACAAAATAATTGAAATTATTCTATTAAATAAAAGGCATGTTTTTCCTTACAATATAAATATAAAAGGTATAAAAAATAATTTTTATATTTTTTCTATGCGTCTCCTAATTAAAATAAAATAAATTATAATTAATCATTTAAGAAATAATAAGCATAAAATATTTTAATGCAAAGAAATATTTGATATATTTAAGTATTTTTATATTAATTTAAAAAGTATTTCATTAAAATGTATACAAATATGGAGGAAAACAAGGACGTAATCTAGAATTTTAATGCCAAACGCGGTAGCCAAGGTGTTCTGGTGGCGGTAGCGGCTGTCAATTCTGCATAGTTTTATGCGTCGGTTTCTAGCTCCTGAAAAATGGTAAAAAAATAAATATGCATTAAAATACCTTTTCATTTGATTTATTTATTAAAATGTTTGGAATTATATTTGTGCAAACAAAAAGCTGCTTACTCGTAGAAAGAGGTTATGTCTGATAAAATAAAAACTTTGTACTAATATTTAAATGTTTATTATTTATCTGTATCTTGTGAAAATATATTTTCTAAAACAAAATTATTATAATAATTGTTTTATATTAATTTTATTAATATTTTGTAATTTTAAAAACCCAGATTTTGTATTGTTTTTCTAGTACTCGCTGCTGCATAAAAAGAAAAATGCACACGAAGATGCAATATGGTGTTGTACTTGGAGTAGAATAAGTGAAAAAATCAATAAACCTGAACAAGATCCAGATCAAGAAAATTCTCGGTATCATATTTGTATATTTAATATATAAACTGTGTTTTTATGTTTATCTATAAATTAATCTTACTACTATTTTAATAGTGATTCAATGGCATCAACCGAAGAGTTTTCAGACTATGTTATAACAGGTGGTATTGATGATTTAGTAAAAATATGGCAAGTACAAAATGATAAGTTAGAATTAGTACATAAGTTGGAAGGACATTCTTTGGGAGTTGTTTCTGTAGATGTTAGTTCTAATGGACAAAGTGAGTTTCCTTCGCTTTGTAGTTATCATATTATTATTTATTTTCAATTTACTATTTCTATATATTATTTTTTAGCTATTGCAAGCAGTTCTTTAGATTCATCATTAAGATTATGGGATGTTGTAACTGGTGAAAAAATCAAAACTATGGAAACAGGACCTGTAGATGTCTGGACCGTAGTGTTTTCGCCAGACGATAAACATGTTATATCCGGTAGTAATGCAGGAAAAATTACTATGTATGGAGTTGAAAGTGGAAAACAAGAACAAACTTTAGATACAAGAGGAAAATTTATACTGAGTATAGCTTATGTATGTATCCTTTAAATAATTTTTATATAAATTAGTATTCAGCTTGTTATAAATTAACTTATTGTAGAGCCCTGATGGTAAATATATTGCGTCCGGGGCGATAGATGGAATTATCAACATATTTGATGTTGCCCAAGGAAAACTTTTACACACTCTGGAAGGACACGCTATGCCAATTAGAGGTCTTTGTTTTTCACCTAATTCACAATTGCTTTTAACTGCTTCAGATGATGGACATATTAAAATTTATGATGTGTAAGTATATATACTTCATATATGCATATTTATTAATTATGAAGTATTTAAATAACTAATTTATATTACAGTCAGCATACAAACCTAGCAGGAACAGTTTCTGGGCATGCGTCATGGGTTTTATCAGTTGCTTTTAGTCCTGATGGTAAAAATTTTGCATCGTGTAGTTCAGATAGAACAGTTAAAATTTGGGAGTTTTCATCAAGAAGTTGTGTAAATACATTCACAGAACACTCGGACCAAGTATTATTATTATTATTATATATATGTATATATATATATATATATATATATATATATATATATATACAATTATGTACTATATTTTTTTAATAAAAAAAAACTTTTTTTAGGTTTGGGGTGTGAAATATAATCCAAATAATGATAGAGTCATATCTGTTTCAGAAGATAAATCAATTAACATGTATAATTGTCCAGTTTGAGTATTGGTTTTTATTTAAATGTACATATTTATTCCTGTTTTTTATGATCAATAAACTTTTTTATAGATATAATAAGTTTTATTTATCTTTTATGACCATTTAATGTTTAATAAAATTTTATAATATGATTAAAAGTAATTTATTTTAAATTATATATATTATTGACTGAAAATATAATTAAAAATATTATTAAAAATTATACAATTTATTGTGAAATTTACAAATCTTATATAATATTCAAATAATATAATACATATAACAAATTTCATAATGATCAATAAAAATTCATATTTCTACAAAAATGTAGATTTTTTTAAATTTAATTCTGAATTAACAAATATGATAAATATTTTATATGAGTTTTATTTTCACTTTTTAATGCAATGTTTACATGTTTTTTTAAATATAAGGTACAGTAAAACGAGATTTTTAAATATTAATCAAAATACTTATTTAAAACTATTTTTCTATTTATTATTTTGAATTTAATTTTTTTAGTAATAAATGCAAATAAATCTATAGTATTTTTTTAAATTAAGAAATGCCGTTTATATATATATATATATATATATATATATATATATATATATATATATATATATATATATATATATATATATACTCGCGTATGTGTGTGATATTTACTAATACAGTATTAAAGCTTGAGGTAAAAGAAATTATATTATTTTGTTTTTCAGTTAAACATATTTTTTTCAGTCATTAATAAAAGTTTGCATTTTTAATAGATTTAGGAATGTTATAATGATACAATGAAAATACTATATGCACAACATCTCTTTTTTTACACGGTAGATACGTTTCTAAGCAAACGTGTAGAAAAAATCCTGCAAATAAATGCATACGATATATGGTAAATTTGGAAATATGCTCCACAACTCCATACATTTTTCCAAAAGAAAAACGTGTAAAAAATAAAAACGAAATCCTTATAAATTTGTAAATTGATTCTTGCATTGTTATCGAGAGTGAGCAAGTATGCAAAGTTTCAGTTCAATCTGACATCGGAATGTGCTCAAAAAATCTGTTACAAAATTTCGCCCAAACAGACAAACGAAACTTATAAAAGTATGTAATAAAAATTTTACAGATACGTACTGGAACAAAAAATTCGTTTAAAAAATATATTGTTATCGGTGAACCACGTTATTTCAAAATCCCTTATAAAAAATGAGTTAGATGTAAAGATTTTTATACATTTCATTTTAAACAACTATATAGTTAAAAATATAATATCAAAAAACGAGAATGAAATTCGCTAATTCGATATAAGAAATTCGTAATGTAAAAAATGTTAAATAAACAACAAACAGATAACAGGAGTCATGTAAGCTTTTTATGCATTAAAAAAGTATTTTTAAGAATACCTACGGAATGCACAATATTAAAATTAGTTTACGGATTCACTCCTGTAGAAGCGGTTGTACATGTAAAATACGTGGTTAAAAAATAAAATACATCACCATTTATTATAATCTGCAATTGAGTTCAAAATTTACATAAGAACAAGGTAGGACTTATTTTTTTTAATATCAATACAAGCATAACATTTACAATTACATTTTATTGCGCATTAAAAAGTTAATAGTAAATTAAAAAAAAGTACAATTTATAACTGAAATATATATATATATATATATATATATATATATATATATATATATATATATATCTTTTATATTAAATTCTAATGTTGTTTGTGTATAAAATACTATAATAGTTAACTAACAAATTCAAAATAAAAATAACACTTCTATAACCGAAGAAATCATATTTTTAATAAATGATTTTTTATAAATGATAATATAAGAAATTTTAGATGTATTCAAAATATTTAAAGCGTAATAAATTTTATGATTTTTTTTATTATAAAAATTTTTAAAATTATATATTTGATATTACAATATTTACTTTCAAGATAAATTAATGATATACATTTATTTCGTATATGTACATTTTTTCTTTATGAAATACGTTTTGTCAGATACATGTTTGAATTATTTCAAAATTAATAAAAATTTAAAAGAAACAATCGATTTTTTAATATGTTTTTTTAACAAATTCAATTATTATTATTATTATATAAATAACTATCAATTTTGAGTAACAATACTGCAACTGTAATATTATATTGTATGATATAATTCTCTTTACAAATATAATAAATAAAAGTGTAAATATATGAAATGTAAAATTTTACAATGTAAATTGGAATTTTAAACTCTTACTTTGCTATCCTTAAAATTAAATAATAATAATCATAATATATATTTCGCAATATTTTTATTGTCGATGTATACATACGAATATATATAACGTCATAAAATTAGATCGGAGAACATTAAAAAGAAATATATTTTATGGGTAACATTATACGCGCCGTTCAATTACTTTTCTATGCGTAAGTTAATCTCATACTTATTGGTAACGTATAACAGCAGTTTTTTTTTTGAATAAATATATTTTTTATTTGTATAATTCACTTTTATAATTTTACTTATCATGTAACTAATCTATATTCAGATTTACTATTTTTTATATTAATTTTCTTGTCTTTAAAGACTGTTATATTTAAAATTTTAATCTTGATCAATTAAGCTTTGATCTCGGTTTCTTGTATCCATGATTATTTTTGTATGTATATATTTTGTAGTTATTCGTATCTATATTTAACAAATTAGTTATAAAAACTTATACATCAAAATAATGTTCTCTATAATATTATGTGTTTATAATCTGAGTAAATATATTATTTATATTTTATATACCTACAAAATTTATATAAAATATTTAAAACTTTCCTGTTTTTTTTCTGAGAAATATATTTCTTAGTAATATACTTTAGTAATATTTAATGATCATATTTATGTTTTATTTATCTTCCATATTTGCAATAAATTTCAATTTTATTGATAATTAATGAAAAAGTCTCATCGTTTACTTAGGTATTATAATATTATTTATTATAAGTTTATATTATAAAATTTAAATAAACTTCTAATTTATACGAAATTTATTGAAAGCACAATAAAATTATTACGCATTTAAATTTGAAAAATAAATAATATTTATTGTTTTATATATATAATTGGATGAATATAAAAATTGGCAAATAATAATTTTTCAATTTTGAAATATAATTATCATGTGAAATTTTATTATAAATTAAATATTAACAGAATACATAGAAAATGTAGAAGACAGTTTCTTGTTGCGGTATTGGTAAGCGAAAATTGCAAAAAACCATAAAAGCACATATCTGAAATGCTGAAACCGTTAAATTTGTGTGCTGTCATAAAAATGCTTTCGTTCTCCCATTGGTCAGGACACACTTGTAATAAATTACCCTTAGAAAGCGTACGCCATTAAATCGGGATCCCCTTTCGCATGCGGGTCCGTACACCACGATAAAAAGAAAAATAAAACCCAACGCAGAAATTGCTTTTTCTCATACGGAAACGTTCCCCCCATTTTACGAGCACAAAAGGAGAACGGCTGCGGACGCCATTTCGCGAAATTCGTCCACCATTTTTGTCATTCGCGGCAGTGTTTCTCAAAATTCGTCTCTAGAAAAAAAAGTCTAAATATCACATGTGAACAATTTTTATTTTTTATTTCGTTTTCCAGAGTCAAAATTTAAAAAATCATTATATTTATATGTATAACGTTTCTTCTGTTTATTCTCGAAATTAAATTTAAATTAAAAATATAATTACAAAATAATAAAGACATAATAACAAAATTTTAATTAATTCTTAATAATAAAATTATACATTATTTATTACTAAAATTAGAAATAATGAATTGATAAATATAAAAGGTGAGTTAATATTTTTTATTCTATTAAACAATTTTTAAGTTTTTGAAATGTAAATATAATAAAATTTCAACTTAATAAAAACGTATAATTGAAAAAGTTGAAAAGCATATTTTTTTACATTTATTTTATATTGGTTTAAAGTCGTGTAATTTATACCTTTCTTTAAAAAAATATTATATTTCATCCATTTCTATTCCGATTGAGAACAATCATTATTTTTCTTATATGATGGAGGGTGAATTCTTTTTCATTTTTATTTCTACGTAGTCTTGAATGGAATCCCCATAAAATACTTTTATATATTTTCACTGACGGCATCATGGATGCTTTCGCTATTTAATGGTATGTACGATTTTAAATTGTTTTATATAATTTGATAAATTTCAATAGTTAAATCAAACATTTAATAAGTTGCATTAAATAACTTTTTTTTTATCTTAAACTAAATGCGAAATCAAACAAGATCATTTTATTCTACTTGTTTAACATATAAGAATTTTATATTCATTCATATTTTCTACACATTTCGGAGATATGTACCTATATCAAAATTTCATAAAATTACGTTTCTTAAAAAGTTAGAATTTTTAATTTGAATACCTTTTTTAGTTCAATGAAAATTTAAAAAAATCGTGAAACTCATAAATCACTTGTCAAATGCGTTTTTTTTATATAATTCGTTTAAATTCATAATAATAGAATATTATTATACAAGAACGGTTCGTTGAATGTATTCTTCTTTTTGTAATACATATCTACTTTGAAATCCTTAACATTCTTTAATCCGTAACCGTATAGAATGTGTTAAATTTAACATTATGGAAGACATAATGGAAACAAGACACGCATAAATACTACGCATTATTGTTATCATAATGAATACAAAGAAAAGGATCCCCTCAATATTTACAGCGGTAATAAAAATAAACAAAAGTAAAGTTTTCCTACAAAGGACACACATAAAAATGCATCATACTAATGCCATATAACGTATCAAAGGTTCAAAAGTATTCTCTCTAAGAAAAATCCGAAATTCTTTTTATTTTTTATAATACGTATCGCAATATATTTTTCGTGCAATTTCATCGGTTAAAATATTAGTTTTTTTGAAGAAATTTGAAAATAAAAATTTTAATTTATGAAATTTTATCTAATAATATACTTAAATCTCATTTTCAGTATTTTTGAAATATTATTTAAATATAAATATATATAATATATTCATAAATTATAATAAGATTTTACAGACGATTATGATATTTTTTAATTAGATGTGATTAACCCTCTAAATTGATTTCAAAAAAATATAAAACCTTTGTATGTAAAATTAAAATTTCATGTAAAAAATTTAAAAACGAAAAAAAAACGTAGTATATACTTATTTGCGGCCGACATTTTATTATTGAATGTATATTTTAGTGTGAAAGACAAATGACATTTTTATATTTATTGCGAACGTGATCTTGAAAACAGAAGAGAAAAATTCGTAAGGGAATGATTCCAATTTAATCTTCAATATAATTTATCTATATTTTCATAATAAATTATATATATATATATATATATATATATATATATATATATATATATATATATATATATATATATATATATATATATATATATATATATATATATATGGAAACTGAAAAATGAAATAATTATTGATATTTGTATAGGATGTATAAAACTATTTATATTAAATATTTTATGATTACCGTTTGCAAACGTTTTTTTCAAATAAACGACAAATTTATAAATAATAGTTAATTTTCATTTTCTGTTCTTTTAATAGCATATATCTTTTTTTAGTTGATAATTGTATTAATCTTATATGATTTTGAAGAAGATTATCAAGAAAACCATCTCTTTGGAAGCCTTTTTAGGTTTCCACTTTCCCGAAGGTCTATTTTCTTATGATAAATGGACAAAATGTTAAAACATTTTATCCATTTAATTATATCTTTGATATTGTACCTTTTTATTAGATTACGTTTCAAAAAATAAATATATTATAAAATGTTAAAAATTTATAATAATAAATTGCATAATATTTCTGTTACGTTCTCTTGATTTGAATAATGCTTTGTTTTTATAATTACGAAAAAAAATATATAACAATGTGAATATTTGGAAAAATATTTTAATCTTTTTACCTATAAATAATAGTAATTTTAAAAATATTTATGATTTTAGAATTATAAACAATAAATTATAAATTGAATTTTAAAATATAATTTCAACAAATAAATGGTTTTGATTTCATAATTATATACTTCTTGATATTTGATTATTGTTGATTTTACTTTTCTTTACACTGACATATTATTTTTGTGATTTATTTAGAAGGAATTTTGAAAATTCATAAATGCGGTTATTTATTTTTTTTTTTGGAATTAAATGTAGTTTAAATTGAATTTCTTAATTTTTTATTTAAAAACTTTTTAAACGTACTTTGTTAAATTGACCTTGTAACTAATATATTGTGATTATTTAACAACATATATTCCAAAAACTTTTTTGTACAAAATTTTCAGTTATAAAGTTTTTCAATTTTAAAAAAATTGAATAGCAATTTATTTAAATAGAATCTTATTTGTTCCCCATTAAAAAATAAATTTATAAGCTAAATTTAAAAACGAAAATATATTTATGTATTTAATATTACATATATTACATAATTGTAGTGCGAATATATTAAATATTATTTTTTTATTGTTTCCTTGGGGATACTAATTTTATATAGAATAATTTTATAATAAAATTCATTTTTTTCTGAAGCAATAATTAAAACTGAATATAAAATGAACGATATATGTATTATGTAATTTTATAGAATATTTTTTGAATTTTAGTCAAAATCTGGATCTTTATGGAAATGGGTAAATAAAATTTATAGAATAAAGAAAATAAAGAAATTATTTTGTTTAAGTATTATATTTTAATTTTAAAAATATTTGTATTTTACGGAAAATAAAATTTATATTTATCTGTCTGGTAATGCACAGGTTGAACGTAAAATTTATGATTTCTAGTTAATTTTTATTATTTTAATTGCAGTTTCAGCTTTTATTTTTTTAGTATTAATTAATTAATTAATTAATTAATATATAACCTTTTAATAATCGGAAAAGTAAAGCTTGTAACACTGATAATAAATACATCAGCAATAAAAAAAGATATGATTTTTCAAACAAGCGTTAGTTATCAATGAAGTTATTATAAATTTAATAATATTAATATATTGTAGTTAAAATTGAAATATATATTTATTATTTAATCACAACGTGATTTAAAAAAAATGTTTCACTAGAAATTTGTTGTAATTTAAAGATTAAAAATGTAAATTAGTTTACAAATTCGGGTGTGAATATTTTGCTATTGTCTGATTTGTGTAAAAATAAAATGTTAGGTTTAGATAATATCTCTAGGATTATTAGTGTTGTAAAAATGCGGATTTTTCTAGAATGAATATAGTTTTAATTTAAAATTAATAAGTACTTTTTTATTATTATAATTAAAATAAAATGTATGAATGATTAAATATCTACGTTTATTTTCAAAATAAAATTTGCTAAAATTTTAACAAGTCATTACTTTTATATTGCCCTTTTTACGGTCATGTTTTTTTAAATTTATTAATTGATCGATGAATTTATTAACCTAAATATTCTGCTAATTACAATTGTTTATTTAATATTGTAAAGACTTTGATATAATTTTTGATTGTATAAGAAAACCAGAAATTTGGTACTTAATGTTTTGATTTATTAATCTTTAAAGAAGTTCAAATTAAAATAATATTAAAAAAATATATATTGTGTAGTTTGGATTTTATAAAGAATTAAAATTTTATTATAACAATTTCGATTATATTAAGATGCTGCTGATAATTTTTCTTTGTTCGATTAACTAATTTTTCATCTGTTAAAACTAAGACTAGACAGAAATTTTTTGTTTGGAATTTTTTTAAGTTTACTAGTTTACCAAAAATCAATTTTAAATCCTTCAATATGGTATTCCAATTATTTACAAAGACAAAAAATAAATAATATATATTTTAAAAAATATTAAATTTTGTCTAAATAATTATTATTTACGGTCCGCGAACCAATCCATAAAATAAAAATAATGAAAGTTATTTACGATATTTATTTTTATATTAAATATTAATGAATCTTGTATAATTTTTTGAAAATTTGTATGCATACATTAGTTATATAATTTTAATTATATATATTATATTATTTAGATTAGTCAATCGCGAATTAGATAAGAAAAAATTAACTCGGCCTGTCCTATTCATTCTTTCCAATTTCAATTAAAAATATATAATAAATATTATATTAGATAATATTTTATTTATTTGTTTTTTGAATTATTACTTTTTCTATATATATAATACTTATGCCTATACGATAGGATCTACATGAAAAATACGTATAAGTAAGAGCGAATCACAAGTGTATACGTATATGAGTTGTCTATAGGGTCCGCCTCTTTCGCAATGGCCGACTGGCGAATGTGACATTTTATTGGCACCCCACAGTTGAGGTTCGGATTAGATCGTGTCACCATGGCAACAGTTCAGCCATTTCGTGAAACTTACACGAAATGGATGTGTTTCTCTTATATATTTTTCATATATGTATATACTATACAATATATATTTATTTTCATATATAATAAGGGAATTTAATTATTTTCACATATTTATTCTTTCATATATATTTTTTATCTTTAATGATCATTTTCTTCTTATAGTTAAATTTTTATTTTTCATTAAAATAATATTTAAAAAATATATTTTTTTTATTTATTTCAAATTGTGATTTAATTTCCTTTATTATTTATTATAAATAATGTACTATATATATATTTATTTATATAAATATTTTTTTTAATAAAAATTAATTTATAATACAATATAAAAATTGAATAAAAGACATATGTGAGATTTTAAAATTTAAAATTAATTTATATTAAAATATTAGATCGAAATATATAGATTAAATATATATATTAAAATATTAGATCGAAAAATATATATTATTAACGTTACCACTATATATCCGAAATATCTTCGATGGTATTTATTATTTAACAAAAATATTATTACCATAATATGTTATTTATATTAAATATCACTGTATAAATATTGCTAATTAGTAAACTGAACACATTTATGATTTAGAAATGAAGAGATGTTGATTCTTACGATGCTAAATTTCAACTAAAAATATACAATTTCCGTCACAAAAATGTTTGTATATATTCACAAAAACCAATAGTAATCTAAATGGTTTGTAATAAAATTAAGTTTCTATTGTATTGTTAAATAAGGATTACAATTCCCCAAAAATGTTACTTTTTCATACATTCTTATTTCCTTCTTTGAATTCATTTTATTGCGTATTGACTGCAGCTTTAAGTAACTCATATGAATATATATATATATATATATATATATATATATATATATATATATATATATATATATATATATATATATATATATATATATATATATATATATATATATATATATATATATATATATATATATATATTGAGAAACAATACTGTTTTGTACTTTTTATACAATAAAAATTTATCAATACAAATCTTGTACAATATTTACAATTATTTTTTTAATAGTAACGTATTTTTCTTAATATTATCAACTTTATACATTGTTAAAATTTTATGAAACAATAATTTTTATTATTACTATAGGATTTTTGTGTTAGGATAAAACAGGAATCTGTAAAAATGATATTGAAAGGAAAATAGATATTTCTTATAAAAGTTTTTCATAAGATCAAAAGATGTCTGGTTTTATTTAATTTTTAAATTTATTTAAAATAAATTGAAATATTGTATACATTTTCAATTCTTCTTTAAAATTAATATTCTTCTTTATTTATTTAATCTAACTATTGAAATTAATAAATAAAGTTGTATCATTCAATACACATCAAAATGCAAATGATCGTTTTATTTTTCATAAATCAGTTTGTTATTTGTTGTATAATGTTTATTTAATACATAAATTATATTTATAATAATAAATAATAATACTCATGAATTTTAACACGGTATTTATTTATAATATAAAGTAAATCAAAATGTATTAATGATTTGAATAAGTTTTATTTTTTAATGGCATTTTTAATTATATCATATATTGGAATATTTTATGATAATACATTAAAAATAATTATGAACGGATTCAGTTATTTTAAATATATTATATTATCTCGTATAGTTGAAAATTTATTGTTAACAAAATTTTACTTTATTATATATTAACAATAGCAATAATTTCAACACATGATTTTATTTCAGTAATAAAAAAAATCTAATTTTTTTAGTAAGTAACCGCCGCAATTAATTAATAAATTTTATCTGAACTCCGTTTAAAATAATCGCAGCGTGAAATCTTCGGTGAGGTTTCGTGCGAATGCGATACTTGTTATCTGAAAAAGAATTGAAATATAGCCCGAAAAAGTTCGGATAAGGGGGTCACGGGAGGTAGAGAGGGAACGGGGGGGGGGGTAAAGAAGCGGCGGTGAATCTAGAAGAGGGGGGTTCTTGTGGCATTTTATGTTTCAAAAACGTAATAAAAAACGAAATTTATGTCCCATTCAAAGGATATTTCCATGCAAGATGCCGCCCCCGAGTCGCATGTGCCGCTTCCAGATCCACCCACAAAAAAGGATTTTTTTCCATTTAAAACCGTAATATTTTCCACGGCGTTATTTTTTATGTATTTTTTTTCTCTTTCTCTCTCTCTCTCTATCTATTCGAATATATGTATGCATATATGTTATGTTGTAAAAATGTACGCTTTATACGATTTTAAGATTTTGATTTATGTCGTTCAACGGGCGGAGACGCTTTCGGCGTTCAAAAATATAAATGTCCTCAGACTGACGAAGGATCTCTATATTTTAGAATAATGATAATAATAATAATAATGCCAAAGATATTTTTCATATATGGTACATACGCGATTTTGAATAAATGAATATATATTATCTTATTTTGAGTATTTTTTTTATTTGTTTTTGATTTAAAACGTAATCAATTTAACTTTATACATATATTAAAAATATTATAATATGCATTCTGATATTTCTAAAACCTAATTTTTTAAATTTATAAAAAAATCCTGTCAATTATTATATAAATGTTATTTTACAAATGATAATTGTTATATTATATATTATTATATATTTTGATATAATTTGGGTTAAAAATATCATAAGAATTTAAATTGTTTAAAAATATACTTATATAATTGAAAAATAAGAACGTAAACATAATATTGAAATATAATTGTCATAATAAGAAATCTAAATATAAAATAACTAAATATTTGAACAATATAATGGAAACGTGTTAGTTTGAAGTAAATATATTTGTAATACGTATTAACAACTTAGACCGAGTATCAAAATCATTTATAATTTTTTTATTTGAACAATCACATTTTTATTGTGAAGTAAAATAGTTTTTATATCGCCGTCATATGAAGTTGATGACGAACTTCGTCGTCATTTTCGATTTGAACGTTTCTCTATTATGCTTTTTATACCGATTCTTATTGTTGAGAAAAAAAAACCGTCACTTTATTACTTTTTAAGAAGGGATGCGTGGAAAATACAATGAGGAAAAAAAACAAATGTTTTCTTCATGATTTATTGTGAACATAATTTTAAAAAGGATAGATGCGAACATTGAAAATAAATTGCACCATAAATCTCGCGTATGCGGTTTTAATATATGACCGAGTAAATTCACTCACGTGTAAGAAATTACCAAATAACCTTTTGAACGGCTAACATTTTGAATAATATTTCATGCCTATTTAGATAACGAAACTTTTTATATAATCATATATATATATATATATATATATATATATATATATATATATATATATATATATATATATATATATATATATATACGTAAAAATATAATTAAATTATAATATTAAGAAATTAAAATATATTTTTATATTATACAGTGTATATTGAGAGCAAACGTAGACTAAACAAAGAACCAAAGATAACGAGAGGTTTTCTATGGTCGGTTTTATATTGTATTATATGTACGAAATTATACTTAGCTAAGCAAGAAAATTGAGAGCCTTGGTTCTGAATCCGGCTCCGTAGATATTTCGGCTTATTCAGGTCGTAAAATCCGACAATCCCTCCCCTTCGTCTACCCGTAAATAATCTGCACACTCGAAAGCATCCATAGTTGAAGGGTTGAACACAACATGTATTTTTTATGTGTGAACAATTTTAGATAGGTATTTCATTAATATTATTTGTAATTATGAATTAAAATAGTCAATGATTCGTTTTTAATTACTTTTTAATGGTGACAAGAGAATATTTTCAATTTTGTTTTTTTTATTTTTTCTATATAAAATTTCATTATATATATATATATATATATATATATATATATATATATATATATATATATATATATATAATTTTTAAAATATACTTGGAGAATTATAATCCAATTTAAGTCACAAACATCATTTATTCTGTCAAAAAACAATATTTTCAACAAAATATAACATTTAATCAATTTAATTTACTAATAAAATTTCTATAATACTCTATACTTATTTTTATATTTTTAATAAGTATAGTAAAATAATTCAATTGATGTTTACAATTGAGCTATCAACATTATAATTTATTGTTATGTATATAATGAATTTTAAAATTATATTTTATATACTCTTGTTAAATCACAAATTATGCTTATATTTATTTGAGTATTTTTCATCTCCTCATGAATAATCATATTTGACCTTTAAGCAACATTATTCATTTTTTTAATTATATTCATCATATAATTAATTTAAATTTATACACAAGTAAGCGTTTCTTTTGATGATTTGTATTTATAATATATATTATAATTGTTTTTATAAATAATATATATTTTGAAAATTGAATAAAATTAGCGCTCATCCGTTAATGGGTTGGTAAAACAAAATGTCTGTAAGAAAAATAATTATATGTTTAAATTTTTGAGAAAAAAAACAATATTACATAAAATAATATTTGAATTTCTATAAACTAATTATACATAATATTTTATAAGATATTTATAAATAAATAAATATGATCAAAAGACATTAAAATTCGATTTTCTTAAAGTTAAATATTATATATATATATAAAAGAATTATTAATTTATGTAAAAATGTTTTTATAAAATTAATAAAACGCATGCAAAAACATACATATTTATATTTATATATCATTTTTAATATACTTATATTACATATAAATATTATTTATTTAACAATTTATCTACTTAATTCAGACCTTTAATATTTAAAAAAAAAAAGAAACGAGAAAACGAATTCGCTACCAAAGTTGAATATTTAAAACGGGGCCAACGTTTAAATATTTAAACGCGCAATTTCAATCCAGCGGCGTTGAAATGTGCGGTCTGTTGATTAATTTTTTAACCGCAGCGGTTCGCAATTTTTCCCTGCCCAACGAATGAAGTTTCCTTGTAAATTACGCGGGAAAATTTATTCCGCAGCTCTCCTAATAAATATTGAAATTTTATGAAGGCATAACCCTGGATCGTATAAAGCTTCAAGGGTGCGCCAACAGGCGAGCTTTGCTTATTCTGCGTCCGTACTTTGGTTTACGAGGGTAACGTACGCTGCGATATCCAAACAAAGCTCTTTTAAGCTCTCGCACATGTACGTATGTATGTATAAATATATATATATATATATATATATATATTTATATAAATCTATATAGAAATGTGTGTGTATTTATACATACCTGCTTCGTATCGGCAAAGACGCCGTGCCAATAAAAATACGTGTTCTAATTTGATTACTCGCATAAAACAAACCGTCTTTATAAATAAATAATACACAATCGAACGCATTGAAATTTTTTGAATCTTTCAACTTTGAAATCATTCTCTTTTGTACGCGTGGGTATTATTATTACACGGGATCCTCTTTTTTTATTTGTTCCAAGGAGGTCGTCGTCCTATAAGAAGGTTTCGTAGAAACGGAGGGCCGCCGCCATAACTTTCCCTCTAAGCTTTTCCGTTTTCATTAAAGCACGTTCCTTTTTCGTTAAACGATTCGTCGTACATTGTGTCCCTCTCGGAAAATAGATTTATCCGGTCCGTTCGAAATTAACGACTCGTTTGCGTCATCCTTCTGTTGATTAAAAAAGGGCGGTCATTATTTTATAAAATCGACCTTTTAAAGTGTCGTTAGAATTACGTTCAGATTTCTTCACATGAAATATTGTTGTAATATAATAAGTCATATCGATTATTTATTATACTTACATCTTAACGACAATAAACAAAACTGTAAAAATAATATTTTTATAACGTTGGACTAATTATAACGATACAATATTTAATTCTCGACTCCCGTATTGACGCCGTTTGGGTCGACGAAATGATCATAAAATTTATTGATAATGTATAATGGTTTCTTCATTGATATAAATTGCTCTTTATATCGGCGGTAATTTGTGATTGTTTAGTACCTAATGGCATATTTGTATCGTTCTCACTTTGACTTTTAGTCCGTCTCTTTCTCGTACCCTTTCTGAAAAGTTTTATGAAGCACTTGTCGCAAATTCATTATTATATACCTAGAGTGCCATTTGCACTTATTGCACTCCCTTTTGCTATTTACACTCCGTTTTATTTATGTAAAAAAAAATACAGTTATATAGTGTACGATAACATTAATTTTTATCGTCTCTAAAACTAAACAGTATTATTCTATGATATTTTATTCAAAGCGTTGAAATTGGAATTGTGCATCGTTCAATTGTATTATAAAATGAACGGGTATGAATTATTACTTAGCAATTTGTTTTATTTATAAATTATTATATTTTTATATCATCATTAATTAATAAAATAAATTACTTATTGTAACTATATTTTTATATTTTCATATATTTTTTTTTATAAAATTAAATGCTTATATAAACTTTAAATTTGTTAACGATTATTAAATAAAATAGATTTTATATTGCGATTTTATACTCCGAATTATTATTTTTCTTCAAATATTAAATATAAAGATACGACTTATTATCTATTGAACAATTTTATTTCATGTTTATGAAATATAAAAAAATATTTTTTAAAAAATCTATTGCTAATTGACATTAATTAAAATCAATATCCTTAGAAAATAAACGTGATTTATATTTTCGGAATGCTATAAAGTGATTGATATTAACAGCGAAGATTGTTAACATTTATCTGATAGGATACGAAGCTGTATTAAATCTGACCATGAACGTAGCAAATTTCACGGAATTACTAGCTATAACAATTACTATCGTACACATTAGATATAAACATGATTTATGTTCGACTTTATAATTTTATATATAAATAAATCATTTATGTGTATGATTTGTATATTTTTAATATATAATTTATATAATGTATAACTATGGTTGAATTTTATAGTTTATCGCGGAACGCTGTCGAAAATCAAATTTTCTCAAAGTTTTCATTGTTCTTACTTTAATCGCTTTCGTAGAGAATTTTACAGTCGCATGAAAAGCGCTACGTCGTAAAAAGTGCTATGTGCGTTCAGATAGATAACGGTCGTCGCGCGTAAGACAATTAAAAACTTTCCTTTAACAACTTTCATTAACCTAATCTTTGACGAAAGAAAACGATCCCGTTTTACGACGGCGCCCATATATATTTTTTCTCGTCCTTTTTTCCCTTTTATTTGCCCTTCCCGATGCGGAAACTTCGTTCGCAAACGTTGAATTTACGACCGCAAAAGAAGCGGAAAAGTACGGGCGCGCGGGTAGGAGGAAAGTGGGGGGAGGGGTGGCGCGTTTTAGCTGAAACCGGGATGAAATAACCCGAAAACAAAAATAATGAGAAAACAGATTTTACGCGTTTCCATGAAATAGGTGGGCGGACGGGCGGTTGAATTTTCCCGCCCACTCGTCGCGATATCGTTCCGCCTCATAACGTCTTTGCGTAAGAAAATGTTTTAAATTTATTACGTCGGCATCCAACCCTTGTTGCTTTATGGCTGAAATATACATGTACACATTCCACTGATATATATATTCAGGCAAGGACCGTTTTAAGGAGGGAAGGGAGGGTTGCTTATATTTTATAACGAAAACCCTGAAGCATAAACCCGGTGTGGAAGGCCAGATGAAATTTTGTGATAATGGATATGCGTATAAACTCGTACACGTTTATTGCATTACAAATGCGTACAAATTCCCAACGCTCATTAAGGACCTCCGATACGGGTCCCGTTTTTCGACTTGAATACAAATGCGCCTAATTTAACCGAAAGCCTTTTATCTATATGTGCTAAAATTTATTTTCCGTTGTTTTTTTTCCTCATGTTTTAAAAGCGTTAATTCCAAGTACACATTTTTTTAACTACTTTTAATTAGTTTTAATTGAAGGCACGGTTATTTATCTACAATAACGAGTCAATAAAACTTATTAAGTGTATTTTAATTAAATATATTTTCGTTTTTAAATATTTATTTGTTGAATTAAATTAATATACTAATACATAATAAAGATATTTCACAATTACGTTGGATTATGGTAATTATGTTAATTATATGTATAGTACTTAAAATCAGAAATTAATATTTGCAGTATTTTCATAATTATTTTAATTATATTTTGCATATGAAATAAATAACATGTTATATAATAAATATTTATGAAAATATTTACTGACGTTTAATTAGTATAATACGCACGATATATTTTTAGCGTTCATTTCTTAAAATAGCATATTTTTATTCAATGTAAATTTCATGATTTGTGAAACTAATAATAGTTAAAATATACGTGTTAATATATCATTATGACTATTATAATATTTTTAATTGTAGATATAACTAAATATTTTCATGATAATATAACTGAATATGTATTATGATGAAAATTTGAAAAAAAATAATTACATTTGACGTTCCAAAATTTTAGAGAATTTTTTTCTACGGTTAGACAGCAAATAATACAATCGAAAAAAAAATAGATAGACATAATTTACATCTTCGTTCCCGATATCGAATAAATAAATGTACTCCGATCACGCGACAGGTGAGTATAGTGAGAATAATGGCGGATTGATTAATTTATGGTAACCTGCCGTGGACGTTGTCACATGTCCGCCGTAATGTCGACTTTCAACTGATAAGTTTGTGTCTTTATTCTTATTTTGATATGTTTTATTGTGGCGTTTTCCCATAAAAATGAAATTTCTTATACGAAAGATATCCTTGTACGGCGACACCGCGCTGATTGTCAAACTGTAAAGATATAGGAAAATTTCATGAAAATAAAATAATGATATCAGTATATTTAATTCTTTATATTTTTTACAAAATAAATAAATGTTGTATTATATTTTAATGTATTGTTATATATTTATAATATATAATATGTATATTTTAAAATTTAAACAGTTTGAATATCTCTGCTAACCAAGATAAAAACATAAGATAAACTCAGCGGTGAATCGAATGTTATTGGTCAACCAAAATACCTCTTTCAGAACTTGATCGGCGGTATACGTATAAAATTCTTCTGGAGCTTTTTTCCAATAAATTATCAGATTATTTCCAAGGTATTTTTTTCGAGTCTGTGTAATTTACGAACGTATCGAGTTGACTCCATTATCCTTCGGAATAAATTTTGAACAGAATGGAATATTTTTAAACACACCTAACCAATACCGAATGGGTATTTTATTTAATATAATGTATAATTAATATTATATATATATATATATATATATATATATATGTATATATATATATATATATGTATATATATATATATATATGTATATATATATATATATATATATATGTATATATATATATATATATATATGTATATATATATATATATATATATATATATATATATATATATATATAGATTATTATTTATTAACTTTTTTACTACTATTTTTATTATAATAAATAAATAAATTTTATTTATTATTCTTAAGAATAAACAACAATTATGTTTTTATTCTTAAGAATAATGATTAATATAAACGGTTTATTAATAAACGTTAAATATGTTCACCATTGTTTTCCATTTTTCGAAATTTGACGATCTAATTTGTGGTAAAAAACTTTCGTTCAAATTGGATAATGGATTTATATGCCTAGATTTAGTCATAAAATATTCAAATTTTCCAATAAATATCCTTCATATCTTGTACAAATAATTATAAATTTGAAAATTTATGGCAACATGATAACAATAAATACATTAAAATAAAGCTAAATAAATATTTATTTTTCTTTAGAAATATTTTTTAGTATATATATATATATATATATATATATATATATATATATATATATATATACCTATTTAAATGTATGAAATAAGTATACCTACGGAAAAGAAAAGATATATCAATTTGTTGGGGAAAATTAGTCTTATAATTAATATATTTATTATAATCAAACATTTTAAATGTATAATTTGAAAATCATTTTTATTTTGATTAGGGAAAGGTATACATTTTTAATAAAAATTCTATATTTGTTTTACATGTTAAAATACTGTGACATCAAACATTTAATAATGTTGAAATGTTACATTCTGATTTATCATATATTGAAATATTGGGTCACAGAATTTATGAAATAATAATTTGGTATATAGAATAAAAAAAAAAAATAAAATTATATTTTAATGAAAAAAAAGTATCAGTAAAAAAATCTTTGTATTAACAATGCGTGTTATAAATATGTCCATTTCAATAAATTTCACACAATTTCATATTAAAAAAATAACATATAACAATACAAAAATATTATATTAAACATTTGTCTGTATATATATATATATATATATATATATATATATATATATATATATCATATATCTCTAAACAAACAACTATTGTTCTTTTGAAATTTATACGATTGCAAAGTTGCGTTCGGTACATACATTGTAGCTAAAGTGTATTTTAACGTTCCCGTCTTTAAGGCTGCGCGAAACTCGTTTAAGATCGCAAGTGCTTATCAACGTGTCTTCCCTTCTCTTTCCCTTCATATCCCTTCTGTCCCTTTGTTATATTCCGCTACATCCTTTTCTCTTCCTTCGTCTGTCTCGGTCTTTTTATTGCTTGCCGTAAATCATCTTGGGCGCTATGCGAATAATGTGCAGGAGTTTTACAACGTTTCCAAAGCAGCCCTTCTCCCTTCGACCACCTTCTTCTTGCGAACAACGCTCTTCGGGATGCTGGGGGAGGTCCCGTGGAACAACAACCGCACCGAACGTAAAACCATGGTCGTTAAACCCCACCTGGTTGGTGTATACCTAGGACGTTGATCGTAACGAAAAACTCGTTTTGAATATTTAAAATAAATTATATATATATATATATATATATATATATATATATATATAAATGTGTGTGTGTGTGTTACTAACAATTTTACTATTTTACAAAATAATCGATCATTTTGTAGCAAAAAAAAGGTAATTTTATATACGTCTTAAAATTTTATTGTATCTTTATGTCAAAATATATTGTTATTATACGTTAACAAGAATTATACTTCATTACATAAATTATTTGCAACTTATTACACACAGTTATCAGTAGTCTTGTTATATAAAAATCTATTGGAAAAATACTATGCCATTATAAAAGATTAATTAATAAAATTGATAATAATTCTAAAATATAATAAAATTAATTTAATTGTAAAATATTTTATATTTTTTTACTTTCAATACGCAAATATTCATTTTTAAATTTGAAGATATAATATGAAACAATAAGATGTAGATTTTATGGATATTCAATTGAAACTAAATCTATTTTCCAATATAAATTTAAAACTATGTAAAAAATTTACTTTGATTATTTTATTACAATTTATTTTGTTTTTTATATAATGTCGTCATAATTGTGGGATTAATTTTATGAAGAATTAATCACTGTTTAAACTATTATATAACGATCCGCCTTGTGATATATTCATGCGGAAAGAACGAATTTTAGTATCGTTAATTATTCGAACCGTTTAGTTTTCCATAGAATTTACGAAGTTCGAAATACGCCTTAATTAAAGTGGATGTTTTTATATCGAATCGCTATGCTGACTTGTTACAGTTTTTAGTTGATTCGATAGTTTAATTTATATACCATTAAAAACGGTCTGATTTATGTAGATCAGAATGCAAATTAATACGCTAGAATTTTTCAGCGTTGGTAAAAAATTCATTTTATTTTTTTTATTGTACTTATTTTGATATATTCATATGTGTGTAATGCAATTTAAGATTCTGAAATAATTTTAAAAATTATTGAAAAAAAATAGTCAATTTACATAATAAGATGTTATCAGTTGTCTTCGAGGTAAAATAAAATATAATTTATGCGTCTGAGATTCGTAAAAATATATCGTATATTTATTTTAAATTTATTCTCAATTATACAAATATAATTTGTTTTACTGAAAAACGGTAGGAATTGTTTAACTGCTATGAAATTTGTAATTAGGCAGTAAAAGCAGTTTTATTTGTAGGTGTGATTTATTGATAAATAAATCATACTTTTAATTTTTAATATCACTTCATTTGAAAATATGTATGATATAAAATAAATTTTATGCATTCAATGGAAAATTGTAGTTTTATATTAAAAATATTCCTTTAAAATTTATTCTTACTTTAAAATTAATATGTTTCGTTATTCTTGAGTCTTATTTTCTTATTTCCCTATGGTATCTACCATAAATAGAGGTAAGAGGGAGAAATTTTCTGAATTTATATTGTATAATATTGTACTATAAAACATAAAATTAAGAAACATCATCACATTAAATATTTATTATACTCCCAATTTTGTATGCATATATCCTATTAGATTTTTTTACATTATTATGTTTAAAAATTTGTATTCACATGACATATAAATGAAGTTTTCAAAGTAATTAAATATTACTTAATATAAATTTATTTGAAATTAAAGATCGTATAATAATTATATTATATATATTTTTTATATTTAAAATAACAAAAATTAATATGTTTTAAATAGATTGAAACTAGATTTAGGAGTCGGAAATGTTTTTCGTCGGCTCCAAAAACCATGAACCCGACTCACATAGCCGAACGAAAGGAAACGGTATTTTACGATCCGACAAGATTGTAAATAATTCAATACAATTTATGTTTCGCATCACAAACAAAAAGCGCATTCGCCCTTTTTTGCTCGATTTCACAGCATCATCGTCTACATCGACGGCCCAGGCTCGGAAAAGTTTATTGCGCAAAAGTCGAAAAAGAAAAATAAAAAGAAGACGAACCATCCGAGTTGGTCTTTTCTTGCGGAGAACGCGCGCATTTCACGCGAATAGTGTTTAATAATATATTATATTATAATATATTGTATAGTGAGCGCTTTGAGAAATTTCATAAGTTCGTGTGACACGCGAACGCCTCCAAATTAATTGGCAAATTGTGAAAATTAATTAGAGCCGCTAATTAGATACGCACTCACCGTTGAGTTATAAAAATTTTAATTGGTACCGCGGGATCGTGTCAAACAGAAAAAAAATATATATACACGTTTATCTACATATATATATATATATATATATATATATATATATATATATATATAATAGTTTTTTCTAGTTAATGTGCTTTAAATAAGGCATTAGGTTATATTTTTTTACACCATCTAAATTTGATAACGCAATATTATATATACGAGTGATATTTTACGATGATACGTTTAAATGATTTAAAAAAAAGAAACATTATTTTATTAATTACTATTAAAGTTATGAAATATATTAAACATTTTTATTGTAATATATTATATTATATGATAATATACAAGTATTTAATTTAAAAAAAACAGTATTAATAAAAAAGAATTTGAATAGCCTTTTAAGATTATTTAAAGTATTTAATTGTTCTATTTCATTTAACAAAAATTAATTTAGTTTAAAAATCTTAATATTAAAGAATGCATTTTTTAGTAGATTCAGCTCTATCCGACGGTAATATAAAATAAATTTAATGTTGTTAGCGCGAAATATTGTAAATAAGAATTATTTTAGAAAAATTATATTTTTTATTAAATATAAAAAAATATATATTTTTATCATTTGTGATAATGATTTGAAGTTTGTTAATTCGATTAAAATACTTTTGAAAATTAATGAAGAATAATATAACAATGATTTAAACACAATAATTGTATTTAATTTTTTACTATTATTTTGATGACATGATAATGGATTTAAATTTGATTTATATATTATCTATATTTAGATTTATAAATCATTTTACACAAACATATATTAACACATATACAATATATAAGAAAATAATATATTGTTTATTTTTAATAAATTAAATAAATCCAATTATATATAATATAATGTAACAGTTATTTTTTTCTTTATTTGCTAACTTTGAACATTACGCCGGAAATTAAAAACATGGTATTTAATCAGTATAAATCGGACGTTGTCCATAGTAAGCAAAAGAGTATGGCGTTGAAAGCTTTTACGTTTATTAAAGAAGTTCCATCATTATTCGCATTAATGTAAGAATCTTAACGACGACTTGAGAATTTGGTGCCTGCGCCTATGGGCGTTTATGGCCTATCCTAGCTTTATTGGCCATTTTTATGTAGCTGCCGTGCGAAGACTTAAAAAGTATTCCCTTTTATATGCAGCCAATGCCGATGCCGTAAATTTCGATGAAAGGAAAAGTTACCAGAATTAACAGTATGTGAACAATGAGATTTGTTCATAATTCATACGAGTTTTCGCAAAATATATTTATTAGCATTTATTCGCTATAGAAAGAAAAGAAAGAATATTTGCTATACTCTATATTGCGCAAATAATATACAAACTTCAAATTATATAATAGTTTATTTATGAACAAGAAATAAAATAAATAATAATTAAATATGTATTTTTTTATATTATAGCTAACATTATAAAATCACAATATTTAATTGCATATACATAATTACCATATATTATTAACTTTTTCAATACAATTTAAATAAATAGGAAATTGTATTATAAACATCTACTCATTGCGATTCGTTTCATTAAAAAAGGATTCCGCGGACTTATTTTAAATTAAGTTACCTTCATTAAATTTTACAGTTTTAGATCTATCAATTTTAATTGAATCTTGTAACAGGTTCATTTTGTACGAAATAAATTAATTGTGAATTAGTTGATTTCTATTAAATAACATCAGATCAAAAAACTAAAGAAAATATTTTTTGCTCGGTTTACTTTAATAGATAAAAATTAGTTGTGAACTATTGTCATTTATATTTTATATAATGCGATGATTCATCATTAAATTATAAATATTCAGTTGACTTTGACCGAATAAAATTATGGTATTCCATTATTCCATAAAGATATTTTAAATGTCAGAACGAATATAAAAATCTTCGTAAAGATCGTTAAAATTTTCAAAGTCGTTTATTTTTACAGTAGATAATTCGAAATATTATGCTATTTTTTATATTAGGCATGCCTATCTATATTTTATTATACTTTTTTATAATAATTCAATCATTTTTCAAAAAAATATAAAATAACATTATATTTAAATTCATAAATTATAAATAATTTTTTGCTTCAATTTGTGATAAATTAAAATAGATATATTACAAAGATATTCATTTAACTTTTAATATTTAGCAACACATTATAATTTCAACATACAAATATAGAAAATTTCTCGATACTAATATACATTAAAAAATAAAAGTATTATTTTAAGATTACATTTTTTTAAATTCTTATTTGATTTTCATATTTCTGTAATTATATGAAATATATAAGATAATGTTCTGTTTATTTAAATGTACATGTACCTATATTTGTACCCAAGTTTGATGAAGCCCGCTTCATATTTGCACAGTATCGTATGTGTCGTATATATTTTTGCCAATTTTATGTAACACGCTTTGGGTAGTAAAATGTAAAATGTCGCCCCATAAACACTTTACAACGGGACGATACAAGTCAAATATTAAAAGGGAACGCAACGTCACCTCTGGCAGGTGAATTCCTAATATATATATATATATATATATATATATATATATATATATATATATATATATATATATATATATATATATATATATATACATATTTAAGGTTCTATAGCGTAGATGTATATAGTATATAAATTTATATTACGTCATTGTAATATATCAAACAGTTCAAAATTAACCTCAAGTTTCATTTTAAATATTAAAATATATATTTTACACTACACAACAAGAATCAATACAAGAGCGTGACTAAAAGTAAATAATGCTTCGAATGCGTTTTGTTTATATAATAAGAAGTTACAACGAAAATGTCTGGTGAAAAGTGAAACTCGCCGAAAAGCATTCTTTTTTATTTACGCCTCATTGTAATCCTTTAACCCAGTTTTACATATTTATGACTCAAACGTATGTATTATTTGTATACTTTGTACTGGAGGCTATTGTTTTTCTGGACTCGTATGCAAAACCCTTTTTGATTGTTTGTTTTTATCACATTTTTATGTGACTTCTGGCGCGAAACGACGCCAGACTTATTCCAAGAATATGGATATTTTTTTTTTCTGAAGTACGCAAGTAAACAGACTAGGGATTTGAATAATAAACAATAGCTACCGGTGAATAGCAGCTTGATATGTAGGCATATATATATATATATATATATATATATATATATATATATATATATATATATATATATATATATATATATATATATATATAATATACAACACTGACAAAAATAGTTAAAAACCGATTTCATTTTAGTTTATTTCATATAAAACTAATGGCGGTCGTTTTATTTCATTTTTTTATACATATAATGAATGAATTTGAACACATCGTAAAATTTTAATTCACACTGATTTATTCATCCATAAATTGGTATAAACATTAAATATTACACACAGAAATTTAAGTGCACAATGATAACAATCGTAAAAAACGAATCATTTTAAATCGTCGACAATAATAAAAAAAAAAATCTTCAATACACACGAATTTGATTCGTCGAGTTTATTAATTCAATTGGTCGATAGGGCTTTTTACCGATTTGACGTACCTTTTTAACAGATCATCAAATTCAATTCGTACAATTTAAAATTCATATAATAAATCACTGTACATATATATTCGACAGTGTATTCGGTCGATTTAACTTTTCGTTAAAAAAAAATATTTTTATTTATTATTTATTAATCATCGTCAATAAACGATTATTCAATGCGGGTTACGTATTCGTCTATAAAGTTTTAATCGTACAATTATCGAATAACGTATGTTTTTTTTTTCATGCGATTTAGTTGGTATTTTTTGCGAATCGAAATGGTGGTCGCGTCACAAAATGGCCGACGAGAGAACGCATCGCGCTCTTCGACTTTTGTAGGCGTACATATCATTGGAAATATCGAAATAAATATCAACTGTCACTGAATTAAACGAAACACGAATCGTCCTTTGGTCGACCGCTTTTTAAATTCGTTTTTATTCCTGTTTGTTTATTTATTTATTTGTTTTTTTTTTCTACTTTCGTGTTCCATCCACTCTTGGCCGTTTTCGAATAAGAAACCGGTCCGACGGAAAAAAACTCATCTGTTATTCATTTAATAAAAAAAAAATAAAATAAAATATAAAAGCGAGTTAAAGATTTCGATTCGAAATAACATTCCGACTTTTATGTCGTATCTATTCGTAGGTTTGTAAAAATATTTTTAATGATGTGATAGTGATTATAATATTTTAACAATATCTATTGTATTATTTTGTATGAAAATATGAAAAATTTGAATGATGAAATGAAATATAAAAAAATAATTACCAACATTATAGTATATTAAAAAACGTAATTATAAATAATTTTAATTCATTTAAATTTTGTAATTTATTTTCGATATGTATACAAAATAATTATAAATTAATAAATACAATATAGAATAAAATTACTCCAATTAATGTTAAAATATGTAATAAAGTCATTTATAAAATAATTCAATAATGAAATTAATTTCATTGTGCTTTTTGTAATTTTATATTCAATTTTTATCAATTAACATGTTTTTACTATAATTTTTTTGAAGAAAAACTCACATATTTTTTTAAAATAATAAATATTAATAATATATAAATTACGTATTTTTTCTAATTTTCTCATTTTTTATGAATTAATATCAAAACAAGACTTTTTATTGAAATATTATTTAGAAAACGATTAATCAGCATTACCTTTGTTGTTCCTAATTACTTCTAGAATTAAAAAAGATAAAACTGTACAATAAAATACAAAAATGGAAGATATCATAATTATGAAATAAAAATAAATACCCATATATATTTATATAGAATGAATGCGGTAAAACTAGTTCTTCGAAACTACTATGTGAGTTCTGATTTAAGATTTTAATAGCAAAGGACGCTTTGATAGCTTTATGCATATATATATATACATATATATATATATATATATATATATATATATATATATATATATTAATTTCTTCCTCATATCGTTCATTAATTTTATTTCATCGGACTACCGTGATTTTTCTATAAATGATGTTAGATTATTAAAAAAAGATAATATTTTAAAAACCTCATAAATTTAATTATTTAATTTCAACATTTGCAACATCTTATGACTGATTTACGATATATTGATTTATTTTTCTATGCGATCAAAGTTTATTTACATAATGTATATAAATAATATAAAAGTTTAATATGAAAATCTTATACAGTATTAAAAAAAACATTAATTAAATAATTATAACTAATTTTTGAGTAAACTAATTCATAAAATATGGCAACGTCTCATTTCGACCCTCGATCGATTTTCCATTTCGCTTCTACCCTTAAAACTTGAACACATACATATATATTACATGTTTATACATATATATTATAAAAAAAACGTTCCACCCTCGCCAATTTCGACGCGACCGTTCTCGAAAAGGTTTAAGTTTTACGAGTTGACGAGAAAAAAAATATACAAAATATCGTTTTACTTTAGTTGCATATTTATTTACATACCGGTAGTCATATATTTGTACGAAAGATTTTTTAAGAGCATTTCAAAGAAAAACACCAGTTTCCCTTACAGTAGTTATTTCACGAATCTCGTTCTAAATCCAATATAATTTTTAAATAAAATACGTTGTCGTGTAAAATTTAACATAAGAGGATTCAGCCAGTTTAAAATTATAATTATTAATTGGCAAGCGCGTGTTTTTTTTTAATAAAACGGAAAAATATATATATATATGATCGCGTGCAAGTTTCCATCTAACATTAATTAGACGTTTTGATTTATCACATGCGAATATTTTAAATACAAATCATTCATATGTGCGGGGCGCTCATAAAATTTTCACACGCAATTTATGTATGAACTTATATATATATATATATATATATATATATATATATATATATATATATAAATTTATATTCGAATACCTGTAAAAATTCACGTTACATTTTGCGATGTTATTAATCGTAAACGCCAATGTTAAAATCGATATTTATGAACTTTTCAACCGTATATTATCGTACTTGTTGACATAAATCGAGATTTTTCCGAAGTTTAACGTCTATTCGTCTCTTTAATGAAAATGTTAATGTCATATCTTCCGCACTATAATATAAAAGCATCGCCGACATTGTGATATATTGTATAAAGATGTGTTTCTCTTTTGATGGGTGACAAAAAAAAAAGGATACGCATTTGAGCGGGTATTTTTAAATCCATAAAAATAAATCGTCACCGTTTTTTTGAATGGCGAACTTTCGCACGCGAAACTCGAGTCGTCTCAATGGCCGACAGAATAAAGAAAGACATACGAAACGCCATATTAATGTGATATATTGCGCATTTATTGCGCTTAATGCACAGTAGTTACAACAGTTTTCTAACGAAGCGTCCGCCATCGCGCTACGGGGTGAATTTTCGTATCGAGTTCTCGGGGAAAAAATAATCTATTAAGAGTAGAAAATTTAGTGGCGCGTAAATTATGACCCTTCTGCCGAACGTTTCCTTGCTTTCTGAGAGAGGTGGATAGGTTTTATAAGAAAATTTACGACCCAAGCCTGGAAAAAAAGCTCTGCGATTGAATGCTACCATCGTGCTTCGGAGGGTATTAGCTTTCGTTGCTGCACGAGAAGGTCAGCTAACAAAAAAAGTATAATATAAGCTGAAGTGTCTGGATACATATGGATAAACATGTATGTATTTTTATATATGGTACATATGTTTATAAATAGAATATATTTTAAATAATATTTTTATTTAAAATTCATATACAATTATATATTTTGTTTAATAAAAAAAATATTTATTCTTTATTTGAGTTGTAATATTAATGTAGTGAAAATGTAATATATTTAAATACTTATATATCAAAATAAAATATTTTTTGATATTTTTAGTATATTAAGAATTTTTGTCCATTACGTAATAATATTAGTTGTTATATACCTATGTATTTGTATGTACTTTAATATCATTCGACGCACTCACGATTTTTCTCTGTCTATTACACATATTAAAAAATTTATGACTGTTCTGCCGATACCATATCTGGCAAATGTAACCTAAGAGCGACTTTAATAAGAAAATCCCATTTACCAAATGAAGGGAGAGACAAGACAAAAAAAAAATATTTCGAACGAGCATACACGCTCCACATGAGAAAAATTTATATATGTATATCGTTTTGAACAGAAACCAAAAAACGAAATAAACGCTATAAGATGCACTCCACGGTTTGACTAAAACCTTCATAAATTTTAACTCTGAGACGTCTGCATTCCGCGATTACACCGTTGTCCACCGAAGTAATAATTTATAATGAATATTTATTCTTCTTCGGTAAAAATAACATACGAAATATACGATTATACTGCCCACATGCGACTTTAATATATATAAAATAAAAATAATAATAATAACATTCAATATCCTTCGTTTTCTTTTGTGTATTATTTTATTTTATTTTTTTTTTAGATATGATTTAAATAGTAGCACGTTATGGCCGTATAAGGTTTGATGTTGTTTGAATATAACAATAAATGTCTTAGACAAGTCAATCTTTTACGACTGTACATATTATATTTATATGATATGTATCTATTTATATAAGCGTTGAGCGGTAAACGTGTGACTGTAAATAATATGTAAATATATTTATTGATAATATTTGATTCGAAAATATCTACTTGTATTCATCATACTTTTTAAATTATTTTATGTACACATAATATTAGATAAATCTAAATTAAGTAAATATATAAGGAAAAATATTGAAAGATTACTATTTAATTAAAAAAAATATCTAAGAAATTTGAAGAAAAATTAACTAATATATTATATAAATATCTGAATATGAAATATTTTTATTTAATATTTATCTAATTTATTATTCGTTATATATATTTTAGAAAATTTATAGTTTAAAATATTTTATTAAATATAATAATAAATATCTGAATAAAAAGAAAATAAATAGGATCCCTACAGGAAATTTTCCATACATAATTTTATGACCATTTTAGAATCATCGTTATGGTGATGCATAACGCCTCGAAACCCCCCCGTATGTGGTCATTTTAATTGCTTCATAATCGATTATACGGCGTGTTGTTGTTAAAATTAAAATTATTTTCTTAAATGCACTAAAACTGATTAAATAACGGTCCGAATTTTGACGGAAAAGCGTAATGTTTTAATTGCAATATTTTCAAGCGTTTTAAGGTAAATGTTATTTAACATTTTTATATTTACAATCACCGTAATAAATGCATTAAATTACCATATACATTGTTCAGGTGTTTATGCACGTGTGCAATATTATTTTTATGATACTGTAATTTCATTATATCCTATTTTTTTTTTTTTTGAAAATTTCCTGAACATAAATCAATTGAATATTTCTGATTCATTAAAATAATTATCCATGCACATATTTCTCATTAAATATTTAGAAATTGATATTTTATGAGTAAAAAACGAAAAATAAAATAATAAAAAATTGGTATAAATTAACTTCAATTTTTTAAAACGATGATACTGATATTGTTAATCATATTAGATATGGTAAAATATAAATTATTAAAGTAAATATTATTTTACAAATATTTTAATGCTAAATAAATATTAAAATACGAAAATATAAATATTTTCTGGTATATGAATGATGAGAAATCATTGAAAAATTTTAAAAATTTGAAACAATAATATTTTTTTTTGCGATTACACTTCCATATATTCGTGTTACATATTTTAAATAATATTTAATTTAAATTAAATATAGTTAATAATACTATTGTATATAAAAGTAATTAAGCGCCATTAAAAAAAATATATTCTGAAAATATGTTTGGAATTTCCGTTCGAATTTCATCTCTATATAATAAAACACGCAATATATTTATATACACGCATATAATATATATAAATCTAAAATTGAAATACGTACAATTTTTTTTTACATATAAAAAAAAACACGGGTATGTTTATTAAAACATCGCCATGTTTCTCTTATCATCGTCGCACCGAAAGCCCGGTCCGTTCGAGATATAGTTATAAGGTTTTTTTTATGACGCCGTTTGCAGCCCCATTTTGCGGCCCTTATTACGTGTATAAAACCCCACGGTCATCATAACTTTTGCGCGATGTTAAAGCCGCAGTCATCAACGGGATGTGTGCGTTTCTTATTCTATCTGTCGTCGCCGAATATCGTCACATTTCCAATTTTTATTAAGTCGGAAATTGTTAATATGACCCGTTTCCGCCATTATTCGATCACGATATTATTATATCGCGTTTTAGCCGTATTTTTTTTTATCCGTTTCGATTGGATGTATTATACGTTTTTTACTGGATTTTGATACGAGTGTTGAGTGAAAATAATTAATCAATTCAATGAAAACTAGATATGATAAATAATAAATATATTTAGTTTGTTAAATTATAATTTTATACAATTTAGAGATTTAATTAAGTTTTTTTTTAATATGATACATCTTTTTTACTTGAATTTTAAACCGTCCGTATTTTAGAATTATATTAATTTTATTGGTCGTATGACATAATTTACGATTTTTACACACTGTTATTAAACCTTTTCTACGATGATTTATAACACTAATACGACATTTTCATTCGAATCATAAAATTTTAATTAGCATTTCCCGAATTTTTTTTTCACGTCAATTTTAATAAGATATCGATATTAGACATTCCATTCCGACGCCATTATGAAATTTTTATTTTCGAACGCGTGTGTCTTCTTTTAAACGAATAGACGCGATATAACTATTATATATATATATATATATATATATATATATATATATATATATATATATATATATATATATATATATATATATATATATATATATATATATATAAGAAACAGACTTGCAGTTCGAACAAAAAAAATTTTCTCACATAATGGAATGGAAAAAAGATCGAGAATCACAGTTATATTTATGCATGATAATGATAATACGGAGTTGATAATATTTTATATTCGAAACAAGTTTTCGCACTTGACGATATATTGCCGGTTGAGAGTTTCTTGTATCATAAAACCACTTTGACAAGGAATGTGATAAAGGTAGTCAAGTTAAATATTTATTTTTCAAATGAGAAATATTTTTAATTACTGTTTAATGGCATAAAAAAGCCTTATTTAACTATATATTTTATATTATAATATATTGAAATTTTCGTAAACAAATTATATCAAAATAACTGATTTGATAACGACTAATTTTTATTTAAAGTTCTAAAATTGGAAATGTTTGAACTAGTTATTTATATATTTTATATATATATATATATATATATATATATATATATATATATATATATATATATATATATATATATATATATATATATATATTAAATGCAAACGATTTTTATAATTTTAGCTAAATAAACATGTATTATGTTGTGATATTATTATAACATGCAATGTATCTGTAAATTCATAATTATATTTAGGTATAAATAATAAATTATATAATTTATATTCATATAAGTTATACTGTATACTTTTATTTACGATATATATTTAAATAGAAGATAAACTATTAGAACTAAAACTATGTAATTTCCAAGTGTAGTATTATAGGCACTTTTTTTTTAAATAGTATACGAATTTTATTTTATTGTATTATAATATATTTAAACTATTCATTTTGTGAAGATATATGATGTTCATTATTAATCGATGACACTTTTTCACATATAAACGCGACATTCAACACAAATACTATCGATAACCATTTACATAATTTACGTGTGCACTTTTGATCGTTTTTTTTTTCACATTTTAATTGTATTTTTTTAAAATATAAAATTTACGAAAACGAACCAAACCGCTTAGAATCTAAAAATGAACTAAAGTCTGTTTCGAGTTTTGTACGTTTATTACGAGACGGTTGGTTTAGTGGCATCATTATACAAGGCAATATAAAGAAGTGAAACCGCATCTATTATCCGTTCTATGTGAAATTATGTAGGTTTCAGTTTACTGTATCTATTATAACATGTAAGGTTTACACAAACTGACCCATACACGTATGCAACACAAAAAAAAAATATCTTTGGTTTCAATTTTACATTTTTATTTTACTATGATATATTTAAATATAATTTTCCAATCAAATCATGTATTTATTTTTTTTATGTTTATAATATTTTTTTTTTTGAAAAATTTATAAGGAAGAAATAGGCGAAATTTCCTTTTCTATAGTACAAAAAAATATTATAATAGTTATTTATATTACTAATCAGCAGTGTCAAAATAAGTATTTATTTTTTATATTACATAGAAGTAAATATTTGTATGACCCGTTTTGCAAATGTATTTTACTATTATCAATATGTTCTTAGTCAATTACTTTACATTAGATAACAACAAACTTTTGAAATATTCGAATATTGAAATGATAAAATACATAATTTAACATTTTAACGCAATTGCGATTAAAATATATTAAAAAATTTTAATATTATAAATGTAAGGGTTTACTAAGTTTATGACATTGTAAAACTAGAACAGCATACTAACTAATATATGAAATTCCTTTATTTTTTTTGAAAAGGTTCTAACTAAAAAAAAACAGACGTCTGCGTTACCAATTATCACTATAAAATGGTGTATTTTTTTTATAAAATTCAGGTAGAATTAAACGTAATCAATAAAATTATGAAATATTAGTTTATATTATACAATAAATAATTTATTTAATATTATAATTAATTAGTTTTCATTAAAATTGAAATTGTGTTTTACATTTTATGATCTCTTATTAAATGATAATATATGCTTTTTTGTAAACAAAAAGCGAGTATTTAATAAAATGATCTAAGGATTTGTTGCAAAAAAATCCTATTGCTATCATAATATTTTCATATATTTATTTATCTAAATTATTTATGTACATATTTGTAAAAAATATTATTTTATTATTATTATTATTATAGTTATGATCAATAATAAAGTTGAAATATAGACAATATAATGTAAATATTTAGGTTGCTCAACATTACAACAAAAAAAAAAAAAATTTTTTTTGCATAAATTTATCCTTTTCAGAAAGGAATAATTACTACTCGGTCGCCACCGTTTTTCAACAATTCATCGTAAAAGGGTAGAAAGGAAAAAAAGTGAAAGCGTTTCGGGATCAATATGCTGTCGGCGATTGTAAACCTTTCTTAGAAACATGCAAATGCGCGCAACATGCAACGATAACCCTTTTGTTTTCCAATTTTATTATATTGCGTGAATGGTCGCTTGTACAAAAGTTGAAATGTTAAACAAAAACCGTTCGTTTCAACGTCAAAATACACGTAAACAAATACAAAGTCTACTCTGTATGAGAAACAACGCAACAAAAGTGAATTGCGGTAGCTCAATATAATATATATATATATATATATATATATATATATCGATTTTTGTTACGGATTAGTCATGTGTTACCGGCAAACACGGTATTTATTTACAATTGAGGCCGTTTTAAAACCGTAAGAGTCCTTCGACGAAAACGATCGTTCGCTTTTTACTCGATGATAATTATATATTTATTTATAGGCAATTTCGATTTTATAGTTAAACATATAATAATGTCTCGCGTATACAAATACGTTTACAACGTGCGAATCTCATAAAAATATTTTGCATGTAAATGCGATAATAAAATTGACAATGTTATTCAATTATGCGAGCGAGCGGTGATTTTTTTTTTTTGCAATACTTGATCGAACATATTTTGAAAAGTGAAACATTACCGATAGTAATTGTACGAAATGCTTGATTTTTTTATGTTACTCATTGCCAATAAAGTGTGTAATTGTGATTTGCGATCGTTAAATGCGTATTTTTTTTTCTAGCGTTGTTTTAATGTTTGTCATAAATATTTAGTATGCTCATCTCTCAAGATTGACAATAAAAATTAACTGAAATTTTGTTCAATTATCTATGTCATACGTATTTTATTTGTGTTAAGGATAATCGCACATTAATTTTTCTTTATATGAATGTGATTAAATGTGAATTTATTATATAGTATTTTTTTATATTATTATATTATATAACGTAGTCGCTTTTAAATTATGCATTGATTAAAATATTTATGAAAAAATAAATGGTTAAAAAATCATAAGCGTGTAGAAATATTTAAATATATATACTAATGTCTTAATGAAAATATATTTTAATAGAATTTTTTTTTAATTATCCTGTAATTGTTTCTTTATATTTTATTATATTTTTAATTATCCAAAAAATGTATAGAATAAATATTATATTATTAACATTTCTTCAATATTTTATGATTCAGTTAATAAAAATCAAAATCAGAAGAACAAGTCTCAAAACCTAATAAATATATTGAGTCACAAAGAAATTGCTATAAAGCTGACACAATTCTTATTTGTATATTTATTATATTTTTTTAATCGAAATATTTTTAATATATATATATATATATATATATATATATATATATATATATATATATATATTCAAACACCATAGAAATTGATCGCCGATCGATGAACGCGTCGAAAAATTAAAACGAAACAATTTTTGGACCGACGTATAAGCAATAAAGCTCATCGTGGCCCCGTTTTATTTAATGTATAATAATCGTACGTAGCGGCGTCGGAGGCCCCCCACAATAGTATTGGGTTAGGTTAGTATTTTTTATTGCACTTTAGTGTGTGTATGTGTGTATGTGCCGTTTTTCTGTATATGTGTTTGTTTCGTTTTTGTTTTTTTTTCTTTGTTCGCCGACTTCTTTTTTGTTTTTATATCGGATCGTGTGTATAGTGGCCGGTTTAAACTTTTATGACGCCTCGGAAGCGTCAGTACCAACGAACAGCTGATTACGTTTATTGCGTTCCTGTACGTCGGCAATATGTCGGTATTTTTTATTTCATTTTTCCATTTTTGTTTTTGTACACACGATTTCAATATATATATATATATATATATATATATATATATATATATATATATATATATATATATATATATATACCATATACATACATGATGAACCTTGCATTCCGTGCGAGTTTCATTTATCTAGATTTTTACTTATCTGCCGTAATTAAAATTTATGCATTTTAAACGCGCTCGCGTGAAAATGGCGATCGAATACACTTTTGAACCTTTTAAACCGTTTCTATAATAAATGTTTCTTCGGTTTTTGTATTAAATATATATATATATATATATATATATATATATATATATATATATATATATATATATTTATAATAAAATTCATTTAAAATCTTTTCTATCAAAAAATCTATATTAGTTTTGATTAGATTGATTTACTTGCATGTGATTTTAAAAAAAAACACGAATATATGATGTATATAAAATCAAATTTATTATAATATATTATAATTTTTATAAAGATTTTTATTTAATAAGAATTAAATAAAAATCTTTATATTTAAAATGCAATAGAAGTTCAATATCAAAATAAATCCTTTAGAAATCGATATAAAAATATCTGAAGATTAGATATTGTAAATATTTAAACAATTTTATATAACTTTAATTTAAAAAACGCTGATATAAATTATTATATTGTTTATTTTTAAAGTATAATTTTATTAGACAGAAGAAATTTAAATTATCTATTATTTATATATTTATATTTAACGTAATTTTAATAAACATTTTTTTATAAAATATATATAAATATTTTTATTCGTTTGATTTGTCAAATTTATTGTTCAAAAATGATTATATGTATATATTTAAGAAAAATAATAAATAATACAATTTATGAATAATATTAAAAAAAATATATATATAAACCGTATGGTTGATAAAATAATAATAATAATATAGCAACGATCAAGAAAATCCGTCAAAATCAGAAATTGCAGTGCAATTATCTATGGTTTTATTGCGTGGATAATCCGGTGTGAAATCAAGAAACATCTATAGAATCACAATTGAAGTCATCGAGATCAATGCTCGACCTTGTGACATTGATTTTAAAAAATACTTCTATAAAAAAAAATTAAAACGCTTTAGGATATATACTTATATATAATATATACATATAGTTATAATATTTATATATATTTTATGTTAAATAAACATAAAATATTATTGAATTTCAATTAGCTCATATTTTCCTAAACCCTCTTTATCATGTCGTCGCGTACAACGGACACAATATTCAAGCATAAAAGCTTATTTTTATGTCGCCATTTGTAAAATCATTATTCATTTTATATTTTAACGACAATTATTTCAATTTTTATCTTTACGCGTGCGTGCATGGATTTCCATAAATATAATATCAAAAACATTCGTTACAATAATGTTTTTTTTTTTTTTTGATTTAAAAAAAGAAACATTCATCAGTACTCAAAACATCAAATATATTTTAGCTATATTAAATGATATATATTTCATATATAACAATAAAAATGTTGACAAATCGAATTTTAACATAATAAAAATATTTTTTTCGAACGCAATAATATTACATTATATTTACAAAGAAAACGGCGTAAAAAAACGGGCATGATCTTAAATGTTGTTGTCAGCGTTTTTCAGGCTCGTTACAGAGAGCCCGGATGCTGAAGCGTTCTAGCAGATCAATAAGAGCTTGGACCGGGAATGGGCGGATCCCCGTTTCTTGAAAAAGACCTGCGCACTCCATACAAAATCAAATCATGCTTTGATCTACAAAGATTTTTCCGACCCGGTACCGCGTGTTGCCGTTAAAGTAATTAATGTAAAAAAATATGTAAGCATTTTTTTTTGCAAAAATAATTTGATGCGTTTCTTACATCTTACATTAACGTATACATTTATTCCAACATTCAGTTATTCTAAAATATATTTAATTTATTAATTATAAACACTTTATATATATATTTTTAATTTAAATTTCTCTAACAATTATTGTGAAAAATATATTATTTTTAATTGTTTTTTAAAATATACAACTTTGTTATATTAAATATGGAGAGTATTTTTTAATATTACAGACATAAAAATGAATTTTTAAAAGTATTTTTATATATACAAAAATTAAATCGTTATGCAGAACATTTTCAAAAAGTAAGAATGATCATTTCTTTTCAATAAGGTCTTTCTATTAGAATATTCAGGGATGACTATATGAAAAATATGAGTTTTTTTGGTTTGTTATTGTGACATTTGGTGAACATATCCAAAAATTTTATGGTATTTTTTTATTCAATAGCAAAAGTTACGGCGATAAAATTTGTTACCAATAGAGTTTCCATGACCGGAAAATTTTATGAATTTTATTTTAAATATTACTCTCATATAGTACGTTGTATAAGCACTCGGTATTTTATTTCTTATATAAAGTTTAGAAACTAAATGAAATGATTTTAAAAATCTATATAAAAGTTAAATAATATTCCATTCTCGATTTAACTCAATAAGATAATAATTAGTAAAGACAATCGTTGTAATAAATTTATATTATAAGAATTTAAATGTCGATTGAAATTTAAAAAAAAATATATCTAAAAATAAAAATATATTATGTTTTATATTTATTCATCGTATTTTCTTTATTTTATCTTTAAAAATATTTTTTCAATGGAAACTTAGCTAATTTTGTATGGCACATATGCGCCCCATATGAATTCAAAGTCACCCGCCAAGAGCCGCGTAACGAAGTTGTCTGCAAAATTTTCACTAACAAAAATACGACCGAAAAAGACAGACACACAAATATTTGTCCCTTTCTCGCCTCATATAAAATGTCATAAGGCGAAAAAGAGACGACGACACGCGCGAGTTTTCCAGATTTCCGATCGCTCATTGCGCAAGGAAGAGTCGTCGCCATCGACGCTTATACAGCGCTGCATTTTAACGCGAGATCGCTCGCGTGACAGTCGTGACTACCCCTGTCTTGAAAAATAAAATATCCACAACATAATATAATTATACAAAACGAGAATTTTTTTTTTATATATAGACATTGTGGAATAAAATCCGCGTATATACGCATCGAATATTCTTGTGATAGATAAGTCGCTGTAAAATATCGAGTTCATCAACAGAACTGCAAAAAAAAAAAATGAAAACGTAGAAAAATAATAATTAGAAAAATACGGCAACATTTGGAATAACGTCGACGTTGAAAATGTTTACGAAGCAACGAGATGATAACACTATGTCTCCGTTTAGACAGTTTCAACGATCGGGATTCATCAAAGCGATGCGCCGCTGTCGCTAAACACTGACAGGTTAGTGACAATTGTCAATGTCAATATCAAATTTTAAATGTTTACCCCGTTCGTGTCAATGACTATAGTTTGTCGATCGTACGTCATTATGTCTCTATTTGCGTATGACATATATATTTTTTTCTCTCCGTTTCGTTCATAGTAAATTTCCTGAAAAAAAATTTTTGAAAGAAAAAAAAACGATTTCTTGAATGAGATTGGTCGCGCGCATTGCGTCATAATAGATAAATAATTTTAAATTGCCTATTTGCAAATGTTACAAAATTATGGTGTAAAATTGTACGCCTTCATACATTTTTTAAAGAATAATGGAAATATTTATTTATTAAAAACAATATTTATTTATTTATACAATTTAAAAATTTTAATTACATAAATATATACACATTACAAATAATAAAAATATATTTAAATATTTTGATAAGTAAATTGTTTAATTTACTAAGTTTTTTAATTTTTTTTATAACTATGATATTTCTAATTTTATAGTAGATTATCAAATATTTTTATTAAGCAATAAATATCTTAAAACTAAATATAAATATTTCATTAAAAATAAATCACCTCTTTAAAGTCTAAAAAGATAAATAAATTTATGCTATTATTTTATATGGTATTTAATTAATATAATTAATTTGTTTGTGTAATAAGTAGTTTCAATTATTTAAAATGATTTATGTGCATACATAAACAATACTACATAATTATTTTTTTATATATTATCATTACGCTTATCGTGTAGTACAATTTAAATAATAATGGAAAATTGTATAATATAAAACATTTTTACATATTTTATCTAATTTTTGATAATACAAGATAGTAATCTTGTATTAAAATCAGCGAGTGTGTGAATTTTAATTATTGATAAAGGTATAAATAAAATTCATAATTATTTATTTTAATACATACACACGTGAATGCGCTTTTACTCGTATACAAAGCATTGTTTACAAATTAAAATTTTATTTCAATCATTAAAAAACTATATCTTTTTTAATGCGATATAAAATTAAAACATCATGGGCATTTTTATTATATATTTACTTTATTAAGTGCGTCATTATGCGGATATAAATTAGTTTCATTTAATATTATATTACATTTAAATGTGTTATATTATTTTTCTAATAAATTTTTCATATTAGTATTAATTTTTTAAATTTCATAATATGTTAAGCATCATAAAAGAATTAACTGCGTTACAAATTTAAAATTTTTTGAATTTAGAAAAATTTTTGGAAGTCATTTTTAATTACAAACGTTAAACATTTAAACAAATAATATATGCTAATTCTATTGCGAATAAAATATGTCTAAACATAATTTATGGAAGGTATTAAATATATTTAATTATTTTTTAATAATCATTATAGGTAATATAAAGTTTTTAATATATTATATTTGAATAATAATCTACATATACATTAATATATAATATTCTAAATCGAATGATTTAATATTTGTTCAATATTTCTTAGCGTTATTAATAAAAATTAAAATATATAAATCTAAGAAATAATTAATTGAAGGAAAATTATTTCAAAATTCCGTTTAGTAAAAATTTTTATTAATCATAAAATTTAATTCTTGTTGTATTAATTATTTGATAAAATTCTAGTAATTATAAATTGAGATATTAATAAAATATATTGTACGCTTATATTTAATTATAGAATAACTAAGCATTATAACTATATTTTTTTAGTAATAATGTATATTAAAAACACATATTATTTTACTTTTAAATTTTAAGCAAATTCAGTTTAATAATAAATATTCATGAATTTTCTTTATTACTAAATATTTTTCATATCAATATAAACATTATGATGACAATAATTATAATAAACTATTTATAATTTCAATAAAAGTAATACAAAAATAAATATTTATTATCATATTTTTTAACTTATATAAAAATTATTATATATAAAAAAGCGTAATATATGTAAAAATATCTTTTATTTAATATTTATTGATTTTTTTCTCATAATTTTTACAATTAAATAATAATAGAATACTGAAAGATATTGCATAATTAATAATAAAGAATGTTAATATATTTTTTTAAATTAATACTTTTTATGAAAAACAAAGTAATGTATTGAAAACTATATGATGTTAATAGCAACACTTTTTAGTGTTTTTATAATAAAAATTAATTTCAGAATTTTAAGTCATTTATATAAAAATATTATATATATATATATATATATATATATATATATATATATATATATATATATACAATAATAAAATGAATATATTTGTATTACTTACATATACACATATGCGATCGTACAATTTGCAGTTTTTACGATTGTGCTTATCGCACGAATATTTACCAAGATAATGTTTTTTTATAAGTCCATGAATCGTTATTGACCAACGGTCGTTACTTATCGAGACATAAATATAAAGCTCGAGAGGAAACCTTTTATCGAATGGTCGACGCGAGACTTGTGAGTGCCGTTTCCATATATTAAAACCAAAAAATAAAAAATAAAAAAAAAAAATATATATATATATATATACTTATACTTATGCATACACGAAACGAAATAAGAAAAAGCTTGTTTCCTCTACAAGACATTAAAAACTGAACTGGTTCTTGAATCTAATTGACCACTCTCGCCTCGAAGGATTTTCGTATCGGTTCTTGCACATGTCAAAAATGAATTATTGCACACATAAAAAATAAATTTCTCAAACGTTCGAACGCCTTAATTGACGACATATAGGAGCGGTTCATGATGTAATTACATAATTTTAATTTTCTTTCATGTATGCTGATATATATATATATTTTTTTTTACTTATCTCTCATTTGCGAAATGTTTCTTGCATAAACAGCTGGCAAGTTTTCGTTATATAAAAATAATGGATCAAATAATTTTCTCCTTATATTTCATGTTAATTAATAAAATATAATATATTCATAGTCGTTATTTAAAATACATCAATTACATACAACCTTTGATTTATAATCTTCAACCCTTATGTAAGAATAAACCTCGTTTTTAGACCTTGTTTGTTATAAGTTTTATTACATCTCGAATTCCAGAGCTTTTTATTGTTCGTGTCGTAAATCTTAGTTGGCATTTCAATAGATTTAAACTATTTTTCTATTATCAAAGCTTTTGTAATGATAAAAGATAGATTTTGTAAAATATGTAAACTCAGAAATTTGGTATTTAATTTTAATTAGTATTGAATTAAATTATTTTAATTTACGAAGAACATTTTGATATATAAAAGTATTATTTGGTAATTATAAAAAGTAACAATTTTTAAAAATATCAATAAATCCTCATAATATTTTTTTAAAAAATAATTTTTAGATTTTTTATTTAAAAGAGCAAAATATGATAAAATTTAGGAAATCATCCGAACAATATTTACATTCAATTTTATTTTGTTAAAGAATTACTAAAAGATTATCATTAATTAATATTTTTATTATTATTATTTATTACTTGTAAAAACATTTTACATATAAATAATAAATGAAGTCTTTTATGTGTGAAAATTTACATATTTAATTTGAAATGAATTCTATAAATAAGGAAAATAAACTTGAATTAAGTATTAAAAAAAAGAATTTTCTTAGATAAAACGATATATTTGTAAAAAAAATATATTTACTTATGAATTAAATGCTTATATAGCATATTAATTGTTTTTTTTTGGTAACAACAAAATAACTTTTCAACTTATGAAAATGTCAAAATTTTTAATATGTAATATTGATAACTTGGATTTAAAAATATATATAGGTTATTTGCGTCCTAATCTTATTTTATTCAATATCGTTCAAAATTCCTTTCGCAACAATTACTAAATGTTATACAAAATCCTTTGTTACACAACGATATTTAATTTTACGATTTCATATTTCATAGTACAATATATAAATTACCACGTTTATATTTAAATTTTAACGATTTGCAAAAAATCATTAAAATAAAACGCAACAAAGTCATTCAATAAAATTATTTATATTCATAAGTATATAATCGATACTTATGAAAATATTTATTATTATATTTGACAAGCAAAACAAAAAAATGTCAACACATGGAGTTCAACAACTTGCAATGGCATAATCGTTGATGAACGCGCAACAGCGCAATATATCTAACCGAATGTGTAAATAAAGTTCATTTTTATGCTCGACACCGTGACCGATTCGGTATACCCGCTTACATATATATGTGTATAATATTTTTTTTCTTTTACGTTTAGTCAATAAAAGATAAGTTAATTGGACTGTTACGCCGTATAACCGTTAGGCCCACACCTGTATTTATTTATTCAGATTATAGTGATGTTGGTGTGCGACTGCAAAATGCCATTCTCTGCTCTATTCATTCATAAAATAAAAAATATTATTACGGCTATTATCGTCGGTCGTCACGACCTGCAGCAACAGCCGCACGAACGATATTCAATGTCAATTTTTGGCTAAATAATTAGAGCCGTGCCGCAAACGAATTGTGCAAGTAATATAACGTTTCTGTGTTGTTTGTTTGTTTGCTTTTTTTTCGACGTATTTCGATTTTTCGAAGTGTTTTTTTTTATTATTATTTCATTGATCGTCGTACGTCGGAGCTATTTATGGCATTTTATGACGAGGCGCTTTCAATTTCGTTCTCTTATACGAATTGATGGGTTCGTCTGCGTGTCGATGACCCTCAATAAAAATGATAACGGAATTTTTTCGTGCTTATGATATATAGTATTCTGAATCATTTCCTTTTTATTTTCAAATTGGTTTCAATTAAGTGCTGATACGTATATATTATATAATTATAAAATTTTAGTTCTAATATAAGTATATAAATATATTTTATCAACCATTAAATTTATTTGATATCGATTTAATGAAACAAAAAGTACATTTTTAGTATTTTTTAAATATTAAGCACTAATTATATTTTTCTATAAGGTAGAAAGAACAACTTTTTTATTGATAAAATTATTTAATTACAAAAGATTAATGTAATTTTCATTAGTAATTAAATACGATTTTTTTCGTTTTTTATTAAATAAATTATATTTTTTAAATAAATTTAAAAATATTTGTGCTTCGAAGAGATACTTTTAATAATAACTCAAACACAAACCTCTGATTATTTATTATAATTTAATATTAAAATATATTATAAAAAAATGAGAGATATTTATTATTTTTATTTAGTTAAAAATATCGATATATTACGAAATTTTATTTGTAACTGATGAATAACAATTTTAAAAAATAACATCATAAATAAAATATTTGAAAATGTACGTCATTATTTACACGCTCTATTATTTTTTGTCGTCTATTCTACGCGGTCGCAAATACGTTGAACAAACAAATCGTTTAATGTTCAAAATACGTGTTAATAAAAATTCGATAATACGTTATTATCACAATTTTGTTGTTTATGAGTAAACATTCAAAAAAAAAAAATGTGTGCATATATATAAATTTTATAGACGGACAGTTATGTTTGAATATGAAGTGCGATTAAAAAAAAATGTGTTAGGTTGTTACATATTATTCGAATATGTAAATTAATTTGCGCTAATTTATTTGATAATATAAAGTAATGAGTGGTAGGAGGAGTCTCGCGCCAAGTAGGCGGAGTCATTGAAGGCTGCGATTGGTGGAAAACGATTGCAAATGGCCGCCGGATTCAGTCGCTACAAGAATCCAATAGGAATGTCGATTCAAACGCATACTGATAAGAAACCATTGTGCGCAGCGGGACCCTTCGAGTTTTTTTGATATAAGATTCTCAATTATAATTTTATTTCATATTAAATGAATTATATAATATTCTATTCAATTATCATATAAATTTTTTAAATACGAAATTTAAATAATATTCAAAGTTATTACTAGAATCGTTAAAAATGAAAATAATGCAGTGTGTGATTTTAAAGTTAAATTACATTTTTATTAATCAAAATTTGATATTTTGTTTTCATAACCGCTGTTGATATATTCAATTTTCGCATTTTATTTACTTATCAAATAAAAAATAAAAATATCTTCAACAATTTATCTTACTTTTTTGTACAAAATAATATGAAATTATGACATAATTTCTTTTGATATTCAATATATATTTTAATCAACTCAAATTAAATATTAAATTGCATGTAATATGCTCCATTAACAAATTTACTTATATTTGATATTAAATTTTATATTGTCAAATAAACAATAAAAATGACTAAAGATTATTAAAACGCTTATATTATGATATATTTCTAATAGCTTTATTACTTTTATATATTTTTATAACAAATTATTTAGGAAAAAAAGTTTGAAAATCCATGTTTGATATGAATTTGGAATTTGTTCAGATAAGTAGGATTCTACCACAAGTGGTAAAGTTTTAGATTGTTTATTTAATACTTTGAAAATATAACAGATGTCACTAAATATTGCACAGTTTATTCTGAAAGATACCAAGGATACAAACCAATAGTTGTAAATAGAAATTGATAAATTCAATTTATTACATTGGCGATCGAATATATATTTCATTAAATAACTGACACATAATCAAGTTTATTGTTTGGTTTATAAATTAAAATATTAATTATAGTTATTTTTTTATGATATCTATGTATTTATCTATTTTTCATTTCGTCCTTCATATTGCAATCACTTATCATCCCATTATTAATTGCATATTCTTTAAATAGATGGCATTTTAAAAATTGAAATTAAATTATTTTTAATAATTCTTATTTTATTCATTTACCACTAATTTTTAATAAATTTTTACAATGTTATTATTTGTTAGTAATATTTAAAAAAAATTGATGTAATTAATAAAAAAATTATAATATATATATTTTTTAATTTTATATAAATCTTTACTCTTTCTATAGAATTTTATAATACATAGTTTAAATCTTACATCTTTATATATGTAATAATATTTATTTGCATTATTTTATAAGTACATCATAAATCTGTTTATATTAATACTGCAACTGTAAAGTATCAATAAAATCTAGTTATTTTATTACTTTACATTTATTTATTTTTGTTTTTTTATTAAATAAAAAAGATTTGTTACAAAAAAACGGTTAAGGCGAAGAACGAATATAAAAAAATAAATTTTTCATAAAGACCTAAGAACGATACTTAATTACTTTTTTTCTTATATTTTTTTTATTTGGCTATCTAATACCTTAAAATAACTTTCCCTTCTTTTTACATTACTTTCGAATAAAGCTTTTCTCCCTTACTTCCCCATAGCAAATATATTTTTTCTAAGGATTATAGAGGAAGCATTCCATATTCCCTCCTGCGGCATACGTAGTACCAGTGACGTTTCGTGAAAAATTACGTATATATTTTTTAAATTATTTTCCAATAATATTGTAATGATTTTTATTTTTATACCGATATATTTTAATAAGGCTTTGTTTAATATTTGATTAAATATTAAAATAGATAGATAATTTTAATTTCAGTACTGAACGTAAAAATACTAAAAACACAAGTATTTGTTTCACAATTATTCCTTATACACATTTTTAGTGTTTAGTATTTTATAAGTCTTATTAGAAGATCAACATGTTACTATTAGACTTTTTGATTTTATAATATTTTTTTTAATTTTCTTTACTTTTGTTTTTTATTATTATTTTATTTTAATATGTTAATGTTTATTTTGTTGTTTTATTTTTTTATGAATATAAATTAATACGTATTTAATTTAAAAACATGTTTTGTGTTTAAAATATTTTTTTTAATATTGAAAATAAAACAATTGTTTTATGAAGTATATTTAATATTAATACATGCTTTATTTTATTTTTAATTTAATATAAACAAAAATCATACAAATCTTATTTTATTGTATAAAATACACCACACCACTGGTGACGCATAATTATATTCAGGGTAAGAGGGGAATGAAGAAATCGGGAAAAGGGGGGCTGTTAGTAGAAGGGAGGGGCTTTTGGCGGCCATGTTTGAGTATTGATCCAGCGGCCATCATGAAATGGGCGGATGCTGAGACTGCGCGCACACAAGGACATGTTTTTGAGATGTTTCTAGCGGAAATCAACCATTTTCGTCCCCTCAACGCGGTATGAGAGAAACATTATTTGAATTTTAATATTTCTTCACTCTTAGAATATTTTGCCAATTTATAACTTGTATAATATTAAAGGAGCTGAAAAAAAATATATTTCATATTGTAAATCAGGAATATTAAAAATTTTTGAATAATAATTTTCTTATTGAATTTTCATAAAATATTTAAAAAATAAATCATCATTTATTTTTCAAAGAAAATTTAATTTTGTTTATATTAAAAAAAAGTTGTATTATATTATAATTTAATTTTGTTATAATAATTTATCATATTTGTATCTTTTAAACGTATAAATAATAATGAAGAAATATGCATAAACTAAAAATATTTCACGCAAATATTTGTATACATGCAAATCTTTCAAAAAGCTAATAGCTTAAAATTATGCGCCATTGATTATATTTTGCTTCCGATTAAATATGGAATTTCATGTTTTATAGATATTACAAATTTAGTTTTTGATCAACGAATAACCGTTGTTTTAATGGGTTCGGTTTAATTTTTACATCTCTAACAGTTAAAGATTGGATTAAATATATTATAATTATAACATAATTCTTATAGATAAATCAATCTTATTCTATCCAAGCAAACATATTGAATATTATTCAAACTGTTACAGTATTTTTTCCAGAAATATTTTTAATATGTCAATATCTTGTATCTTTTGAAATCTTTGTATTAATATCAAACTTTAAACCTAATAAAAATTTTAATACAGTTAAAATTAACTAGGATTGAAAAAATATTTTACTTTTTTTTTTTATTTTCAATTAGTAACAATTGATGATTTAGTATTCATATTATAAAAGATTGAACTAATGATTTTTTTTCAATGTTGAACTGTTTAGAAAATATATTTTACATAATAATCATTAGTTGTGGGTTTCATAGAAGTGTGCCAGTAAATTAAATCTTTATGTGTTCTAAATCGAACATGCAATTGCTAATTTATAAATATTATTTTTCGCTTAGTTAAATTTATTAATCATTACTATTTCCGTGGACGAATTAACTTTAACTTATTCAATTTTTATATTTTTTCATATAGAATAAAACAATATTAGGTTCAAAACGTACCTTTATGCGAAATTTTAGTTTTCGTGAGAAATGAAAATTTTCCCTTCGATTAACGACTTTAATCCATCATAATAAAATTCTAATTTAGATTACTTATTTTCTAGAAAAAGTCTATAGTTAGAAATACAAAAAATTCACACACTGAACACAATCACTTTGCCGTATATGAATTTTTATTTCGCCAAATATTCACAGTAACTATTTCTGATTTTATTTTTAATCATGAGAAATTAATTATAATAAAATGTTGAATTCGAGGAAAATATAATCACCTTTTTATTTTTCCATTTGAAAGAAATTTTTATTAAATAATCAAAAAAATATTATATAATAATTTTAATGAGTTTAAATGCATTTATGCAAAATTTTATTTATTATTTGTTGATAAATTAATGTTAAATATTTCTTGATATTTTTCTTCAATAGCGGTAGGTTTCTTGCGTTTTTTGCCGCCGTCGGCTTTACTTCTCATTATACCTAACAATTTTTAAAGATAGAAAATAACATCGGAAGATTAATTTATCAAAATGAAATAATTTTTAAATTAGTTTAAATATTATATTGTTTTTATCATTATATATAGTAATATATAAGCCGATACAATTATTTTTGACTTAAAAAATAGGCAATTTTTTTTATTAAAACATTGATATTTTTATAATATTTTTTTTATTTATAAAGAAAACAATATAATAATTTATTTACAATTTATATATATATATATATATATATATATATATAAATATAATTTAATAATTATATATAATTATAAAATTTTTGAATTGACATTTTTCTTATATTTTGACCGTTAAAAATATATCACGCCGTCGTCAATTATTCAAAAGAATTTACATAAAGTATTGTCTTATTTTTTATGCGTCTGAAAGCATTATTATTAATTAAAAGAATCCTTCCATGGAACCGAAAATTTGTATAGTCACACAGGTTTACGTATATAACAAAGACCACCCGTGTGCGTCGTCATGGCACATTACCATATTGTAAATCATCCATTTATTCTTGTTTACTTCTTTTTATTTTGATGTGGTAAAAATATTTTAAAATAAAATCATCTCTATATATTATATCATAAAATTAAGCGCAATAGAATATATTATGATATCGCTAAATTTCGATTTGAAAACGACTACGACGCAATATCCGGAAAAATAACTTGTTCGTTTTCCGTGAGAAAATCGTTTCAAACTTACTAATATGCTTATTTTTAACAAATATTATACACGTTTTTAACAAATATTATTTACATTATAATAATTATATGTTCATACTTACCTTATTATATATACATATTTACGACTCTAATAATTATTTTATTAAATGTTAAATGAATTAACTGAAAAATTTCCATTTGATTTTAAATCGATTAAAAAACAATGATATTCTAAAATAATGTTTATATATTTTATATTTTTCATTTTTACATATTTTTTGTTAATATATAAACAATTATATATATAAATATTTTTTTTAACATATCTTTAAAATTAAATAATTATTTATTAGAATACTTTCAAATTATATGATTCTAATTTTTCTAAATTATCGTTTCAATCTCTTTGTTTAAATTTTGATTTTTTTTGAAAATTAAATAATTATTGATTCAAATGAAACATTTTCGATAATGTAAAATAGAAATGGATTTCTACCAAAGATATGGGGATCATCAACCTTTTCCAGTATGTTCTTCTCAATTTTGTATCCCTATTTTACGACGCTGATCTCACATTTACGTCTAAAATAGATACCGACACACAAAAAGCACTCTTGAGACTCAATCCACAATCAAAATTACTGCCCAATTGCAGTTCAATAGGTAGAATTCCCTTAAAGGGTTACATGTTTTAAGATACGAATGGAAAACAGGAAAATAAAAGGCGTTCTTTATTTCCAAACTTGTAGAATGATTTTTTTTTATTGCGTTCTTTTATAATTTTAATCATTTTGTCTTTGAATACATATTTAATTAAATTAAAAATAACTTTAATTAAAATCTGTAAATTTATATTTATATATTATGGGTATAATATATAAAAGTAATCCTTCGCAGTTAGATATTTGACCGTTGCCTTTTGAGATATTCATCTAAAGTAGATCGGTAATTTACGACCTCAGATGCTGCTGATACACTTGAAGGAAACCTTGAATATTATATATGTTCTTTTCCATGATGAGAATGCCAGAACACCCACTTGGTATACGCAGGGTGAATATGATGCATGAATAAAAAAAAATACATGAAAACATATACACAAGCACGCACGCATATATGATACCAGGCTTATGAAAAAATCCATACGCGAGTGCATAAAATATTCCTCAATTTTTTTATATGGAGCGGAAACTCGCCAAGAATTCTATTGTGTGTGTGTATGTTTATATAACAAAAATATGATAAATATGAATTCCGCAACACAGTTATCCGCGTCGTAAACGCACAAAGGAAAACCTTTCAGCAATATATGCAAAATAAACACGATATATATATATATATATATATATATATATATATATATATATACATAATATTTGATAGAAGGAAAATTATTGCAGAACACAAATATGATGAATTGAGCGATGGTATTTTCTATATAAGTATACCGAAAATATATCTAATATATATGGCTGATATTATTAGTTTAATGAAAAATTTTATTATTTAACTTATTTATAAACTATTTATTCCCACACTCGTAACCGTAGAAAATGAGATTTAATTGTTTGAAATTCTGTTCGGCTTAATGGCTTTCAAGGATGAAACTACTACGGCTACATTGTCTGTAAATCGACAAAGGGTTTGTTACCCTCCGTTGGGTAATTTTATCTGTGCATTGTATATAAGGTTTTATACAGATGAATATTCCCTTATAAGGGACAATTTATTTCATAGGATTAGTACCCGTTCCTGTTTCAATTAAAATGTCAATTTTGAACGCCCGATACCGAAAGGGTTCTCGTCCCTTCCCGTTTTATAATGGTCAATATATGGGCAATCGTGCGAACGACATGAATATATTGTATAAATATAATTTCTAGTATGTAAAATAACGATCGGGTATACCTGTAAAATATTTTGAAATATATGTATGTTTAGAAATATTTTGTAAATTTCGAAAAAATAAGAAAATAAAATAAAATGAACTTTAACAATTTAGATTTAATAAAAATTGTCGATCAAAATTTTAATAAAAAATTGATTAAATTTTCTATCTATTTAATTTGTAAAGGATTATTATAAAAACCTTTTATTTTTTTTCTAAAGTTATTCGTAAATTTTGTGATTGCTTAAGGTTCTTTTTATCTCATAAATAAAGCGATTTAAGGTATGTGAGATTTTCATCTCTATCTTCAATTTTTATTACTGATATTCTTAGGTAATATTTTAGAGATTGTATTTTTATATTCAAATTCAAGTTGTTTGATCTTGATAGTCTTTTTAAAAATGTTTGGTATCATAATATATTTAGATAAAATTATTATCATATAAATATATTATAATTATAAAAAATACTATTATGTATTCTTATTTTTTATAAATTATGCGACTATAATTTTTATTATAATTTCAAAAACATTTTTCTTAATTTAAAATCGAAAATATGAAATATGTAAGCATCATGGTGGTTTTGATTGTTATATACTCTCACTATATTTTTAAATCAACATTGACAATACGGGCTTAGTGTCACAATCGTAATTTATTATCATCGATGAAAATCGAAGGTTGATCAATTTTCTCTATACGCATACAATATAAAAAGATACAACCAAAGAATTTTTTGGTAATTTTCCGCATACGGTGCACGAGTTTGTATACTCAATATGTTTGTACGTCTGAATCAAAACAGCTATAAAGCAAAGTCTCGTCCACGTAAGAATGAAAACTAATCATACACGAACACACACACCATTAATACTTGACTGAGTGACGTCAAGAAAACCTGGCGCCGACCCTGTCGAAGTATGGCGCCTATCCACTGTTTATTCTCTGCCCACATTCATTTCTAACATGTTATATATTCGAGTGTGTAAAGAGCATGTGTTTGATTTGAAAGAAAAAAAAATATATAAATAAATATTATATAACGTCGCTTTTTTCATATTTGAGACAAGAGAGGCACTTATATACTCCAATATAATCGGATTAGATATTTTATGACACGTGCCGATTCAGGCGAATTGTTCCTCAATGTGTTTTCAGCACTTTTTTTCCAGTGTTAAAATTTTTATATGTGATTTTACTATAAGCAAAGAAAACGAGTTAGATTTCATTTTCCAAATGGATTTCGATTTTCGTCTATATTATTTTTATACCATTTACGAAACGGTTTTATTTGTTGCTCAATAATAAATATTGTTTTCTATTTCATAATTTAGAATTTTATCTTTTTTTTTATACTATTACATATGAAAATTATTATTATTAATACATAATATAATATACATGAACGATGTTTTTAAGGGGAAAATTAAAAATATTTTGCTGACTGTAAACTACGAAATTTTATTGACGTAAAATTGTTTTAATCAATTAATGGCAATAGAGAGAAAGAAAAAGAGAGTTGAAAATTTTTAATATTTTATTAATAATTATAAATAATTATTTTTAATAGTAAAAGATAGATAGATATCAAGAAAATAATCTTTGAATAGAATATTACCGAATTGTTTTGGTAACAAAAGCGAATTGTAGGGCGTGGCGGTAAGATTTTGTGTAAAGCCTCGCCGAAGCCCTTATCGTCGCGTTCGTACATAATGGAAAGTTATACGAAATATCCTCGGATTGGGACTTTGTTATCCTTCTAGGATGCCGCGAGAGGAGTAAAGCCTTCACCCCATTGTAATCCTGGCGAGATTAGCAGCGACGTTACGGGTTTCGCTTCACAATGGCCGAAGGCACAATAAAAGCCGCGGCTTTAGCCAACGACTACGAAGGCTACGATGCCACGACAATGGCTACGACTACTAAGATTTACGTCGGTAAGAAGAGACTCGTGCCCCCGGGATCTTATGTCTCATACCATCGTCGTATTCTTCAATTTATTTTAAAAGCAGGGCATGTGCTGCGCAACGTCTCTGAAATGCCGACGTCAGAGACGCCCCATCCTCTTGTTTTCCAGGGAACAATAAGTGGATGCCCCATAGAAATATATATTTTTTTATTATTATATTATATCGTATTTTGTTTTATGAGTCATTATATGTTGATGAAATCAAGATTAATTTCAAAAATTATCTTGAAAATATAAATATACATTTTCTTAATCGAGATATTTTCTTTTCAAAATCAACATTATTTTAAAATCTTTTTTTTTCAAATAATAAAAATAAACGATAATACAAAAATTAAATCGATCGTCGGTGTTTTTATTCTTCTTTTTATTTGTGTGAAATATTTTTGGCAATATTATATATTAAAAAAATCTTAAAATATTCGATTTTTGCTTTTTAAAACTATTTAATTTTAAAAATTTTGATTTTATAAATATTCAATATTTATTTTAAGACATGGTCGTATGCATAATGAATTTTTATTTATCCATTTTAAAAATTTTAATCGATTTTTTTTAAATTTGACATTGATTATAAAATTTAAGCATACAAATGATGTAATTTTAAATGATTGTTACATTTGTTTAAATTTATTTTCAGTATGTATTTGAAAAAAAGTACATTTTTTTCTAATTTTTATTACAACACGTTTCAAAACAAAAAAAATATATGAATTAATTTGTGGAAAAAAAATTCTCATAATCAGCATAAAACTAAAGATATCACATATTTTTAGATATATAAATTCCGATAAGGAACGTCAAATTAACATAATGATATTCTAAATTCACCCGGCAATCCTAGAACTCAGTCACGAACAACGAGATAGCTATTAAGTATGAATTTTATTTTGTTAATTAATTAAAAAAAAAGCTTTACAAGTACCGCGCTAATTACGAAATAAATTAATATTATATCTTTCCATGTGTTCTATGTGCGGTTGCGTGTTGGTGATTTTTTTAATTCATCAAAAATCGTTAATACGTTAAATTTAATTTACAATCTGGTCAGATACTTAATTTTGCCAGAATTCTGACTTTAATGACCCGCTATGGAGCATCTTTGAAATGAAGATATTTACATATTAATTTTTCTACACGAATTTACTTGAAAATTAGGAAAAAAGCCATAAAAGACGCGTACGTTTTAATTTTAGAGTCCCGTTTTATTCGTAGTAAGAAAAAAAATGGCGATCGAGGTCATTTTTCCATTGCTTATTCTCGTTATTTCACACGTGTTTGTGAAAATTAAAAAAAAATGCACGAATAGTATATATTGCTCGTTTTCATAATTGTTGAAAAAAACGTATTTTATCTTAACGTCCTTCGTTCGCGGTTTTAATTGGTATATTATTTTAATTAATTGCCGCTCGGTTAATTAATTGAATTTATATCAGAATTTTGGTTGAATGATTAATGTACGGCGATATCAATTTAATTAACATAAAACAACCGTAAAATATCGTTCATGATATATTTTAAAATGAGTCTATCCCAAAATCCCAACAATTATGATTCTAAAACTTTAGAATCCCGTCGAATAATTTATTAATATTTTAAAAGTATAAAACGAATATTTTACAATTATTATAATATATATACGCATTTGTAAAACTTTAAAGGTAAAACAATTAAATGTCACCGGAGCGAATAGCTGAAATTCCACGGCATTAATTCGACACGTAACAACGCACAAAAGCATAGTGAGTTAGTAGTATATAGTTTCGACGAGATAGGAAATGAAGTTTGAACGACGAAAGAATCCCCGGGTTATTTCGGTGGTGCTGTGTCAACGTACTTTCTTCGCTTGTATAGTACGTTAGTTCGTGTTTCCATTTCCCCATGTCCGCCCACAGCCCATTACTTGGCAACCCCTGGCCCCCTTCAGGGCGGGACGTAGGGAATTTTACGACTCTCCAAGTACGCTTCAATGGTTTACATTATACGGATCCTTACGAAAGTTACGCATATAATCATGCTTATAAAATTTCTTATATCACACGACCATAATTATTTAACAGTGCTCATGTCTCGTGTATATATAAAGAAGTGCTCATACTGCCTAATTACATACCGAATAGTATACAAAAAAATAATAATAATTAAAATATTAAATAATTAATTATTTTCAAAATTATTTATTTTATGTATATATTGTATAGTTAAAAATCAATAAATACTTGTAGTACATATATAAAATATCCAATTTGCAATTGGTAATTTAATACGTTATAAAATTGATAAATGCGATATCTAATCATATCTATGTAATATAAATGTAAACGAGTTACTGTGATATCATAAAATATTTAATATTATACCTATATAAATTTATCACACTTTTATTCATTAAAATTCGACTATTCAATAAAGTTTTTTATTTTTATTTTTTTCATTCAGAACATTATTTTTACAATAATTTAAAATTATGAATAATATTAACTTATATGTAATATTTATTTTATTTTAAACATCGAGTAATACAAATTCGCAGAGTCTGTATACAGAGAAGATTTTCTCAAATAACGTTAGCGGATGTCGAGCATGTTTTTACTTATATATATATATATGGATATATAAATATACATATATAGACAAGAGTACGAACGTATATCTGTTTGTGTATATATAATACGTACACTATTACTATATATATATCTATTCCATATAACTAGAAATGTTTGTTCAAGGCGAATGTTGAATCGTCCAATGCCAAAGGGAAAACGAAAATAATAATAATGAAAAACGACCAAGTTTTATATACTTTATGCAAATGTAAGTACAAAGTTATATAAATCTTCTACGTACGTCGACCGCATCATATAATCGCATATTTTACGAAAAATACGATTCCCGAAGCACTTTTCTAGTATTTTTCCATTTCATATATGCCTTCGTACATTGTGATGTAGTTAATCTTTTATTATGATATATCCAGGATTATTACTATTATTAATCTTATACGAATGTCGAATAGATCGATTATATTAGCTTTTTGTTCTTATACGCCTCGAGCGACTTCATATTAAAGTTTCCCGTTTTACGGTAGATATGAAAAGCCAACATAAAAACAAATGAAGGAGATAATTAGAAAACTTGCGAAAGCAATTTTGAAACTGTAACGACACTTTTGCAAAACTTTCAACCTTCCATAACGTCCTTCTGCCTCGTCGTCGGCCACCCGCTTCTCCCTTTTTCTGGTCGTGCGGTACAAATATTTGACATCAGTTATTTATGAAAACGACTTCGTCGAGGTACAGCTTCGCATAACTTATAAATTCAGCCGCGAGGCAAATTGGAAATTTTTGCACGCACTCCGAAACTCGAACGAGTTTTCTTCGCGTTATCGGATTAAGTTTTCTAATGGTGTTTTTCAGTTGTGTGTGTATGTGTAAAATTGAATTTTAATGCAATCCAGTATAGTGCTCTGAAAATTGCTTCTGAAAAGATGTATAAGTATGTATATTTCAGAGGTAGCAGGTGGCAGTGAAATTTTCCTTTTTACGGGATGGGTGTGCGCTACGTAGATTGGTATGCCGATGTTGAGCTTACGACGAAACTATAAAGCCTTTTCTCATTTTCTTTTGTTGGTCTGAGGGATTTACTCTATGCATTTCAAATAAGGCTCGACTTGGAAAAAATCGTACCTTCTTACCAAACATATAAATAAAAATAATACGTATACACAAACACAGTCATAAAATCTATACGACACGAGGGAGATATTATTTGACAAGACTATTTAGTTTATTTGTCACGTATGGGCCGATCTATCGTATCGAATATCATATAAACGAGGATTTGCGTTCCCGTTTTTTATCTTAGACGTGTCCTTAAATTTATTTAGGAACATTTATAAGCGATACACGATATGTGCGCGACTTTAACCGTTTAAGAGATCTTATCTCACCCCTCGTATAAGAAATTTGAAATCGCTAGTTTACGAAGTTGAAAAAAAATTATACGTTTTATACGTATACGGATTGTGAGGCTTGCGTATATTTTCATACGTTTCGAAATAAATTGAAATTTTTACGACTCGAATGCGGCGTTCGTTCGGAGTAATTCTACGATTTTTAACTCGGAAATTCATCGGCGCATATCACGGTAGGATTTGAACCCGGTAATGTTATATTCACATGTCTGGCGAACATTTGATATTTTAACTATGACGATATATTATATTTTATACAAGTTGCCGCCCGAGATGACACGCAATAAAAACGGTTACGAGGAAAAGGGAGTAGGGGGAACGAGAAGAACGAAAACAAAATATTAACGAAAAAAAAAAGACGTAGCTGGAAACGCTGCAAAGGAAAAATAACGAGAAACAACGACAATAAAAATAAAAATGTAAGATTTTTATCATTTTGTATCGGAGTTGAAATCAAATTACAAATGTTTATATCGTTTCTGGACTTTGTTTTGAAAGAAAAATCCATTTCAGCGGCGTCTGTCTTGCTCATGGCGACGGGAAGTGTTTCCAAAGTTTTTATGGCCGTCAGCGATTTTCAGGAAGCTGTTTGTGAACAACGTTTCATCTGAAAGGCACAAAAGCTTTTTGTGCGCAATTTTATTAAAACAATATGGTAATCTGAGCGATCTTTTAGAAAGAGAAAACTTGAATACTAAATTAGATAAACATATCTAAAAAATTTACCATGCTCTATATTTTATTCCTCAATCATATCTTTATAATATTTATATATGGATAATAATATTCCTAAAAATTTAAGTATAATTAAAATGTTTTTAATATTACTATATATTTTTATTATTTAAAAATTTTTAATATTTCATAAATTACTTATTTATTGAGAATCATAATTAATAAAAAAATATAAGTACTTAAAAATTTAGCACGTTAATACAAAAATATAATAATCGTCGCTGAAAAATTCGTGATATGCATATTTATTATTTTTGTAATTTTCAAATGTAAACTGAAAACGTCAAATATAAAACGAGCACGTTTATAAACGTCGACATTTTTAATAGGGAAACCGTACTCGGAAAAAAAGGCGACACCGTCGTCAACAAAAAAAAAAAAAAGAGACCGCCTTTTTTATTCTGATGGCGACAAAACTAATTTGCATATCATACAATTTTCGTAAAAGCGCTGACTTTGTAAATTAACTTTTATCTCGGAAGCTTATTTTAAATTAGTGACATTTACGCGTTTGTTTTAATACGTCCCACGCCGTTATTTTTTTAATATACATACGTACACATTCGAAAGGGGCGGGACGGGGGAAACAGATGGGGTAGGTAAAAAAAAAAAGAGCGTTTAATACGTCGACGTGTCGTTTATTATTACGTTTTTCGTACGATGACAAAAAACCGCGAAAGAAGGAATTTCAAAAAACGACGCTCGAACGTCGGACTAACGAAACATCCGATAGGGAAATAAATTAGCATATTCGGCGATTTTACTTTGTTCGATTTGAAATAGCCATAACGTCGGAGAATTTATGTATTCGTTTTCGAAAACGACGGCTTATTACAACAGTGTTGCATTAAAACATCTAAATTACCGCGGCTCGATTGTGTCCAATAAAGGGTTATCTTTTCCCCTTCTAAATAATTTAAAGTGAAGCCTTCGACAGGGGTCACGCCACACTACGAATGAGCTTTATTTTGAATACCAAAAAAAAAAATACCTAAATATATGCATAATAAAATGTCCGACTACGGTGTTACTTTTTTTTCTACGAAATGTCGAAAGCGACGCAATAAATTAATTAAATGTTACAAATTTATCAAATTAATACATTAGTCGAATAATAGGTATCGTCATCGTAGTTGGTTTAATTTACTTAATTCTCTACTAGGTATATAATTTGAGGAATTAAAAATATATCAATATTACACTTATTATTTATTTTGCGTATATGAATTTGGAAGAACAAAATACAATTTATTTATTATATTTATATTTGAAAATATTTTTCATTATTTAGCATTTTTATATATTCATATAAGTATAAAAAAATGTTAAAAGCTTTTTAATACCCAAATAAAATGTAAAATTATGTCTTAATTTGCAAAACAACTATGGACATTATAAAAGAAATTGAATCATTAAATATTTTTCTACGTAATAAAAGATATTTATTTTTAAATAAGTACAACAATAAAGTACTATAAAATAATTTCTGGAATATTATATATATATATATATATATATATATATATATATATATATATAATAAGTTGCAGCATTTAAGTCTCTATAATAATGTTGAAAAATAAGTTTATTCAGTTTTTATAAAAAGTAGCCGATAACTATTTGTTTTCAACATTTTTATATAACATTCGAAAAATAAATAAATACAATACTTAGACATAGTACACCATAAATTTTTAAAAATACAGATCCCACGTTTTATAACGGTGAAAAAAAAAATTATTTCAACACAAAAAAATGCGTAATAATTTTTCAACTCATGTAATATTTCTATATTTCTATTATCGCACCGACTGAAGATAATATTTTATATATTCTATTTGACGTCTTGTTAACGTTATATTAAGAAAATATTATATATCTTCGTTTAATTAAACTTTTATTTCGACCATTATGGCCGATTAAGATTTCGTTCGAGAATTTTCTCATCCGAGTTACTGACACAACGGATACACCTGTGTAACTTTTATAAAAAAATAAAAAATAAAAATAAATAAATAAACGGGAATTCGTAGGTTGTATGCGCCTCGATTACATCCAGTTGCTTTTTTATTTATTTATTTATTTATTTTCATCTTCTTTTTTTATTCAATCTTTCTGTTTATTCTATTTATATGTATTGAGACAAATGGCGTCGTTGGACGTGGGTCTCGTAAGAAGCGCAAGATAGTGTTGCTCTTGGTCGTTTGTCAGACGGTTTATTGCGTTCGTGGCAAAAGGGACAACATCGCGGGGACGACGGGGCGTAGCAGGGGAAGAGGGGCATTCCCTCTTTTCCTTTTTGCCCTTTCCCCCGGTTTCGGCCTCTTCTTACCCTTTTCGACCGGGGGCGTAGAAACTGCGGGCTTCGAACTTTTGTATTCAAACCCCGGACCCGCATAAATAACGGCGAATGCGACGGCTTGATTTTCCAACAGACAATGTTTTGTAAATGTACCGCGTGTACCAAAGCATAAACGTTTTAAAAACTTTTTTTTCAAAGAAACATATTTTGAAAAAACGGAAAAAAAATCATCAATTATACAAGCAATGTAAAGAAAACCTATTTTCAGTAATTAAATTGTTAAATAAATTAGTTCATTTATTAAATATATTTTTAGAAATTAAACATAGTAAACAAAAATAAATAAATTAAATTAATTCATTTTTTTTTAGATTTTACTTTTAATCATATAACATGTGATTTTTCATTTTATAAAATATTATTTTGGCAATTTTATATAAAAATATCAAAAAACATATTAACAAAATTTATAAATGAGTTATATTTAAAATATATATATATATATATATATATATATATATATATATATATATGTGTGTGTGTGTGTGTGTGTGTGTGTAAATCTATGGTACCTGTATTTATTTTTTAAGAATTCTAATATTTTTATGCGTTTGTGATTCTCAGAAAATAAAAGAAAATTCGAATATATTCGCATATTTTAAGATCTCTATCAAAATATAAAAATTATTAGTGACAGTTTATGCGTACAAATTTTTATATCGTTGCCCTTCCTCTGATGTTTCGCCAAAGATAGCACAACGAAAAAAAATCTGATGTGAAAAATATGATAATACGCGAGATACAAAATAAAATAACTCTTAGCGTAAAAAAAAATATTCAACCTATGATTTTTAAAGGGCGTTTCGATCTTTTGTGAGTCTAAATATATCTTCCCATATTTTTATATGTTTATTTTTTTCTATTATTTGAATAAGTGTTGATTTATAATAAAAATAGGGACGCCTTCAAAAATGAAAACAGTTCGGTAGACATTTTTATATATATTACGAAACCCTCCATTTTTAAATGAAAAATTACGGCAACAACGCTTACTTAAAATTACTTCCTTCAAAAAAAGTGGAGGTATTTTTTTTTTGATGATACGAGATTTTACTTATATTTGTATAAATATCGATAATGGCAGTCGTATTAGTAACAATTTATATTTTATTACACATATTATTGGCACAACTGCATTGTTAATTTTTTTCCGTTAAACGATGAAATACGACCAATTGGAGAGGGTGCGAACAAAATCGCTTTTTATGGGTAACAAATAATAATATTGTATATTACGCACTTAAGTAATAGTAATGGCGCATTTTATTGGCTATTAGATTTATTTTTATGTTCGGTGTTTGTTTATATCATCCATCTAAAGACACGCGAAGCTGTAACCAGTTAGTGTTCAAGTCGTGGCTGACTTTGATGGATATCAGAAGCCACAGTAATGATTTGTGACCGCCATATAGTGACAAGTGAAGAAGAATATATATATATATATATATATATATATATATATATATATATATATACCTGTGAACTTTATACCCACCCTTTCTTGGTTGTAAAGATTCATCTTTTTTTTTACACATATCAATAAATCTATTCGATTTTATACTGTGTATATATAATATAAAAGCGTATCGCTTTATTGCGTTTGGCTACTCCTTTCAATAGCTCTTGGCTTATATTACAATTTGAATGCAATAAACGAATTTCGATGATTATAAATTAATAAAAACCCGACGGAATTAGTCAGCACGATTTATATGATAGTTGTAAATTATAGTAATTGCACTTATAACTAATTCTAGTATTTAAAAAAAAACTCTTGAATTCACTGAACTGAAAATGTATAATAAGTAATGCTGCATCTTTTAATATATACGAAAAATTAAATAAATTAACGTGAAATTATTTAGAATAATTATATAAATGAAAGAATTTATGGAACTGTTTAATTCTTATAGATAGTGTTTTCGTTTTAATTTATTATAATATGTTTTATATTAACGATCTTTGTCAAATTAAATAAAATTTATTTTTAGATTACGTGTATTTTATTTATTTTTTTTTATAAAATTTAAAGTAAATAATTTAATTTAAATACAAATCACTGAAATAAGTACCCATTTAAATATTTTTACAGTTCATATAAATTTTATTTATTTATTCGGAATAAATGAATTTACCTATACTGTTTTATATTCTAGAATATATTTTAAATTATATATATTTTTGAAAAATTAATTAAAATATATTTATAATGTTAAACCTGTTTAAAAAATTATTCAACATTATAAGGTATATGTCAAAAAAAATATTTTAACACACACGTAATAAAGTAAATTAATCAAAATAATACGAGTTATCCTTATTGTTTTTTTAACACTCATTTGATTATTTGTTACGCATACGAAAGTTTAATATTTAACTGCTTATTAAAATATAAATAACTTCTAAATAAACTAAAAAAAAACAAGACGTGTTAATAACGAATACCACATGTGGTTGTCGGAAAATATATATATATATATATATATATATATATATATATATATATATATATATATATATATATATATTTGACGACATACATGTGAGTTCACGCCCCACATTTTCGCTCATTTCAGTAGAAAGAAAATCTCCGAAAATACGCCAACGTCATAAATCAGCTCAATGTGCATTTTATTACGCGTCATGTGTCGTTTCAACTTAGAAAAAGCATAAATATTATTCCGGTGCCTATTTTTGGCCAAAACTAACAATTTATAAAAATCAACAACTAAAAAAAAAACTACATCACCGTTAAAACCTTACCCTCTTTATGTTATGCAATATTTTTTTTTCTTCAATGTGTCATAAAATACTAAAGCGTTTTTATATTTTAAAATAATCAATAAATTTTCGCTTTACTTCAATATTGAATATAAATATGATGTTTTAAATATAATATATAGGTACATGTGTATTGTATGTATCATTTAAATATGTTAAGTTATTCGCTATGGAGTATCATAATAATTTTTCTCATGAAAGGTAATAAAATTGTTCATTTTAAGACTTTCCAAAAGCGAAAAACATATTACGAATGCATAAAAAATACTGCATAAAAAACATAAATTTGTAGTCACTTTATTAAAAATGCGTATTTATTGCATAATGTATTTTTTTCATACTTGTTATTGTTGAGGTAAACAATGATTTTAACCCTTTCTTAAATATTCTATGCAAAGACAAATTACTATGATACATTCAAACCAGACAATTTTTTTTAAATAGCTTTCAATATTTTTGAACAAAAAATTTTACATCTACATGGATGTTCCGATTTATAAAATACAAAAGAAGTACGCACTCAACAAAAGATCTTTTGAAAGGGTTTTTTTTCAACATTCACTTTCAAAATGATGCAATTTACATACCAAGAAGAATTTCGAGCTGTAAACAAGTTTTGTAAAGCCTTTTATTGACTAAGCACAACAATGTTCACGAATTCCATTACGTAATTCTAAGAAAGTGTCTTATAAGGTGTATAATTACGCGCACGATTTTATGTTTAAAAGTGGATTACTTTGTATCGTTTATACATTATTATTTGTATTTATTTTACAATTCATTATAAATTACTTTAAATTGATTGATTTAATCAATTTTGAATTTTATTGGCATATTTTATAGTTACTTGCATAAATATTTATCAGCGGAGAATATATTTATATATAAATATATATAATGATGATTGATTTTTAATGGTTTGTTCGAATTTATTAATACTAATCGTAATAAAAATATTTCAATATTAAAAAAAACAATAAATCTAATAATAAAGTAGACATAATAATTTTGTCCAAAAATATTTTTGTAGAATGTAAAGGATTTAAAAAATATTTTAATTATAGATACATTTGTTCATAAAAAAATGTTTGGATAATTATTTATTATATATATATTTGTAAGTACAATGATATAATATAAAATTACATATATAAACAAATGATCGGCACAGTTCATATTATCCTAAAACACATAAATGTACTTATTAAAAATATATAGGTACAAAAACACATTTTTCATGCATATATAAGTTTATTTTATGCAAATGAATTCTGTCTCACACACAAATATTATAAAAGCGTATGTATATGTTTTTAATGGGTATATAATATATGTATTCAATAAATATCATATTATTGAACCTTTATTCAACTTTGTATAAAATTTATTTCTTATTTCAATTTAAATATTTAAGATGTTTTATAGTTTTTATGACTATTTTTATATAATTATATTATATTTTTTTAAATACTATATATACCGAAGTAATTTATAATTTTCAAATAAGCGTTTACAAAAAATATAAATAAAAACGAAATGCTTTCAAGAACTCGAGAAATAGAGGCTGTTCAGTGTCTTCGTCTCCCTTTCCTCCATAAAATATTTGCACACCAGGGATACTTATCTAGTGAGTTAATGTTTTAATCCTGCCGCACCATAAAGAGGGGTTTTTGATCGTTACGTGCAGCTTTCTGAGTATACCGAAACCATTTTCTCTTTCCAAAATTACAGAGTGCTTACTGAACCAAATATACAGGCTCTCACAATTAGTATAGAACCAAAGCAATTATCTTCCGATGCGAAGTTAAAACTGTCGATACATTTTAACGATAGAGAGAGCTTTCTTTCGCTGAGAATTTCCCGAGAAAATTCGCAGCGTTCCTTCTTTGCGTAATAAAAAAGACATTTTCTCAATTTCGGACGTAATGTTTCGCACGAGTCGTAAATTTTTCTTTTTCAGAAGCTCGCACCGTTCACTTCAGTCTCTGAAATCGATACTCGCTGAAATATATAAGCGTATATACGTATACGCCTATGTGTATGTGCAAGTATACATTTTCACAGCGTTTTATATTCATTCGACGAAATGTGACTTTTGAACGTTTTCCATTGTCTTTCCGTTTTTATTGTGTTCGCAAAAACGCACGATTTGCTTTAATGGCCGCACAGAATTCTTGCCGGCAAAACCTTTCAGCTGAAAAATTGGGACTTCGACCCGATTTGAATACTACTAGTTTGTCCGTGAAGGCCTTTGCAATTCTGTTTCCGAAACATAAAACAACAGTTGCTATTAATTTGCATATAAATTAAATTTTAGTTGAATAATTTAGCAAAAATGAAATATTGTACCTAACACGTGTAAGAAAAATGAACACAGTTTATTTCTCTCACATTTTTTTAATTACGAAACCGTAAATCTTTTTTATCTCAATTATAAATCTAAATGCATTGTGGAGTAATTACACACGCTTATATATAATTTATATCGAAAATAAATTAAAAAAAAATACAATATATAATATACTTTTTATAATAGAATATTATTTTAAATAAATAAATATTTTAAAGATCCAATAAATAAATATGTCATTTCTATTTGTATAAAATAAAAAAAATGTGAATTCAATGAAGACTAATAGTGAAGTTCACGGTCTGTTTTAATCGTCGAACCATTAAAACAGTTTCATAAACACTCACATGAAGTAAAATTCAGTAGACTCGTTAGATTCGCTTTGATCGCTTCGCAAAAGCCCCATTCACCTTTGCAGGCCGTAATGGGTCTCAAAGTACCATTTTTAATGTCTTAATAAATTAGCAGTAATATGTCTATTATGTCACAGACGAACATCTCAATAACTGTCACAGATCACCAAATAAAACTCGTGAATAAAAAACATGTGCATATGTTTCATCTCGTAAATTTTGTATGACGTTAAGAAACAAACAACTATTTGTAATCGATTTTCTAACGAATAAATAACAGAATGTGTTTTGAAAATAACTTACTAGAAGCAGATAGGTATATAGGTATTACAAAGTAATTCAGTCACTTTAATTAACAATAAGTAATAAATTTATTTAATTAGCCATTTATCTTTTTAATTTATATCAACAATTTCTTTCAATTTAGTATTACTTGTAGTTAAAGTGTTACTTATTAAACATAATTAAAATATTAATACATTTTTTTACGAAAGGATTTTATATAAAAAATCCATTCACGCTTAAATATATTTTCTTTAATTATTTTTACAAAAATCGAGTTGCTTAAACTGGCAAACGAATATAAATACTTAAATAATAAATATAGGTATATAGCTATGTTTGATATTTGTTTTTTTTATTTAACCAGATTGAATTCAAAATTAAATCGAAATAATCAGTCCTTATTTAGTGGTGAATTCTAATCTTAATGACTTTTGAAATACTTATATTTAGATAGTTGATGAAGACCTACAATATTTAATTAAGAAGCCGCCGCCTCGTTTCGTCTTCATTAAAAAAATTTCAATTCTAAAATGTATAATTATTCACTAAATCCGCATATATAAAACGGATCCACCGTCAAATAAAAACGAATTTATAAGGATTTGATGTAAATATTATATAATAAATAATTGTATTATTGCCATTAAAAACGAACCTTATGGCCGTATAATGAGAACATTTATCGCCAAGGTCGTGTGATTCAGTTGAAAATGCGACATTAAATAAGTAGCTTTATCATTTTTAAGACTTATATATTGATCGTAAAATTTTAAAATATTCGATAATCCAACGCCTCTATCTGGTGCTTATTGAATGAGTCGAATATTTTATTATGAATATGTTAGTGCTATTGCCTACACCTATTTATAAATAATATATATATATATATATATATATATATATATATATATATATATATATATATATATATACATAACGCACACGTTCGGCTTTTTCTTAATTAACTGATTTGAATGAAATGTGAATAATTCACGCGATAAGAGGTTGTACACGAAAATAAATTAGCGACTTTTTTTGTTCGTTCGCCCGTCGGTCTCTTTTTTATTATGAGCCGCTTTGGGAAGGTGAAAAGCTTCGACTCTCGCCTCGAAATAATAATCTCGGCGAGTGTATAAAACGAGTGTACGGTATGAAAAAAAAAATATATATATATATATAAATATACGTGTACGTATATATATTTTTTATGTACGTCATGTGAACGTTCGGCTTTATTTTGTGTAATAATGTGGATAAGTTTACGTTTCGCCTATTGACATGTTTATGTACAGGGACGCCTCGAAAGCTCGCCCGGGGACTTGAAATAGTCAACGCGATCGGTTGAAATATCGTCGTCTCTTTCTGTCATACGCGATGAGAGCGAAATAGGTAGATTTCTTGTGACGCTGCGCATGCTTGAAGCGGAACGCGCCTTTTGCGGCGGCCATGTTGCGTGCGTGCCGTTGGCCTCCATTTTGTGAGTACTCCTCCGCGGCGTCGTTCATTTTGTGTAAAAGCGGTTCCAATGAAAAATATATGTATCGAAATTAAATTTGTACAATTATTTTAATCGTTTTGTTACACGTTTTTTTTTAATGAGTTTCTTTTCATTTTTATACATATATGATATTTTATTTTATTTTCTAATTTTTTTTTACATTATATTTATCATATTAAAAAATACGAATTGATTTTTTTATATAGACATTCAAAAATATTTTAAATAAAAGTATAATAAAAAATCAATTTTTTAATCTAATTAAAACGGTACATATATATTAAAAAATTTAATATTCACTTATTAAATTCATTATTTTAGTAAGATAAAAAAAATATATTAATTATAAAGAGTTAAATATTTATATTTATAAATAAAATAAATTATATAAAAAAATATTTACATTAATTTAAAAAAAATCTATTAAATCGGAAATATGAAAATTAAATTTAAAAATATATTATATTTTTTTCAAGGAAGAGAAAAAAGTAAATTTCAATTACATTTCAGAGAGTTAAAAATGATAAAAAAATATTAATTTCTTATATTCAACTATTAGTGAGAAAAAATATTTTTTTTAATATTTAAAATAAAAAGTAATGCTATTTAAATATTAAATTAACAATATTTTTCTGTATTTTATAATACATTTATACTCAAAAATATTTTATGTGGTTACATTCTGAATATTCTGTATATTTATATATTTTTAGGTAATCTGCAATTTTGACTTTATCTAAACACATAAAACCATACTCATATTCAGATGTACATAATTACTCTTCTAGTGGATGTCGCGTTCGAAGTTAAAGCATAAAATTAGCTAAGTGGATAGAAGCACTCCTATTATATAATAATAACGTACGGCAAAGTTTCTTTCACATAATTCCCATAGTGATAAAATTTTCATAATACAACGACGCCATAAAACATCCTGAAATATGTTTATTAATTACCTGACCTTGCACATTGTTGCAATATTGAAAATGTACCTGCTTTAATATAAATTTTAATAAAAATTGAGATGATCTTTTTTTTCAAGACAAAAATATTAATTAAAAAATGTTTCGTATTGCCACGGAATCCGATTGTACTAATGAGACGTTATTAGTTTTAATGAAGACTCATAAACTCGGCAGGGAATATTTTTAACTAGAATAATAAGCAACGAGGAAGATTTACATGATTTCACCATTACTATGCCGGTCGTTTATAATGTCAATGCGAGCTGTAAACTAATGTGAACGTGCGGTTAAGTCGATGCGCGACGTTCAGAATATTAATTTATTAAAATTTCCAAAAAGGCGGTCCATTCAATATTAAAAAAAATACGTATTTAATTGTATGAGTATTCAGTACATTTGGGCGTATTATTATTTTTCGCTCGTGTAACGAATTAAATTTATCGTAGGAAAAAATGGCGCAGCGCTCCACCGAAATGTCAAAGGAGGTCGAGGTCTTTCGAATAAATATCTCGATCGTACATTTACTATTTTCAGTGTTTTCGTCACGAAAATGCCTTTTTCTAACGTTCAACGTGTGAGGGCAAAAAACTAAATGAAATACATGCGACGAAAAAAGAAGTCCGCCGCGAAAATAGAGTGAAAATAAGTCAGCTCTTTTGATACGAGAATCTCCGCGGAAAAAAAAAATAAGGTACATATATCTATCTAGAGGCGATATTTATAAGTCGGCAGAATGAAAATTTCAGTATAACGATCTTGTAGATGCTCTACTCGTTTATTTCAAATATTTGCATATTTCTTTTTTAATACCACTTTACGAGCCGAAACGTAAATTTGCATACATATTTGAAAATTTTACATAAAATTGTACAAAGAGTGGACATAAATCTAACTCGATTTGATAAATCAACAGAATCCCGTTTTATTTCAGAATAATTCATCGTTTACTTTGAAAATATAAACGTGTTTATATTTTCAACAAAGTTTATTCAACTTAAATACAAAAATAATATATATTTGTAGTGATTAGTTAAAAATTTAAAATTCAAGTATAATTCTAATATTTATTTAATTAGTAGATATTTCAAAAAAATATACATATTTTTATAAAATTGAAGTAAATTATTATAAATAATAAATCTTTTTTATACTAGTTTTAAGTTTTTATCATTCAATTTTATTTATTTCAAACATATATTTATATTTTTAATAAAGATTTAAATATATTTTCAATTATTAAAACAGAAATTAATCTATATCATTAGAATTTCAACACTGACTTTAGATTTTTGTTTTTTGAAGAAAATTATCAAGTTAATATTTTATATAAACTTTACGCAAAATAAATATGATTATCATTAAAAATATTTTTTTATGTTTTTGATAACTTAAATTTTATAATTAAAGTAGATTGTTTTATTTTAACACATCTATAATGTCATATAAAAATCATAAAAATAATAGTTTTTCTTTATTTGATACTATATTTTTAAAATTAATATATCAATTCACAATTCATCTCTCAAACATAATAATTTAAAATATTTCTATAGTTTTTATACCAATAGCAAGAATTATAAAATCGATCAAAAAAAAAACTGCTGCTCATAAAAACTGTTTATTATCATTGATTAATGACAAGTATCAAGTAATTGTCGTTCGTAATAAAAAAATGATGATTATTTTAGACATTTTTTTTAATATTTTGAATATATAATATGAGTATATTAAATATCATTTTAAAAGTCATCTTTTAAAAATAATTAAAATAATAGAAAATTTTGAAATTTATGATATATAACATATATAATAATTGGTAGAAAAAAAATATAGATTTATATCGTGTACAGTAACCGGTGCGACTGTATGACGGCGAGGCCAGTATCTGAGTTATTTTAATATATACATACTATCGTATAAATATATATTGTTCTTTGAAAGTGTACGTAAGCATAAGAATATATGTTGTTAATATTTATATATATATATATACACGAGACATTAATGTATGTGTGCTAAGCGAGTTCGGTTCGGCCAACACCAGTAATCGCCACAAGTTTGTATGCATATTAATATTCAACATGGCGACCGCTGCACGCCCCAAACAACATCTTAATTTCGTGTTAAGACAGTGAAAATATATCCAGTTAGGACCTCATGGTCTCTTAGTCGACAGTTCTGCGGTCTGTTCGCATTGAAGACAATCGAAAAACGTGCGTTTTTTCAGCCATGAGCCGTATCGGAAAATATTTGCGGTTGTGAACATTGCTCGCTTTGTACTGTGCGGTTTTTGTGTCACCTATTGTTATTTATTTATTTTATTTCGATATCGTTTATATTTTAAAAGAACTGAACGTTAAGTTTTCTGCGGTATTTTGTTTTTTTTTTCATATATATATATATATATATATATATATATATATATATAAAATGATGTAAATTTGTAAGTATTTTTTATTTTATCTTTATTTTTCTATTAATTTTTATTTTTATATTATTTTATTGTTTTTTTTTGAATGATTCAAAATATATATTGATCATGCTGTAATATTTATTTACGATAAATATAAACATGTAAAATACTTCTAACTTATTTATCAATTATACAGTTAAAATTTAATCTATTTCGTAGTACTAATAATATTAATATTTTAAATATTAAAATGAAAAAATTTTAATTTTTGAACCGAAAAATAATTTACTAAAATCATATTTTTAAATGCATAGAAGAATTTATAAGCGGACTTAAAATACCTACAAAAATTCTCCATTTGATAGCGGAATTATTTCATTAAATATTTAATAGTTCTCTTGAACTTTCGTCGTTAATTGATGAACTTCAAAAGAAGTAGGGTCGCAACCCCTCAGTTTACTTCCCCTATCATCTGTTGGTCTTATATACGTTTTAAGTGTGTTTTCCTTTTTTGGAAGAAAAAATCGTTTCGGGGTCGTTAAACTCACATACCAATGGACCGAAATAAATCAACCGATTTCTACTTAAGATATAGAGTATAATTTTGAAACTAAATTATTATTATTATATATAGTTACATATTATTTTGTTACACTTCAAGAAAATAAAAATATTACGCAGGTAAATTTATTTGCGATACGTAGAAAAAACACTTCTTAATCATTTTGTCATTTTATGATAAGCCACACTTACCTATTGCATTTACATACATTTGTGATAAGAGACTGGCTATTCGTGAGCGACTTTATCGTTTCGTGTAATGCGCAAAAAAAAACATTTTTTTTATACCTATGTGTTAACAATACGATGAATTTATCCAGTTTTTGTTGGATTTTTTACCGCTGAACACGTATTCGTTTAATTCGAATAAATATTTTATAAAAAGGGAAAAAAAGCGACGCGTTCCTCATTAAAGATTCGTTACGTTTGGTATGATGAAAATTTTGTACAATTGAAAAATTACCCGTCGTAATTGAAGTTATTATTTTTCATACGATTATAGTATTATAGTACGACGAAATATAATAACAATGTTTTTAAACGATTACTCAACAGTGAATGAATGTACGAGTTTTATTTTATTACAGGTATACTAAATAATTGAAACATAACATTATATTACCTTTAATTTATGAATGATACTTAATTCAGAAAAAAAAATTGATGTTTTATATTATCACTTTTAATTAAATAAATTTTTCTTAACGATTTAACACAAAAATATTTTTTACACGTTAATGTCGAACAATTTCGTTGTTAACACTCATGTTGCACAATTTATACTGATTAACAATTTCATAAATAGCTTTTACTTTTACGAAAAAAAGTTTCTTTCCATGCTTTGAGAAAGATTCAAAAAAAAATCCTATTGAAAAGCGAAATTCTTTTGACAATAGGAAAGTAAACTTGTGTATATAATTGAATATGGATAATTGCCGAAACGAACTCTTTCCCTTTGTTACGCAAATTGTGGCAACGCATATAGGTACCAAAATGAAAATCTACAACCCTCATAAATATTCATGACTATTACTTTCAATTTTTATGGTCCATTGACTATAAGAGCAAAGCCTAGACCTTTGCAACAAGTGACACGGCTTAACTCCCAAACGTATAACAAAACATTATTTATAACCAAAGAACCTCAATCAATAGACTCCTTTGAAAGGGTGAAGATAATCAATATGAATCTTTGTAACATTGTATTTTTGAGATACATATATAAATGTGAGAAACAATAGTTTCACATTATTTTATATTTATTTAAAAATATACGAGTATAATAAATTTAATTTTGAATGTTAATAAGATGTTAAATATGTATTTTATAATTATATAAATATATAAAATTGTGTATGTTATTGAAACATTGAGTAAATTTGTTACAAACATTGTAAATAAATAGATAAAGATCCAACGAATGACGCGAGAATAAATTTTTCAATCTGCGATATCGTTTCAGGAAAAAGAAACGCATGAAAAATTGTTTATGCGATAAAACGTATATTTACTGTTTGTGTAAATTATGCAAAGTGGGCGTCGCAAAAGTTTCCATTTCTATGCAAAATATTCGTTTTTACAAGATAGAAAGATATATTTTGAAATGCCACGTTCGAGTTTACTATATAAATATATCCAGAGTCGTAAAACGACGGCAAAGCCTTCCCCATGTGAAAACGAATTTGCACACATACACGGGTGACGTGAACGTGCACGCCTAAATACATACACACAGTAATCTCTATATATAAATTATCATGTTTGAGAACATAAATATCCCTTAAAATTGTGATATTTTACGGGAATATTTTAGAATCTAAAATTATAGTTTATAGTTATTGATTAATCAAATATGTCCAATTTTTTAAATTTTTGCAATAGTAAAAAGACTTTTAAGTATAACGATTTGATTTACTTAAAAATTGTTTTTAAAGCAAAAAAAAAAACTTAAAGCCCTTCTTAAAAGTTTAAAAAAATAGTTACAAAAGTACGAGTTATATAATCATAAAATTAATTTATATTAATATATTATTAGTATATATAAACACTTTTAAATTTAAAATAAATATAAATTATTTTTTGAATTATTTTGCAAAAGAAAATATAACAAATTTTTGTAATTTTTTATCACTTTAATAAATATATTGAAAAAAAAAAGTTAACATAATATTTTATTATTAAATTTAAGTTTTGCGGTAAAAATCTTTGTTTAAAATCAATTTTGCTAAATATCATTTTAAAAAACCCACCTTGGAGAAATATTTTTTAATCTAAATTATTTCCATTTTAAATCAAATTAGTATTCTTGATAAGAATTATAAAAAAGTATAATCGTATATTATTCTACATTTTTTTCCAAAATAAAGTTAACATATTAAAATGAGTAATGTTAATAGGTATATAACCTTAAACACGCCCATTTCGAAATTTATTGAAGTCTATAAATCATTCGAGATATTAAAACAACAATATACATGTAATTATTTTCAATTTATCGTTATTTTATTCATTTCTGACTTTTTCAACCAAACTTACACTGTAATTTATTATTATTATTATACTTATTAACATCATTATATTCTAACATTTTAATTTATTTTATTTCCAAGTATAATTCGAATAAACTTTTTTTAACGAAAACTATTCGAAATCTTTTAAGTGTAAGAGTATGTATATGTATAATATATATATATATTAACATATGTGTTTGTGAACGAAAATATAAATGCTAGGGTTGTTTTTTCTGCTCTGCAAGACCTTCGTCCGGTTTAATGACCAGCACGACCGGCCTTTTGTACGACCGTGCCCACGGCACAATGCAAGCAAGGTAATCAATATCAACAAAAAGGGGTAAAATTGGTCGTTGTCTTGCGCAAAAACCACCCTAAATTCCGGCACACGGTCCGGCTTCCAAATGAATAAAATTCCGCCCATACCCGCTTCCTCGTCTTCGTCGACGTTGTTTCACCCTTCGCGTCGTTCGGCTAAAATTTAATTTGTGGGGTGGCTTCACTATGCCCACATTGCAAATGTGGAATGGTTTCGACCTTCGCATATACTTTTAATACATACAATGGCACACATATATATATATATATATATATATATATATATATATATATATATATATATACTTATATATTTTTATATTTCTAGGATGGGGGTAACAATCAAAGCCGCTGTTTGTCATCATTTTAAACCCCTATCCACTATCATTCGTCCTTTGCTATTTGTACACTTCACACAAATATTTTTAAGTGCACATTTTAAATTGTGTAGAATATTTTCATTTTGTTTTCTTATATAGTTTAAAAAAAAATGGAGTTTGTAAAATATTCACTAAGGATCAAAATAAAAGCTCGTCGAAAACTTCAATTTCAACGTGAGTTCCATGTAATATTTTATCGATTTTTTGTTAATTAAAAAAATATATTTTATTTTCGTTCAAGCTTCGATACATGTTAATTATAATGCTGAAAAACCAGTTTTATCCAGCGTACATCGGACAACGCATTAAATTCTTTAATTTATCGCCGATAAATTGAGTCCGCCATCTTGTTTTCAATTTTGTATTCAGTTTTATTATTGTTATTATTTTCGATTACGGTTCCACTGAATTCGATACTTTTTTACTTTATTTTTTTTTTCATTTTTGTCCCTCGCCAATGATACTTCAATGCGAATTTTGCAATTTTTACTATACTTTTACTTTTCACGCGGTGGCTAAGCTCGTTTTTACCTCGCCTGAAGGCCGTAAACGGTTGCACATGACAGAAAAAAAACTAAATTTAATGGACGCATTAAATCTTTTAACAGTTTTTTTATTGAGTCACAGTAAGTTTTTAGTACGAAACATTTTTATTTACACAATATATGGCCAAGCAAGTGAGCTTAAAATAGGTTGTTGAAACTATTATATACACTGCTCAGCTGATTTTTATTGACCGTTATTAAGGAAAAAAATAATGGCGTTTACACTTTTTTTCTAAATGGCCATTTGTAAAATTTATTACTTAACATTTTTAAGTTATCGCCTAATATCGTTTAAATTGTTACGGAAACAAAAATGGATGAAAACGCTATGTGGTTGATACCGCAAGAATTCCTTTCCATTAACGTGTTCACTGAAAACGAAATACTATCCAAAATATTTATAGTTCTTAAAATAAAAGTAGAAAACATCGAAAAGTTTCAAGAATGGTTAAATGTTCTATTTCCTATTAAATAAAATATTTAGAATTCTATTCCACAATTATATAAATTTTTAATAAAATATTCATAAAAAAAAGTTTTTTTATTACAAGACTTTATTTTGAGAAATATTTTGATTAACATACCGTGAAATTATTTTTTTAGATAAATATCCTTTTACTGTACTGCGTTAAAAATTTATTTAATAACTTTTTGAAAACACGATCTTCTTCATATTTTTTTCCTTAAAATTTTTTGAATTAGTTTTAAACATAAAATATAAAAATTAATAATTTTTATATTGAATAATAATAATATTTTTATATTAACATTTCGATTAAAAGAATTTGAAAAGAAGTTAATATAAACTGTAAAATTTGTGTAAAGAAAACAAATTAAAGTGAAGCAATGAGCATATCATAATTAACCAATCAAAAGTGAAAGCATTTTTGATAGATATGTTTTATTATATGAAACGATGTAAATTTTTAAATCGTTGAATCAATAAAAATTTCAGATTTAAACGATGATTTATAAATATATATATATATATATATATATATATATATATATATATATATATATATAAATTTTTGTCTAAATATTTTTTTTAATCTAAATATTGTTTTGTAATATTTTTAAAATCTTTTATAATATATGTCTTGAAGATTATAATAAAAAAAATCTAAAATTTTGTTATGCAGTTAATTTTTCTATTACAGTTGTAATATAAATGAATTAAAATTTAAAATCAGCATTATTTCATAAAATTCGATCATATCGACGTGCAAAAGTAACAAATCGATTTTTTTTCCGCCGCTAAAACTGATTTATGATTGATTCCTTCCTTACACAATTTTGTTGATGCAATAATAATAAAAAAGTTAACCGATTGTAAAACGGCACCGGTTGTAGACAATAAAACCGAGCGTTTTAACTTATTATTATTGTAACCGTTTACACTTTCTTTCTGCCCGTGAACTAAGCAAAGTCATTCACTAGTCAATGGCCGATACCGTGATCTATTATGGCCCCATAACTTCAAAATTACAACCTATATAATCTTGCTTATATATATATATATATATATATATATATATATATATATGATATTATATGAACATCTATATGCGTAATGTATATTGGCGTAATAAATATTTTATTAACACCAATTATTTATACAAAGCACATAAACAAAATTTTATTCGTGTTTAAAAGTGTGGCAGGTTCATATAAACGCTGTTTTCCTTTTTATTTTTTTATTTTTTTTACTTTGGGTAATTTTAAACTGTGAAATATAGCCGTAAAACGTTAAATGGCCTCTTAATAGAAATTGTAAAATGGTAATAATTTTCGCGCGTTCTCCATATTTCAAATTAATAAACACACTTATCATCGTAAACCAGATTTATTGTTTAACATAATCGAGTTATCTTTATTATTATGGGTGGCGGTCACAAAGTTACACCTCTCACGTTTATAATTCGCTATGATTTAACGATTCAATTATGCTAATTGGGCGCAATCACGTTGCGGTTCATTGCATAAAATATATTAATATTTTATTTATTTTGCGATTTCTTCTTTCGCAGATGGGACGACGATGGATTAAGAAGCGTTCATACATTTTTTAAATATATTATATATATTGCGTTAGCCGTAAAAGGTAAGTGATTTATTATTTATTATTATTACATATTTGTTTTCTTTACTCGTACATACATATACATTAAATTAAAAAATATATATTATTTTAAACATTATATATATTAAATAAATTTTTCGATAGTCTATTTACAATTTTTAAATTGTAATATTGTTATAAAAATATAAGTTTATATATATACCATATAATAATAAGATTCGTAAAGAAAAGAAACGATTTTATTAAAAAAAAATAGTATAGTTTCAACAAATTTCAAAAGATGTCTAATAGTTTTCAGTACATATCGCATTAATTATAAGTAAAATATTACATTTATTTAACGTTTTCATCTTTAATTGTTGTTAAAAATATATTTAATATTTTTAATATATTTTAAATGCTTTACTGAAGCTAATAATATATTTATTATGTGAAATGTAATTTGATATAATTTATTTAATATTTTTAAAAGTTCACTATAAGCGCAATAGATGGCACTATATAAATAATTAATATTGAGGTTATTTACACAGCGTAAACGTTAAGCTAATAATTATTTAATTCCTTTTTAATTTATTTTTTATAATCTACATAAAATATTAACGACACGCAGTAGATAATTATTTGGTCGAAAAAATAAGAATCAAAACTTTAGCTGCATTTTCAAATGTCTTTTTTTAATAGATTGAGATTTTTTTGTATATATTCGCATATACATATATATATATATATATATATATATATATATATATATATATATATATATATATACATAGAGCAGAAAACTCGTAAACTCAATGAGGTTGAAAGCCACGTATACCCCGAAGAAAACTCAACGAATACGAGTATAAAAAACAAAGCCTGTAGGGAGAAACGCCCATACAACTTTCTTTAAAAGAAAGTACGCTCTTGGATTATTTTAAAAAAGTTTCATCACGGCAGGGGACAGAAATTTTATGACAAGTTTACTGCTGATAGACGGATAAAGAACGATAAGTGGATTTGTTTTCTATGTAAATTTTCAAATATATACGTGTAATATTATAACGAATATGATTTTATATACGCCCGCTTCGAATGGATTTATTCTTCGGCAAAATTTACCTATTTATATGTAGAAATAAATTATTAAATTATATATATAGTATAATATTTTATAGGAATAAATTTCATTTGATTTATTAACACAAATATAAAGATTTTTTTATTATAAAAATGATATTGAAATTAAAGATAAAATCAGATTTTTAAGAATTATATTGAGTCTATTTAAAAATATTAAATAATGGTTTATATTATATACATTAGAAGGAAATGAAAATTCAACTTCTTTAAATCAAAAAATATATTTTTTTTTAATTTATAGTTAGTCTTGTCAAGTCTGTGATTTTTTTTCATATTATTGTTATTGTTATTAAAAGGAATATTTCAATTTTATTTCGCGCGATAAAAATTTCAATTTCGGTTATGTGTGCCGCTCAATCTATTTTCATTCCATATCTCGAGCTTTTCTTCTCTTTTTCTTTTTCACTATAAACTTTTGTGATTGTCTACTTCCATCTCGTTCCAATGGCGAACTTTTTATATATATTTTTCCCTTTCAGCTATATTTCTAACGCCTCGTCGCACGCCTTTACCTACTACGATTCATTCACACAAATATAACATTACGAAAGCGTCACTTATATATCTTATATCTAATATAAAATATAATAAATCTTGATATCAAACATTTATTCTCAATATAAAAATATTAAAAAATATTCGAAAACACTAGTATAAATGTATAATTTAAAATTACGATTACCAAAATGTAATATTTTTCAAAAAATATTTTTATTAAATTTATTATACTTGCATGTGATAAAAAAGTGTATCGTATGATTTATGAGTGTATTAAAAACGTAAAATGTGACGTTTTTTCAACGTTGGCACTCTTGGTAAACGATCTCTACGGAGTAGCGGTTATCAAGTTTGGCTATCTAAAAACATGAGATCACGTGACATTTCTCTCCCCGTTTTTCTTGGTGTCGTTTCATCAGCAAAAACGAGTTCATGTCTATTGTCGTGTTTGGCGCATAAAAACACTATGAAATTCACACAACATTGCTTAATCACATCACGTTTTTGCATAACATCACATAGTAGGTATATTTCTCGATGGTATAGTTTCATATTTATAATTTATATATATATACATATATATGTGTGTGTATAGTTTTCTTTGTTACTTTTATCTTACATACCTATTCTTTTATTTTGAGAATTTTACCATATTCATATTATATATATAAATTATTTTTTTATTTTTTTTTTTATGAAAATTTCAGAAAAATATAGTATTTTTCAAAATATTTTAAAATTAATATATACACTCGAACTATATTACATATTGTACAATATGTAATAGGTATTTAAATAATGTTTTAATTGATAATAGATAACATTGAAACAACTATTTATAAATAAGTAAAAAAATACAATGTTCATGAATAAATCAGATTTTTTTATTTCATATTGAAGAAAATTTCAATCTTTCTATTTTAAAACGTTCTATAAAGTTAAAACTAACATTTCTTGAAATGTTTTTATTATTCTTAACAAATATAAAAGTTTAGATCTAAATTATTATTTTTTAAGTTTATTTAATATAATGCCTTTTATTTATCATCAAATTTTTATTTGAATACAATAAGAAAATAATATTAATATTGAAATTAGTTAATATATTTATTTAATGATAATATTGAAATGACACAAAACATTAAATATTCTAAATAATCTATTTATTATACATAAATTGAGAGATTACATCTAAAATACATATAAAATATTTAGAATTACACTAACTCATTGAATTTAATTTTAACAAATAATAAAAATTATAATTATTAAATAAAATATAACGTTTAAAGTTAAAATCTTTATTTTTAGCCTGAAACAAATATTTTTTTTTAGAAAGTTAGAAAGTTTTCGGTCGAAATTCTGTATTTCAAAAGTATAACATGAATCGTAAAGTTTAAGAAAAAAAACGAGTATGTACAACATACTCACATAAAAGTATGATCTTGTGCTACATACGCCAGATCAGGAGGACAAAATGTTCAAGAGATTTAAATAATTATTTAAAAGTTCCTCCGGAACGGGTTAAACCAGTTCGATAATGTCCGAAGTATCGATGTCTCTTTTTGAATCACTAATTCGACTATAGCGTTGTTTCGTTTACTCATTTTTTTCTTCTCTCTTGGTTCGAATTTTAAACAGGTGTTGTGTATCTTAAACTGTATATGATTTATATTTAATATTATATATATATATATATATATATATATATATATATTATATACAGTTGAAATTTTTTATTCCAACATTAATTCAATTTCTCGATGAATATAAAATTAAGAGGACTTAATATTTATATATAATTTATTGAAAATATTTTTTGAAATGTACATTTTCATATGATTTAAATCATATTAAAAGTTTTAAATAATATCAATAAATTTTATAATACAAAAATAGTTATGATATATTAAATTAATTAATAATTTTATTTCTAATTTAGTGGTGATTCATAATAAATTAAAATTTTCTTTTTGTTATTCAAATCATTTTATAATCCATCAGTTTAAAAATATTATACCTAAAGTATCAATAAAGACTTCGATAAAAATTTTCTTATTGCCGTGAAAGACCATCAAAACTATTAACATAATTTAACATATCGTAAGACCATAAATTACTTTACTATTTCATTCACGAATCATTAAAAAGTTATTATGGCTTCAATTTAACGACCGACATGTGTAATTCGACTCGAGATCCATTATATTCATTTTAACAAGATCGTTACCGTGTAAAACACGATGTTACCGAAAAAACAACAACAAAACACCTCAAGAAACAATTAAAATAAAACACTCATTATCTTATTACTTTAATTGAATTTATCTGCGGACGTTCGGTTAAAATTTCACACGTTTTCCTTTACGACTTGGCGCGTTTCTTTTTTTACGAGATCGACATTTTCCACGTAACACCGAAAAAATGCTTCAAAGAACAAGAAACGTTAATGACTGCCAAAAGGTCAACTCGACTCTTTACCTTTTATATATTTTTTTGTCATGTGATTTTTTTTTAAACTTCTATTATTTTTTTTTTCTTCCAACAAACGTGCCGCGCATCACAGTTGTGGAATCCGTGATTTAAACCCGAGATAAGACGGCGAACGAGTTGAACGCATTATGGCGTAGTTTCAAAAGGAGACGCCCACGGCCAAAGGGCTTATTTTTGTCGGATACCAGAGAAGCAGAACGATTCCAGATAAGAATAATAAAGAATGGGCACATCTTCATGTAAATATATACCGGTTAAAACGAATAAACGTAATGATTCCCCCCCGTTTTTTTTTTCCGAATCGGTATTTCGTTCGTTTTTATTTCTTTTATTATTTCATTTCTTTCTTTTTTTTTTGCGCGCACTGCTCGCTTTTATGCTCCCTTTCCACCCTAATTTACAAAAGTTATTGATGCGAAAACTGGACTTGAACAATTCACGACCGCCGAACCCGTTCTGGACTGGAAACGATCGACGAAATTATATTAAATATATTGTACATACCTATTTATATACATATATATTTTTTAATATATAAAATGTGAAACATAATAATTTCAGGTCAATTTTTACATTTGAACACCTAAAAATAGTACAACATAATAATTAAAAAGAATAAAATAAAAATGAAGCTTAGTTTTTTTTTATATTTATTTATTTTATTAAAAATCAATATCAGGAAATTCCAAACAAAGTTCAGGATACCACCCAGACAGTAATATTATCTTTTTATTTATTTTATTTAATATACAATTCGCTAAAATTTTATATTCAAATATTAATCATATACAATAAATTAACCACTCTTATATAGTAAATGGAACCGCAACAGCTGCTAGCTGATTGAATCATTTAAAATTATACGAAATGAAATCAATAATATATTTAGATATTTTGATTTCATACAGAGTTGAAATACTATCAAAAAAGATTTAAAATATATTAAAATGAATTCTTCGATAAATAAAAAAATAAAATTTCTATTATAAATTTGAAAGTAGAAGAAATTATTTTTTTGTTTAAATCATTAAATTTTAATTAATAAGTAAACAATATGTACAAATATATATATACATATATAATATTTTTAAACTTCACTAATTCAATCCTGTTCTTAGTTATTATTATTCAAACTTGAATATGCTTAAATTTCAACTCCATTAAATACCACATTAGAAGAACACATATCGATCTCCAATATATATATATATTTGGTAGATACATAAAATATATTTATTACGAATAAATCTTTATAGCAATTGGTCAGTTGGTTAGAATATTATAAAAATATTATTTTGAGCGTACACGGCACAAAGTAACGTAGAAGTGAATCAATGATCTTTATTTCAAACAGTTTCCATTGATTGGCATAATAAACGTCGTCGTACGACATAAAAATGATTTACGGTGTGTTGATTTGGCGAATTATTACACGACAAAGAATAAAAAACGTAATAAATTATACGATGCCACGTAATACGATTTGAATATAAATAAAAAAAACCGTTAGCGACGTATACCAGTGATGTAATATTAATCAGGTGGTTTTTTTTCATCGAATCGAATTATCGAAGATGTATAAAAAAATATATTAGAAAATCTTAAATTAAAGAAGTTCAAAAGACTCGCGGTCGACATTTACGTATATACGGCTCGATTAATTTATTGCAAAAATTTCGAATAAAAAAATTTCCGCTCACACTTGGGTGGTCATTTTACCGACCGGTAGAGACGTCGAAAAATCCCGATTTTTCCTCCAGTTGTAAATCATCGACGACTGCAAAATTATATCTGAAATCTTAATAAGCTTCTCGGCGATTATTAACGTTTTTTTTTAATCTTTTCTAAATACGGACGTTTTCTCGTTTCGTATATTAGAACGTGTGCATAAGTGTTTTTGTATATACGATGACCAAAGATAGGAAACTCTAGGAAACAAGCGACGTTCAAATCGGTCACGTGCCGAACATGAAAGCACATCTCATAAAAGTTTCCACGTGGTCAAAGTGAACACACATATATCTGACCCTTCCCATAAGTACTATAAAACACAATATGCCAACCGATACTAATATTAATTGGTATTTGTTTACCTGTTTATTCCTTATACATATAAATTTTTATATACATAAAATTAATATTAAAAATATCATATCTATAAAATTAAATTTTAAAAATATTTTGAAGAAAAAAATTAATCATCAATTATTTCGTATAAATAATTTTAAACTTCAATAAATTTAAATCAAAACATATCAATAAGTAATATAAGAACTAATTATATTTAATCTTATAGTGGAGCTAAAAGATGTTCGTTTCTTTGTTTTCTTAGAATGTTTGAGTAACATTGTAGTAGACATCATAAAACTATTGATCCATTCTGAAAATAAAAAATAAATAAATTCATAATTTATTTATACAATATTTTAAATCTATCTAATTAATAAATGACATATAAATTGTTATTATTTTTTATAAATATTTATAGATTTTTATAGTTTATGAAGATGTCGTCAGAATAATTTTTATACATGGTGTTTGATAAAAAAAATATTATATGATATATACATAATTTATTTAATAATATATTAATAATAAAATACTTAAATAAAATTATATCTACAATTATTATTTATTTATAAAATTATTATTAAAATATATTGAAGTCGCATTAACCTAGGACCGATCTGCATAAGAAAATTCCGAAAATTCATCCCTTTTGAAAATTTTAATATTCAGAATCAAATGCTTCGTAAAATTATTCGCGCGTGAAATTCGACGCTTAAAGTGTGAAATGGCAGACATTTATTCGCGAATTTGTTGCCTTTTCATCGCGGTAGACTATAGGAAGGTTAATGTCTCGCAAGAGAGTGAGTCGAAAATAATGAGAAGACAGCTATGTGCCTTTCTCTTCTTTATATATACATATATATGTGATATACATACTAGTGCATGTACGTGTGTAAGATATATCTGTGTGTATTTATGTCGGGCTCCTTCGGTATAACAAAGAACGCCGGAGGATAGAAGGAACCATCCCTCTTGCTGTTCCACGGCAAGGAAAAGCAATTAATTTTAGAAGAAGCGAAATTTATAATAGGATACCGGCATAGGAACTCCCTGTAATTCTCTTTCATATAAAAATAGACGGCTATTTTAACTAGCTTAAAATATAATGGAAAATTTTCATATAAAATTTACCACGAGAATATCTGATGTCCCTATTATTATATATACTATATTTATATTAACTTAATAATATATCCGAAATACACGACAATTAAACATCATTCGGATAATGTTAATAATAATATAATTTAAAAATATATCAATTTTATAAAAAAAATAATAGTAATTGATAAAAAGAATAAAATAATTAAAACATGCATGAATGCAAAATATATCAATATATGACATCTACAATAAAAATCTTTTCATTCAAAAATATATTTTTGTACATACTTGTTTATTTATAAAAATAAAAAATATTTTTAAATATAAAGAATTTGAATTATTTCGCAAACGAATAATGCAAGTAATCTCAAGGAATTATTTTCACCCCTCGAGGAAAAGATCTTCCATTAACGTTCACAGTTATAAAAGTACAAATATTCATTAAAAGTCCAAAGCTTTCATACTATCATTAACTTACGTAACGGAACAGACTTTTTACGATATTTTGCATCATGACTGTAATTATCTCATTTTTGTTCACTCCCACACGCGTATAAATATATCTACATATATTATGGTACGATTTCATAACGAGCAGAGATTTAAAAGTTCTTTTTATAACCATAGAATGAATGAATGTATTGTAGTAGATTAGTATTATATAATATATTTGACACTCCAATGAGACAAAATTAAAATTCTACTTATTTATATTTAAAAATTATATCGATATTAAATAAATTTAAAATGGATGCATGTTCGTATATGAGATATGTGAAATCATATAAAATAAAAAAGGGGGAGTGAAATTCGCATTACGGCTACTCATCTCTATACGTTATTAGAATTCGTCCAGACGCTCGATTTGGAGAATTCAATTTCGTTAAACGAAATTCGTTTTTGTTGAACGACAACGCCCTCGGTGTTTATACAAGTGTGTCTATTCGGACATTTAGACAAGAGAAGTAGAAAAAGAAAAAAAAACAACAGACCCATGTACCATATATACATATATATATATATATATATATATATATATATATATATATATATATATATATATATATATATATATATATATATATATACGTACGTGAATACTGAGTATATTCGTTTTATTTTTTCGTGATATATACACTTCCCCAAAAGCAAAAACAGCATTCGACTTTTACGATTGCGATTGTGCCCGTTTCTTATGTACGAAAGCGCAATATCAGCAAAATTGAAAACATATCAATAATTCATTTAATATCGAAAAGCGTGCGCGTACCTCGTTTATAAGTGCAGGAATCGAGCTACCTCTCTATTTTAAGGCAACTATAGTTCTAAAATTAGGCACAAAAGTAAACATGTGATCGTCCGAAAAATTTTTAGTCCAAACAAAATAGAGACGAAGCCGTATAATTCTGTTTTTCGTTTATATCTACTGCAATATCTTTTTTCTTTACTATGAAATTGTTTAAATATTCAGAATCAATATTCCATAAATTTTATATATTATATAAAATATGTATTCCTTTGTATATTGTAATATTAAAAACAAATATTTTAAAATTTTATATAAAAAAACGAACAATAAAAAATATATTGAATGATATTATAATGATATATAAAATTAAGTTAAAATTTATACATTCAACTGTCAAATATAATACAGTGTAATTAAGACGTAGAATATTAAAATATTTAGATTATTGATTCAATAATTAAATACAAATAACTTCGTTATTATTATAATAGAAATAATAATTTTAAATTTTAATTAATTCAACTGTCATTAAAAATAATTAGTCTATAAAATACAATATATAAAAGCTGTCATTATTATTATTTTTAACAATGGTATACATATATATGATATTAGATTATAGATGTCACTAAAAGATCCTTTATATCTATATATTGCATTTTATATATATATATATATACATCGAACAATTTATTAACAGATGTCTCCTTTTTAAGGATCATTTTATTTTCAACATATTGAAGTATTATAGCTAAAACATTTCGAAACGAATTACAAGATGAAAATGATTTAAAATATTAAATATAGCTGAACTATATAAAAAAAAAATATAAATGAGCCGTGATTGAATTGCGTTGCCATTTTAAAACGTGTCTCGCACACAATGTTACAAACATATTAATTATTCGCATAATAATAACAATAACAACCGTCGTATATCAAAATTCTAAGACCACTTTGTGGGCCGCCGTCGTAAATATGAATATACATGAGACAAATATCGTCGGATTATGCCGTGAAATCCAATTATTCGTTTTGCATAAATCGACGCCGAAAGACGTTTTCGTTTTCCGAGAAAATTAATTCGCAAAATATATAAATGGACGATTTATTTCGCTCGGAGGGGGCAAATCGTTTTCAATGTACCCACTTATAAAAGAGTTTCTCTTTATCAGATAGCTCGATCCCTCTCGATCGTAAAGGCTCCCTCGCGAGGTCTGAAGGGTCCTCTTTCCCCGAAACTGACGATAATTGACTCAATTAGAGGTCTACTGATACAAACCAGATGCGTCTCAGACTATTTTACCTTCCATGAATAATTCTCCAACCCCCTGGCCGGGGAAAAAAGATATCATCGCGACCGTTGTCATTTGCATATGGTTAATGCACCTCGTCTCCTCGTCGTCTTTATTGCATCTCGTTTTTGGAAATGATCGTATTTTAAACATTTTTATATGCTGACGATGTAATTTTATAATTGTGACTCGAGTTTATAACAAAATGAAAACGGTCAACGGATTCATGAAAACGTATTAATTAAGTTATTCTCACTTTAATATATATATATATATATATATATATATATATATATATATATTTTAAATTTTATGCGTTATTTTTTTAAATATATCTACATAATTTTCATAAAACAACTCTATTATATAGATTATGAATTTTGATACAACAAATTTCAACTAAAACTACATTTTTTGTCTCATTATACGAAACACTTAGATAACATGTTTTTTACTTACACGCTAATATGCATATAATTAAAGAATTCTTATCATAAAATTAGAAAATTATGCATACACTATTCAGTAATTTACCACATTCTTTTGTTCATTCTTTTTATATCACTAAATGAAATTTTGCGCGCTCATTAGGGATAAGTGACATTTGTATATTATAAAAGAAAATTTACATGTATATGAAAAATACCGAGATAGCTTAAAAGTTTCATTAAGTTATTTTAATATGATAATTTCTTTTATAGAACATTCTTTTATGTCTTAATTATTTTCTTCAATTTTATTATTATAATATATATATATATATATATATATATATATATATATATATATATATATATATATACATAAATTAGTAGTAAATAACATGAATTTAAGAAGCAATAGAAATTTATATAAAGATATTTTTTTAATTAAAAAATCTTGAAATGTATTTTTAATCCTTATATATTTATTTTTATTGATAGATTTATTATATTAATGATTTTTTATGTTAGTTTTTTTAAATAAAAACTAGAAAAATAAATCCGGAACTATTAATTTTGAATTAAATAAAAAGATTCAAATTGAATCTTATATTAAAAATATAATAATATATTTTTGAACACTTTTTAATTTATAGCTATATAAGTTAGTTTTTGATATTTTAATTTATTTTAGGAAAATTAAGGTTACTGTAATAAAATATATATAATATAATATAAATATATATTACAGCTAACAAAAATATCATTATTATCATAAAAAAATTAATCAGATAAAACGCAATTATTCGCAAATCTTAATCAAATCTTATAGAAAATAACTTAACGTTGAATTTATTGAATAATAAAAATCGATCGATTCACACCGTCAAGTGCGACAGCGTAAAATATATAAAAAGATAGAGAAAGAAAAAGAGAAATAACTGCACGAGTACTATCGACGTTCAAGCTTTGGAATCGTTAACTTTAAACCAAGCTTTAAGCGTGGTTTATGGTTTACGGACTTCACCAGATCATAAAACATTTCATGGTTTCCTTATGAGGACATTTGGAGTACACCGCGTTTTGTATATCGGCCGTGTGACGTTTGCGGTAGTCGCAATACAAATGAAATATGCACGTTCATAAACACTCGCGCACATGTTGTATGTAGATAATATTTTTACATATATTATATATATATATATATAAAAACACGATACGGATGGATATACTTTGGTCGCATCCCTTGCGAAAAGCAGGTGTCGTTTTCGGGCCAACTATGAGGGTTGCTGACCTCGAATCATCGGACCGTTATGTGTCCATAGTTAACTAGAACCACTCTCAAACGCACGTCGTATAAAAGCTTCTTTGAATCGTTAATTAGTATATACGATATAATCATCAAGAGTCCCGTCACATTCCATTGAGAAACATGGGGGTCTCACGGGTTTGAAAACGATTATGGTTAATTTTCGTTAAAATTCCGGACTTGAAATTAACGCTTTCATTTGAATCTTAATAAAAATATATTTATTTTAAACTTGATCGACTATAATTAACTAGTAATAATTTTTATTTTATTTAAAATATTAATATTTTAATTATATTAACAAAAAATATTGATTTAGAAAATTAATATAAATATTTTTTTTACTAAAATTAATTCTTTCAAAATTTAACTTCATAAAATTAACTTTTATTTTGGAAAAAAAAAATATTTTACATTACATTACAAAATCTAGAAATATAAGTTAATAATTTCAAATATATATTACATCATCAAATATTAAAAAGTTCTAAGAATTTTTGTCTTTATTTGCTTTTATAGTTATTGCCGTTAAAATATAAAAAAATACATAATAATACGTTCTGAGAGTTAAATTGTCGCTTTTTTATTATGCCTTTGTTTTGTTATTATTTCGATTATAATTATTATTATTATTATTATTAAGCGTTTTAGAGTTGAATAGGGATTGTTTTGTTCAGAAACTTGGCATGCTAAAATACTCACGCAAGCGCCCCATGGAGACTTCTCATCAGGAGTTTCGCAACTTTCAACATAAAGCTATAAAGTAAAAGTTTGATCTATCTGCTGAGAATACTCCCCCGAACTTTACCCATATAGAAACCCTGCTTATACGTTAACCTCTCGAATGGCCAAAAATTTTCCAGGTAATTTTTTGCTCATAAAAACTATCAAAGTTTTTTACAGTGTTCAATTTCAAAAAGCTGTTTAATATAATCAAAATTTAATTAGCTATTTCGCATACATGTATATTTACTATTTGTTTTTTTTATTCATATCCATATTATTTAAAATGTTAAATTTTATATTATAAACTACATATTCAATTTAATTTTGAAAATAGTCAAATTGCCAAACAAAAATAGCCTAATAACCAAATAAAATACCTTTTAAAACAAATTATAGATATTTGGTATAATATTAAACAAATATTAAGACAAATTTGTATAATAAATCCGCATATTAAATAATAATTAAATTACTTAATATTCATAATAATTTAATAATAAATTATATACATAATAAAAACATACATTTTTATAGCATTTTAATAAGTACAACTATAACATCAGTTTATAAAAAGACCAAAGAAATGTTAAAAAAAAGTAGCGTTTAAATAAATAAAAAAAAGAGGTCAAGGTCCCCATAGACTATAAAGTCACTGATTTATTTATTAAAACACTTGTTTATACTACTTTCACCGTTTATTTACATATAAATTCGTAAATGTATTATATTTACATATAGTCTATTTAAATAACCAATTCAAGAAAAATTATTACACAATAAATACAATCTGACTTATTATAGTTGTTATGTCAATTTGTAAAAACCAAAACAAATATATATATATATATATATATATATATATATATATATATATACTACAACATTGACAGCGATAAATTTAAAGCGTCATAAAATTTATTATTTAATAGCGCATTAATTTTTCACACCTAAAACTATTATCGGCAATCGAAAAATTGAAATAATAAATAAGACGTTACCCGGTTATCGAAGCGTTTGATCGAATAAACGAACAATTAATCCGTACTTAAAAGTGCGTGTGCGCAATTATACGCCCGTTAATTTCGTCGAATCGTGACTCGAACCCGAGTATGCTGCGATTTCGACGCGAAATTTTAGCGATTTTTTATTTTAATGTTTAACAACGTCGTTTTGTGACTGCGAATACAACGCGAAAACTTTTATCAAATGAACGAGTACGTGCAAAGGGGAAGCCAGCTGACCGACGGGCGGCCATCTTAAGTCGCGAAACTCGCGCGCTGATTGGTCGACTGCGCACAATGGACGCGTCTATCCGTCGCCCGATATCCAAAACGACGTAAACGCCTCAGCGTTCGCTTTTACGGCGTTCATGATGCGCAATGTCGCTTACGTTTTTTTTTGAATTTCAACAAACTTAGCGCGCGCTCAAACGTGCAGTTTATCTAAAACCCGTACACGTGTAGATTATATTGTAATTATTTGACTTTTGCAAAAAAAAAAAACAAAAAAAATTATAACGATCCGTATTATTAAGAAATATAATAAAATGAAAATAATACTTCGGTACTGTATGGCGGATATTTGCGTGTTATCACTACATCGTATACGTTAGCATATTTATGAAAAAATATATATATATATATCGTTAGGAATAAAGTGTTTCGTGTCAAAAGCGCATTCATGGCAGTTCCATAAACGCGCTTTACATGTCAAAATGTATTTTTGTTGAATACGTTCTCTCACGAAAATAAGAAAAAAAAATTTATACATATTTTGAATATATCGCATAGTCACGTCTTTTTTTTCATTGTTAAAATACATTGTTTTTATCGTTCATTTCGTTATTGATATTACAATTATATTATATTTTCAAATATATTATTTTAAAAAAATCATTATTTATAACTATGAATAGTATTTTAAAATTAAAATATTTTTTTATTAAATTTAGTCAATATAAAAAATCAAATATTCATCCATAAAATTCTTATATAACATGTTATATGAAAATATTCTAATAAAACGATATAATTTAGGTTATTATGAATAAGAAATCCTACATACATGTTCCTATATGTAACTATGAATATATTAATTTTATTATAAATATGCAATGTCGCATGTTGCTAAATACGATATAATAAATTACTAGTAGGTAATATTTTTATATGAAATATATTTGCTTATAATTTATAACTTTTGTTTTTTAAGATGTCATATGAATATATGTTTATTGAATGTATTTATATTTATTATATTAATATCAAAAATCATTTAAATACATACTTCATTATATGTAAAGAAAACTTATATAAAGTTACATTTATATGCTAACACATTAAATGTCAATAAAATTGTATACAAATATTTTGATTAATACTGATATGAATCGACTCCGTGTAACAAAAAAAGAATCAAAAATAACGACCGGTGCATTTTTTTACCTAATTGGTTCCTTCAAATGTATCCATATATACTTTATTAATGTAAATTATTTTTATTTATTTTTCTTTCGCAATAAAAATATAATATGCATTTATATTAAAATATATTTACGTGATTTTAAGAATTTTATTTTCATAATAATTATTTAAATTTATAATGGTTAATATTATTACTTTTCTCTTTTTTTAAATTCAATATTGCTTATGTCAAATAAATAACACAAAAATACAAAGTTAACATATGCAATTGTATAAACTTAAAAATATTTGACTTAAAGTTAACCTTTTCAAACATATCTCATTTTAAAAAAGAGGTATTTTAAAATTCCAAATTTAGTGTTTATTGGCCTATATTATTTACATAATCCAAACAGGTATTCCATTCAAATATATGGATATAATAATCATCATTAGCGACGCTACAAACTGGGCGGGTGCGAATCTATTTATTTATGGAAATTAATTTTATTAAAAAATTATAGACTTTCGATTATAATTTAATATGAAATAAAATAAATTTATATTATATAATATAATAATTCTTAAAGTAGAAATAACTTTTTAACCTATTTTTATTTTAAAATATTTTAAATTATTATTTATGCGCTTTACATATTGAAATTTTTCAAAATATAATCCTAATATATTTATTAAAATAAAATTAGATTAACAAGCTTTTGTATAGCGTGCCTAAAAATATTTCTACCATAATATTGAAATAAAAAAATGGACGATAGCGAGCGGATTTATTCTGTAATACACGCCATTAGTGAGAAGTAATTTCGAGTAAATAACCGAGAGAGATAAGCTACCTTTTTTATCTTGAAAAAAGGGGAAAGGACAGCCAGGTTTTTCAGGGTGCTCACTAAACCCTTCGTTTTACTCTTGTACAACGAACATAATAAAGAACATATATATATATATATATATATGTATATATATATATATATATATATATATATATATATATATATGTACGGGCAAAAATAAAAAAATGGAAATTTTTCGTTATATAAAAAAGCCAAAAAAAGCAACTTTTTTCTCGTCGTTACAAATATGAATATTTAGCGGCGACAAAAATACGCGGTCGACATAAAAAGATATTTTTTTTTTCGGTGGTCGTGAAAGCGTCATAGAATCCGGAATATTCTTGGTACGTAGCAATAAGTAGAAATCTCCACTGAATTGGGTCACAAAAAATCAAGGGTTGCTTTCGACAACTTTCTACGTGATAACAATATAGAAGGCGCACTAAGGGTTGATTTTCTTTCTACCCCTCGAAGCTTTCTCCTTTCCGCTCCGTTGGGGTGTAGCCCGAATAGCCTGGGTTAAGAGAGCAATTTATATTCTTCATATTTTTCCACTGAGATTTTTTTCTTCCAGAAAGTCTATTTATGAGACACGCTTATGTGTTTTCACGGATTGGAAAGATTTTCATATCTTTTGTTGGCGTACAACATAGCTATCCGTATATATGTACACGTGTTTGTATATATATATATATATATATATATATATATATATATATATATATATATATATATATATATATATATATATATATATATATATATATATATATATATATAGTACAGACAATATTACGCAATGCGACTATATATTTATATTATATTTTTAATAATTTATTAAATAATATTATGTAAAATTTAGATACAATTATATAGATATATATATATACACTTACGACGCTTTTTGCGATTTAATAATACCCTCCTATCTTTTCGTTATTTTCTTCCCGTCTCTTTGTGTAGGCGATGAAGTGTTTTCGCACAATTTCTCCATCTTATTACATTACCACAGTGACACCTTCATGAATTTCCAGCGACATTAATGTGAGATCTCGGAATATTTTCATCTAATAAATTCTGATGAAGTTTCTCTGAAAAGAAAAAAAAATCATATAAAAATATATTACAATATTTTAGCATCGCTTTATTTATAATACCTATACACTTCAACAATATTAGTCCGGTATAAAATAAAATTATGCACTTCACCGTTTTATATCCGTCGATTTTTTTTAATTAGAACGTCTTCTATGAATTCACAATTAAAATAAATTTATATTAAACATTTTGAAAAGCCACACGGTTGAATTTACGTCTTGTTAAAATGCCTTTGCTTGATCACGTCGTTTGGAGTAAACACCATGCGTTTATATGAGATTACTTCGTATAGCAGCGTTTCCTTTATTTCAAATACCTGAACGGAATTCGTAAAACCAGGATTGTACTACCTGTAAATACCAATATATACACGCATATATATTATTTCTATAAAGCGTCCAATACGTAAAATTTTATATGAATAAAATATAAATATATTGAAAATAATACATAAGTAAATACGACCGCTACAAAAAGGGAAGACAAAAGAAAAATAAAAAGAGACATTTTGTCGGCGGCAAGGAGGGGTCTCTTTGATGTACAGAAATAATCTTCACGGAATGAAATATGTTACCAGAAATTGCAACGATCCGTCCCCTTCCGGACAGAAGTAATTCAATTTCTTACCAAGGGGTTAAAGTATACGCAATATGAACAAACATACATATGTATATATAAATTAAAACTTTTTTATTTATATAAAGAATCACTGGCAAAAATGACTCACAGTTTATATATAAATGTTTAATATGTTTTATTATCGTGATATTTTTTGAATATAATTATTTTGATTTAAATTCAGTTAAATATATTTATGAAATACAAAATTTTTGTTTTATTATTCGTAAATATAATGAAAACTTATGTAATTTGTAAAATTGATTTAAATATTTTGACTCCCACTTTTTCATTAATTTTAATTTTTAATGTAAAAATATTTTATAACATTCGTTAAAAAAATGAAAGAAAAATTAGAAATAATTTTTACACAAATTTTGCTAGAATAATATAATATTTTATATTTAATTAATAAAATTACTATATACTGGAATATAGTCATACATACAAATAAGATTTCTCCTACGAAGTTAGTGCGTTTCATTTCATCAAAATGGAGTATTGATGAAGGTCGACGAAATAATTTTGGGGTATTTTCCTTGTATCTATTACAGAAAATGAAACCGTACCCAGACCACCCATTCTCTCGTACTCTGCCAGAGTACCATATAGTCTGGTAACACCCAACTTCCCTCATTTTCTTCTATGCGCACATAAAGTTAGGCCGGCGAGAGAGGGCTTAACCGCTCCAGCCCGAACCGCCCTTTTACACGGGAAAGCTTTCGACAACCGGGGTGTGTTTAATGAAAGGAAATTGAATGGAATATGTTTTCAAAAAGCGACCATTAAAATTCAACCCCCGCAATAGATTTTACAACTCGACAAGACCGCTGAAAGGTCACGTATCATACCCGTTTTTCGTTTGCGTTTTATTGCGCCATCGGCACACTTATCCGACAAATTATAAGACATTTGTGCCGGTGTTTATATGACCGAGTTTTCCCGACAACAACTGTTCGACAATTATTTTTCATATACATAAACACAACCTGTTATATCTTCTTATAGAATTGTTCTCTTAACAGAATATAAAAGATATAATGATCACTGTTTTACGTCGTAACTCAATGCGCTAAAATAATATACAATGGAGTATAATAGTCTTCCTATAATTTGTCCTACGTATTTGAAAAATATTTATCATAAGAATTTCATTGTATAATAATATTTTCTATGAAAATATATACACCCACTTGTTTTTGTATTTTTATGGTAATATTAATTTTCCGTTTTCGTCGATCAAATCCTCTGTTAATACTCCGGTAAAATTAGACGTTTTTGATGATTTTTTTATATCGTGAAATTTCTTTCTGGAAATATATTCTACATAACGAGTTGAACGAGGATCAGAAGAGTTCCCACCTCCAAAGAGGGAGCTTCCCTCCGAAAATCACGAAAAACCTCCAAAAATTCGACCGTTTTTGAGTTTTCCGAATTTATCTCAAAAACCATAATTCGGATTGAAAAAGTGTCAATGAATAAAATATTGCTCATAAAATTCTACATTTAAAATGTTATATTAATAATTTGCTTAATTGTTACTGATTTCCCGTAAAAAGCGCTCGAAAATAGGCCTAAAATGGACCTCTCGGCCAAAAATTTTCGTTGCGCGGTTTTGGTAACGATTATCTCAAAACAGGTTGATTTTACCGGGGTATCGAAGAGGAAAAAAGTTGTAGAGCAAATCCTGCTCTATAATAATCACTTATTATATTTTCAGTTAATTGTTTGAGTTTTTTCAAAATTTGAGTTTTCCCGATTTTGATCCGACGTTTTTGCACGGTAGTCTGGCAGTTAAATGGATTTTTTAAAGATAAAAATATCGATATCCTGAAATTTCTTTTTGAAAACACATTTAAAATAACAAGCTGTAATTGAATACGAAAAGTTATACCCTCCAAAGAGGGAGCTTCCTCTTATATTTACCGAAAACCATCCAAAATTTGACTTTTTTTCAGTTTTTCGCTTACAACTTAGAAACTATTACTCAAATTGAAAAGATGTTCAAAAACAAAATATTCCTTATAAAATTCTTCATTAAAAATGTTCTATTCATAATTTGCGTAATTGCGTTAATTTTCTGTAGAAAAGCCCTCAAAGTAGAGGATGCCGCGTTGACAACAGGGGTGTTTCTAGAGGTTTCGACAAATATCTCAAAACCTATCAACTAGCGCCCAATATTTCTTCATATATCGTAAAGAACAGGATTTTTGCTATTGGCTAATTATAATTTACTTTATTTTAACTTAGGATATTACATTTTTTTTGGCGCTTAAAGTTGAGCATTTTTTTCGCGATTGCACATTGTACGCATAAAACTTCGTTCAATTTTGGACTTACTACCTGCTCAGGGATTTGTAATCCTTTTATATTTAAGAATGCATTCGTAACTAATTTTAGAAAGATAAATAATATTTTTTTTCAATATTAATTTTTGATATATATATTTAAGTAGATTTTTTTTATAATATTTATTTCAAATATAATACTTCTAAAATATAATTTTGTTATATTTTATTATTTTCAAACTAATATACATTAATTTCTTTAGTTTATAATGAATTAGTAAAAAAAATATATTTTGATTAAAAAATGTTGGAAATTTTAAATATTATTTATAATTCTCGCATAGAAACTGAGAGACCTAAACTTTTTGTCGAATGCCATGATACCTGCGCGCGTACAGTTATAAACCCCTGAGCTAAGGGACTAGTTGCCTTTTTCATACAATAGACTTGGATTTTTTTTGAAAAGATAGTTTTACAATCTTTTCAAGAATTCGTAAACAATAAAATGTTAACGTAATTATTTCGTCTTCCTTAGGTCTTTCAAATTTTTATTTATGACTTACAAAAACTGCATACTGTTTTATTTACAAAATATGCGGAAACCACTGTATTGAAACCTTTTGTAGAATAAAGTAAATACTTATGTTCATTCACGCCCAGACAAAATATTTTTTTATTTATAAAAGAATTGTGAATATTCTTGGATTTACCATTAACGATACAAATGTTCATGAGTACATTTTTTAACCGCTTTTGGTAAATTATTTTCAACATATTGAATAAAAAAATATTAGGTGAAAAAAAATCAAATATAATAATAATTTTTACCTAATTTTTCTCTAGGATTTTTATAAAATCATTTACTTTCATATTCTTATAAATTTAAAAAACTTAAGAAATATATTATACATTAAAACTTTATATATAGCATTAATTTTTATATTTCTCGAAGATATAAAAAAATATAAAAATAAAATAGAAATAAAAATATAAAAATAAAAATTATAACAATAGGATTATTATAGCTTAGATTACATTTTATATTTTTTTTATTTATTAAAACCTTCAATTAGCTTCAAATTAAAGAATTAAGCAAAATAATAATAATTTGACTTAACCAAATAGCAATATAACGTTTATTAAAAAAATTACCAATTCTTTCTTTTGAATAATTAAATTAAAATAATTTATTTTTTTATGTGAAATATTTTCGATTTTTTCGGAAGTTACAAAGAAACCAACAGAAGATTTTATTGCCTACAATATTCATCTTTTTTATGGTTGTAAAGATATCTTTTGGAAACGCCTTTTAAAGTGAATAGACTAATATAACAATGAGCGGGTACTGCGTAGAATGTCCAAAATTGAACGAAGTTTTACGCGTACAATGTGCAATCGCGAAAAAAATGCTCAACTTTAAGCGCCAAAAAAAATGTAATATCCTAAGTTAAAATAAAGTAAATTATAATTAGCCAATAGCAAAAATCCTGTTCTTTACGATATATGAAGAGATATTGGGCGCTAGTTGATAGGTTTTGAGATATTTGTCAAAACCTCTAGAAACACCCCTGTTGTCAACGCGGCATCCTCTACTTTGAGGGCTTTTCTAGAGAAAATTAACGCAATTACGCAAATTATGAATAGAACATTTTTAATAAAGAATTTTATAAGGAATATTTTGTCTTTCAACACCTTTTCAATTTGAGTAATAGTTTCTACGTTGTAAGCGAAAAACTGAAAAAAAGTCAAATTTTGGGTGGTTTTCGGTAAATATAAGAGGAAGCTCCCTCTTTGGAGGGTGTAACTTTTCGTATTCAATTACAGCTCGTTATTTTAAATGCGTTTTCAGAAAGAAGTTTCAGGATATCGATATTTTTATCATTAAAAAATCCATTTAACTGCCAGACTACCGTGCAAAAACGTCGAATCAAAATCGGGAAAACTCAAATTTTGAAAAAACTCAAACAATTAACTTAAAATATAATAAGTGATTATTATAGAGCAGGATTTGCTCTACAACTTTTTTCCTCTTCGATACCCCCGTAAAATCAATCTGTTTTGAAATAATCGTTACCAAAACCGCGCAACGAAAATTTTTGGCCGAGAGGTCCATTTTAGGCCTATTTTCGAGCACTTTTTACGGGAAATCAGTAACAATTACGCAAATTATTAATATAACATTTTAAATGTAGAATTTTATGAGAAATATTTTATTCATTAACACTTTTTCAATCCGAATTATGGTTTTTGATATAAATCCGGAAAACTCAAAAACGGTCGAATTTTTGGAGGTTTTTCGTGATTTTCGGAGGGAAGCTCCCTCTTTGGAGGTGGGAACTCTTTTGATCCTCGTTCAACTCGTTATGTAGAATATATTTCCAGAAAGAAATTTCACGATATAAAAAAATCATCAAAAACATCTAATTTTACCGGAGTATAAATTCGTCGTCTAAATATATCGAGCTTAAAATTTCCGAAAGTGGAGCTCGGTTTTTTATTTTAGTTTTATTTTCCAGTTTCATTTTTACGTTCTATGTCAATGAATCCGAACTTTTGTTGTTCGGGCTTTTCGTACAAAAGACGAAATAATGACGTTGAACTTAGGTCGTAGGTTTTACGACACCATTGATATAAACGCGTTCCTAACTTGGAGAAAGAGAATTTCAATCCAGTCGTTTTAAATTTTTGCATTTCCATTTTCTTCCAAATTTTCAATTTGCCATAATACGTTTATATAAAGTATATATCTTGTGATCGTATATTTTTATGAATAAAATAGACTTAAGTTAAATCATGCTAATGATGATGACTTCATATAAAAAATATTAGGTATGAATTAGTGGAGTTTAATGGTCTTAAAAATTCATTGGCTTATAAAAAAAACTATTCGTGTCCATATATTATCACTAAAATAAGTTTATATTAAGGACGTCGTCGAAATACCTTTTTTTTTATTATTTTTATGCTTTTTTTCCACAGGCTGTGTCTTCACCCCGAAAGTAAAAAGTAATGCTCCAAGCTGTTCGGCCCTCTGGAACTCCCGCTCCGTTCGATTGAGCTGTCCACCAGGTAATAAATACCTAGAAACGTTAAAAAGTTACACTAAAACATGTGCACATACACACACGCGCTTGGACGATATCTCTGAATTACTAAGCGTTTATTTATCTATTTTTTATTCAGATGAAACATATAAAACCATGTATTTTAGACATCGTTGCTACCATTTTCCCCTTTTTTGAACCGCAGCCGCCCACAGATGTTTCTTCATTGAGAGTACCCGTGGGTATGGTTCATAAATATGGCTAACTAATGGTATTTGTATATTCGCTTCGTTGAAAATTTCCAATTTCGTCTTTTTTCTCTTGTTTTTATTTCCCCTGTGTTTCTTTCCAATGTCGTTTATTTTTTTTTTCGATATCGTTTAATTAATGCCTTTACTTTATTAGCGTGCCACTCGCGGTGTAAATTGCGCGTCGTATTTCTTTTATATTATTATTTCGTATAATTTTACATGATATTAAAATTTTAATATTTATCGATATTAAGAATATTACATGTTTCCATTTCATTTTATGTTTTATCATTTGAATGATATAAAAAATATATATTTTATTATTTTGTTCATGAAAGGGAATACAAAATTTTGCGCCTATTTACGCGATTCTAGGAACAGGTAAATACCGATTTGAATAGTCTTTTTTTTTTTTTGATAACCATCCCTTATATTCACCAAACATTATAAAGATTTTTTTAGAAATTGAACCGACCAATGCCCAACTTTTTCCCTTTGATGTGAAATAATGTATTACGGGTAGCAAATTGAGTCATTAATGTCACTGAAATGTAATTTACAGCAAGTTTTCTTTACAGGTTTGACAAGAATGTGTACGTGAATGCATGTTTAGAAATCTATTTTCCATTATTGTTTGCAAACATGTTGCAAATTTAATGTTGTTTTCAATTCTAAAAGATAATATTTCTTTTCAGGATTTTATAAAAAGATAATGCAATATTGTTTGTATCGTGTAAAAACATCTATGGCAATATTAATATATATATATATATTTTATTAATGTTTTTGTAGAAACTATGTCCAAATTTTCCTAATATCGCTTATATATAATTCTCTTTTCAACGTTATATTAAAAAATAAAGTTATATTCGAAATAAGTATTACATTTGAAAAAATGTTGCAATGTTTTAAACCTTTCATTAAAAATAATATATGACGATTGGGCGTTAAGCTTATGATTCGTCTTTATAAAAAATAAATTAACTTTCTGAAACAAAAAAGTAAAATGCGAATATATATAATTTTAAATTAAAACTTTTATTAATCTATATACTTATATTTTTTTAAGTTTTATGTTTATTAAACGCACTTTTTGTATTTTGAATTTTTAAATAGTATATTGAATATGGATTAGAAGCATAAAAAAATAGTTATTCATATTCAATATTAAAAAATAAAAATATATTTAAATTATAGTTATCATATCAATATTATTAATATCTTTTTTTTAAATATGTATATCCGCATATGTATATATATATATTTTAAACGTTATTCGTCTTAACACTAATAAAAAGATAAATAAAAATAAGTATATGAGGAACTAAATTTTTTTTCCAAAAATTTGACGAGTTCGACGACCGCCATGACTACCACGAATTCCAAAGCGCGACGAACTCACCGTGAAACAGTGTAAGATAAAGGATAAAGAAATGATTTTTTTTTTGTTTTCAAAAAGTAAAAATAAAAAAAATAAGAAACATTTAAAATTCAATACGGCTACGAAGTACCGGTGGGCCGGCGAAGATTAACCAATCATAATAAAAGGGGGGGCACACACTAGAAAAACATAAACAATCGAATTTGTTTCGGCCGAAACATAAATAAGAATGTTTATTTGAAAGGCATCGCCAGGATGTTGACAGCTTCGTTTTGAGAGGATAATACCGAGTTCGCTGCTCGCCGTTTGTACGCTCTTCGAATAAACAATTATCGTTCTTTTTCGCCTTTTCTCGTTCCCCTTACTCCCCCTCCCGTCTTTTTTCCCTTCGACGTTGACGACGTGTGAATTCAACATGCGTCGGTTTCGATTCGTGTCTGAAATTAAACAGAAATCGAAATCAGAAAAAAAAACCCGGAAAATCGTACTTATTATATATTCACGGATAGATCGTAATCAATCGTTCCGTATATGGACAGTTGTAAATTGTACAAAATTTTAATGTATTTTTTTTTTGTACGTTTAATTCAATTACAGATGTTAATAAATTATCTGCATACTTGCGATAAGAATTATAAAATATATTTAAAAAAATATTCTAAGGTCATTAAGCATTTGTATTTGAAGTGGTCGTTGAGTTATCTAAAAAGAAACGTTAAATAAAGTTTATCACTTCTTTTAATTGCAATTTTTTGAATAGTATCAAATATGTAAATGTTACAAAAAAAATTATTTAATTAATATTATTATTTCATATTCAAATACTAATGTTTTTTTTAGATTTTATTAATTAAATAAAATTAGAATGATAAAAAATAATAGATCATAATTAACATTATTGTTTTGAAAGAAAAATTAAATTTATCGTTATTTTATACAATAACGATTATAAATTATTATATATAATAATTTTAAATTTGTTTAATTTTTAAATAAAGACAAAATCTTTTTATACAAAAAATCTTATACGATAATAAATTTTTAATCATTTTTCTGATCAATGATCGGTTATAAGACTAATAAAAAAACTGTCATGCTTCAAGTTAAATTACGAAATATGATTAGTCAATCCACAAAAAGGCTGGCGTGTAAAATATCGGTTCCCTGAAAGCCATTGTTTATAACAAAATGTCGTTAAAATTATACACGCACTCAAAAGAGACATTGAACAAATCCATTTTCGTTACGCATTTTAAAGAGAGAAAAAAAATATATATAAAAAGAGCGCTCGTAAAATTATTCATAATGTCAACATACGATTAGTCCGACGTCCTTTTTGCTTTTTTTTTCATATCGCTTATTATATATATATATATATATATATATATATATATATATATATATATATATATATATATATATATATATATATATATATATATATATATACCGATACTTTTTTCTCTGTCGTTTTTTTTTCCTATGAGACGCAGAATCGTTACCAGAAAACGATGATGATTTATTGAAACTTTTTTTCATTGGTCCTTATATGTACGAGTTTCGACGATAAGCCGCCCCCTCTTTTTTTTAAGCAATCGCCTTATGTTACGAATCACGAATGCCAAGAAAGCATTGGTAAAGATTTTGCCTGTAAAAATAGGTTGGTAACATGTGCTAGCTATGCGCGGGATGCGTGACTTTGAGCTATAAACTATGGCTTACGAAGAATTATTGACGTACATTGAGGTTTCTCAACCGAAACCTTGGTTGGTTCCTAATTTGAAACACTCCTAATCTGAGCTTTCGTTAATTTCTCCAATGAGTTGTCTTCATTCAAAATCGTTTATAAATAGAATTATAAACTCTAGACTTATAAATTGTCAGTTTAAAATTCATTATCAATAATATAGTCGTACATATTAATTTTATTACACACTCAATCAACCGTAAAATAAGAATTCATTCAAGAAATAGATTCAATTTTCTGTTTTTTTTTATCACACACATTTGTTAAAGTAATCTTAATTTATTATAAATAAATAAATTTTATTTTACTGTTTTATGAGATATAAAAAGTTATTCATGCTGTCAATTAAAGTACATAATAACATTTTAATTTAAATAAAAATATTTTTATCTTTTAATATAAAATCAAATTAAAAAACAGGCATAGGTATGGAATTTAATAATTAAAAAAAAACAATTTTATCTTAAATAAAAATTAAAAAATGTAAACTGTATAATTTTACCTACCACATGTAAATCACTCTACTTAATTTATTCTAGTTTTGTATATATTACATCGTCTAAATAAACTAAAATACACATAAATATATATATATATATATATATATATATATATATATATATATATATATATAATAATATAGACGCATATGTGTTTGTGTATGTATATAGTAAACGATCGTTTTCATCATAGTCATCTGCTAAATTTATACAATAGATAAAATCTACTCAACAGAGCTTTTCCATTTTCCGGATGAATTGCGTCACTGTTTCTCTCACTCCAAATAATGAATATTTTTCTGAAGTGTTTCGCGATTGGTGAACGAAATAAAGTTATTTCTTCCCCAGCAATATCTCCAACAGAGTATAAACGATATTTCTATATATATTTATATACGTATATGACATCGATATGTCCGTGTAAAATATACAATCGCGCTAGGGCGAATTCTCAGTAAGTGAAGAACGAATGTGGCATATTATAGTCGTATATAAAATAATGTATATTTAGGTATTGAGAACGGAGTGAACTTTGATTTACCGTCAATTTACCGGTCGGTCAATACATTAACTATAGATAAACGAAACAAACATTAATGTCAAAGACACGTCCGTTTTTCAAATCAATACGTACTGGCGGTAAATAAACGGCTATGGCACGCGACTTTCGCATGCATGATTTACACAAGCGCTAAATATAAAACGGCCGACACGATGATATATTGCGGTAAAAGCCCAGCATCTTGCCGAAGAGTCTGAGGAAAAATTGAAATATATCGTAAAATAAAATAAAATAAAATAAAATGAAAATAATAAACGGAGGAAACCGAAGCTGAAATGATGGACGAGTGTTCGAATAGTGATCGAAACTTGATTTCGCATTTGGTAGTCATGAGCGTAATGGTTGATTATTAATTTATTATATATTACCAGTTGAATGTGTATACTGTAATTTTGACCGATTTACGTCGGACATATGTTTAAAATTTACATTCATAATTTATAATCGTATATTAAAACTTTGTACGTTTTTCAACGTGTAATTTTGCTTTTATAATAAAACACCTACGATTCTTGTTAGCATACTTATTTGGTATATAGTAAATTATACTACGGGTTCAAGTATAATTATAACTAAATTTGTATAAGAATTATTATTTGAGTATTATTTTTAAATAATATAAAATAATTATTTTGTAGTCAGTATAACTTTTGGTTTATCAATATTTTATTTGTAAGATTTATATAAATATATATTTTTTGTACAAAAGTAATATATTTTTAAAATATACTAATATATAACCGTTGAAAAAAATAACTTTAATACTTTGAAATAAATTGCATGCAATATAAATTTTACAAGCTCAAGAATGTGAGATTTAAATCATAAATAAAATCCCATGATGAATAACATTTTAAAACGAAATTCGTTCATAAATAGAGGGTTGTCGCCATTTTTAATTTTAAATATGAAACTCCAAAATATATAATAATAAATATCAATATATATATATATATATATATATATATATATAAATATTACGAATGTGAAGATAAATAAATTTTAATTTAACATATCTTATTTTAAAATGATTTATCATTGGAAAAAATAATTTTAATATTTTTTTATTATAATTTCTAGGCTCCCCTGCCCGTTTGCGCAAAGCACCCTGGCAAGCTTGCGTCAAGGTATGAACGTATTGTATTATTTTTTTATTTATATAAGTATTTATAATATTCATTGAATCAATGTAATCACAATACACTGCAAACACTAATATGTTTAAAACAAAAAAAAATATACATATAATATAACGCTTATATACACACGATCGTATAAATAATTATGAACATGTGTATGAAAGTTACATTTAACGTTCTCAATTTTAACCCAGCAGCGCAATCTCTGTTTTGAACGTTCAATCGTCAATTAAACAAAATTACAGATATACCAAATAAAAAAAAATAATCTAGAAAAGATTTCGAACGGGAAATTATGTTATAATTGATGACTTAAATACGGTGGGATGTTTCCTAGAAGCGTTAATATTTTAGTGCCATTACGGACAGTAATGGAGAACAATATATTATTGTTCTGCAATAACAATCACTTACTGATTGGCATGTATGGTTTTTATGTTCGTTTATAGTAAACGACTCTTCTTACTACAGCGTAAGTTTTACCTGTCACGTGTGCGAACATTAAGATATGTTTATAGGTAAACTGAACACATTGTAGCCAAAGGGCACAGTTATTAAACACAAGGTCATTTATACAGAACGATCGAAGACGACTTGCGTAATTTTTATTTTCTTATTATATAGTGTCATACTGTTGCCAAGATGTGTGCCATCTTTCAATACGATCTCTACTTCGTTCAATTATCCATATAAAAATATACGTCGATATGACTGTTTCAAAATAAGAGAAATTTCATCACATGATATTTCAACTTTATATATATATATATATATATATATATATAATGGTATTCTTTAAATATCAATAAATAATTAAATTAAATAAATACGATATGTTGAAGTGTCATATATTGAATTTGATCTGTTTAATATCGAATATCTTTAAATTTAAATATACATATATGGTATGTCCTCTTAATATTACACTATATATATAATACAAAAGTCGATCGTTCAAATGTTTATAGTTACACTTCTATGTGTATGTGAGAGGTTGATTTTTTATTATATTTATCCATATAAAATATAATAAAGTTCTCACCATGTCAATTTTCAATAATCTCCGTAAAATTTTCATATCGTCTTTTAACTTCCTGTTTTTTTTTCCTCTACGATTTTGAGATCGAAATGGGACCGAAAGTTTAGTTTGTTTGCGGCATCGGTTTTTATGATGAACGGAAATGGCTTCTTGTCGGTTTTGCTAGATTTTGTCACATACAGTGAGACGGGCTAAATTTAATAAAACGTTCACCATTTTCGTAATCCACCCCGAGGTGGATTTGAGTTTATCCTGGAACACAACTAGAAATCACGCAGCAGGGGTTAGAACCACCCTCTTTCTCCATCTTCCCATACTCTGACTCTCTCTTTGCTGCGTCCCTTTCCCTGTTTCACGTGCCCATCCCGGTTTTTCCTCGTGGAAGCCCACCCCATCTACGTCTCCATATAAATTCACAGACACCTACATATCCATAACGTATATACGTTATCTACGTTTTACTACGTATACGAGAGAAGAGCTCGTATACATACGTCCAATAATAACGAGAGCGATGTCTGAAATGCAAAATATAAATATATATATATATATACATATATACCTACAATTGTGCATGCCATTTTTTTATATGACAGTTTTGCTATTTGGCTATGGGAAAATATTATAATTTGTCGATGTCAAAATTTAAAAAGGCGAACATACACACATAATGTGTACAATGGGTCGATATTTTACGATGCATATAAAAAGCGTGTAGTTTATTGTTAAGGGTCGTGTTTAAATAGAAAAGTTGAGTAAACACGCACGTCTGCCGACAAAAGGGTGTGAAAATTTGTTGAGTTCGTCGGTTGCATATTTTTTTTTTATCGCATCACCACAATAAGAAAAATGGCGATGGATGCAACAAAGATTTTTTTGTGAATTTATTCGGCAAATGCTATGTAAGAATAGTATTAATTTTTACCGTAAGTAATCGACGATTGAATTATAATATAAATCGCGTTTGATGGTTTTTAGCGCGCGATTTGAGGGTTTCTTTGTCAAAAGGATTCGTTCGAATCGGTTTTCTGGGATTAAATTGCTCGGAAAATTCAGTCAGTGTGAGATAATAAAGCATAAAATGATTTTTTTTTAATTTTTCTTTCTTCGATATAAGTATAATCGATGTATACATATAACTATAATATTTTTCATTTCAATTAATTTAAAATATATTCATTAATATATTTCAGAATTTTATTAAGCTTTAGATATATTGCAATTTTTACTCCAATTTATTAAATACGTACTAATTCTAAATAATATATTAAAAAATATTGCGAAAAAGTATATTATTCTTATAAATTTTCATAACTTAGAAAGTATGTAGATGTAACTTAAAATTTTATTAGATTTTTTTGAACACAGAAAAAGTATGCGTAATATTCTTTGAAATTTGTAATTTAAATTTAATCAATTACAAGTTTTCGTAATGGATGACTATTAATTAATATATTTATATTTATCATATAGATATTTTAACTTTTTCCTATATAGTTATGTTTTTATCATTTTAAATTTTATTTCATACTATAAAGATTTATTTTATTTGCATAAAGCATAGAATTATTAAATTTTTTTTTATTTTTTATTATATTTTATGAAATGGTACTTTATCAGTATATTATATTTTTTTTATTTATATCAAATAAGTTCAATTTTTCAAAAGTTATTCGTTCATATCACTGAATATAGATATTATTATTTTATATAACATATATCGATAAACGAAAAATAATAGCCGTAATTCAAAATATATATATATATATGAAAAAATCTAATTAATATGTTTTATTGAAAAACAAATGAATATATAAATTGTATCCATAATATATGTATTTATTTTTTAATTTAAATAAAACAAAAAAATATATTATTTTTAAATATATATATATATTTAGATTAAATATATTTCAAATATTTTTTGAAATCAAAATTTTAATTTTATCTAAATATAGTTACATGTATATAAATAATCGTATACTTGTATCAATATAAATCAAAATAATTGACGATTTTGGACAAAGTAGGACAGAGTAGAAAAAGTTTTTCATATAACGTATATATATATATACGTAATTTCTTCAATATATAAAAAAATATTGAAAATGTTATGCACGCTTGTATGTATATATATATATATATATATATATTTATAATTATATATGTGTGTTTGTTACGCTATATACGTATAGGGTAATAGGGTGTGTATACATATGTGTGTGTGTGTGTGTGTGTTTGTGTAGGGGTGTCGAACGGCGGTGTTGTTTTCGTGTCAGCGTTCGTGAGCGCACTGCGTTTTGTAATTTGTCCTTTGTCCGGTAGATGTCAGTGTCGTAGCGGGCGGCGGGGCGGCAAGGCGATCGCCCCACCGCAACGAACGCCTCAGTCTGCGGCTGCTCGCGACCGTCGACGGACCTGCACATAATCCAGGGAACACGCACATTGACTGCACCGCACTCGTATCGTCGCGAACATCGCGCGTTTTTTTTTTTTCGAAACTGATTTTATTTTTCACGTACGAATAATCGTTAAAACCCCCGACATTTCGACCGCCACGCACCCGCACTTCTATATATATTTATTTATAAAAATATATATTGATATAAACGAAAAATAAATATATAAAATTGTATTGTCGCGGATTTGTTTCGTTGACGTTTGAACTGAACTTTTGCGCGAACTGGCCTGCTTTCAAAAATATTAATAAAAAAAAGGACTGAAAACAAACCGAGTGCATCTATGTATATTTTATTAATGTTGTTGTTTATGTATTGCTGTATGACTTAGAGAACAATTTGCACAGAGTGTATGCAGTGCACACGTGGTCGTTGATCGATCTGAATTTTTTTTTGACGTATGTATAGAGTAGTGTAGTCGGACGATAGCTAAAGTGTGGTGTTCTGGTTAACTTTACATGTGCCGCCCCCCGCCCCGCCGCCGCCCGTCTCGTCCGCCGTCGACACCCCCACGTGTGGAACACGGACTGCTCTCTCGGAAATGCGATCTTGAATGAAACTTGGATGCTACGTCTGACCGTTTCCGTTTTGTCATTTAAATATTCCGTATTTGTGACCTCGGATGTTCCCATGTGATCCCGTCCGGTCCTATCGGTGTTTATCCTCGATTACGACGACGTCGCTCTCGTCCTCCTTGTATCCTTTCTGTCTGTCGTAAACGGAAAAAAACTCGACGTAAACAAAATCCCGTTCCCCGGTCCTTCCGGGAGGCGGCCGCCCCACCATCACCATCATCACGATCGGCGACCCCGTGGCGTGCTCGACTGCTACCCCCGCACTGTACCCTGACAATGTCGGGGGCTTGGGTGGTTCCGGCTCGCTATGCAACATGGCCGGATCCCCAGCGACCGCATCCGGCAACTCCTCCGGGCCCGCCTGGTGGACAATGATGAACGGCGGTCTCTACGAAGAGAGTCCACCGTCAGTGATGCCGCAAACGGGGGCCCTCAGTCCTCCGACTGGGGCCCAGGGTACGGCCGCTGGTGCCAGCCCCGTGACCGCTTCGGCTCCGGCGCCGGCCTCCACCGCGTCCACTTCTCCGGCATCGGTGGGATCGGCCGGAGCCTCGGGACCCTTGCACATTCCTGCTAAAAGGCTCGGTTCTTATGGAGACTGCGTCGAACCGGGCGTTATAAGACACGCCCATCACGGCGCTCAACCGTGGAACTATTCTCCGGCAGAAACCCACCATGCCGGAGCGGCCTTTGAACCGGCATCTCTTAATCACCATCAGTATTCAAATGCGCCCACGTACTATAATTTGGCAGGTGACCCGTCCAGGGACCGGAAATCCTCCTTATCCTTCTGGTCTCCGGCCGCTTCGGCGAGCGGCGGAGGCACCGAGTACAAATACAGCACGGGAAGCGCCACGGCGACCAGCGAAGGTAGCTGTCATCAGAGCTTCGGACCTCAGACTTGCTGGAACTACCCCTACAGTACGGCGAGGCACGAGCATCCAGCTCAAGTACCCTACCTGGCAGGTGAGGAACGAGGTCGAGTTGCAGGGATGGCCGCTGCTGCGATGGCTGCCGCTGAATCCGCTGCAGCAGGGTTTGGCCATGACACGTATGGCCTCAGAAATTACGGACCAGAACCGGTACCGGCCGCTCCATATCCTCCTCCAGGTAACTGTTTAAAATTTGCTTTTCATTTATACATAAATATATATATTCACTTGTTTAATAATCGAATGCATGTGATAATTCGTAAATTAATTATCGTGTACTCGCGCGCTTTTTCTTAATCGGTCCGTTAAGTGCCCGTGATAATTTCCAATGAGGCGGGAACCATTAGAGAGGGCCTTTTACACTTTCTTGCACATTGTACAAAGCTATATAAACTTTATGGCATCATAATCGTTGCGCAATAAATATGCAGGCTGTTACCTCCTTCAGACCTGCTACCGTTTGACGAGACGAGACTCGTCTACATTTTATTTACGCACCTTTCGAGGTCGAAAGTCTCTCACTTTTCTTTCTTTTTTTTCTTCCCCACCCCGCATCTCTTCCGTTTTTTTTTTTGGAAATAATAATTTTTTCGCCCGTTCAGTCATAAAGTTCGTATTTTGCGGGCCGTAAAAGCAAACGCCGGGGCCTTTCTGATCGAGCTCGGAGACAAGTGCCGCAATTTTACTGCTTTCGTCTTGCGTCTCGCTCACTCGACGCGCGATCTCTACACACCAGAGGGGGACGGAGATACGATTTGCATCGGCCTCTTTCTTTGCAATCGGTCTCACTCGCTATGGTCGATCGTCATATAATTATTTACAACTGTCGAAAATGTCACTGTCGTGCGAACGTACACAAATACAACATATATTGACAGAAAACAGCTGATCCTTGGTCACGTGGTTTCGTATTTTCTTCTAATATGTATATATAAATATTCATTTAAAAAATATTTTTTTTGTATACATAATTATTTTTCTATATACAACTTCGTATGAATATTTGAATCACCATATATATAGTTCTACATTATCATTTAAATTGCAATCGATAATAAAAATCAATTATATACAAATTTAAATTAAATTATATTTTAATAATATTAAATTATATTTTAACATTTTGTATATTAAAAATCTAATTATAATCATGATCAATAATTTAATTTTAATTCTGAGCCAAATAATCGTACAATCTTCTTATATAGAGATGTCGTCCATTAAAATTATATAAAAATCCATATTCCTCCACATACAAGTATTTTTTTCTATTAATTTATATTTTTTATATTCACATATATTTTTAATATATTAATCGAAACAAAAATGGATCATCAATTAATATTATTATTTTTAATTAATTTTTATATTATGTATTATATTGCGTATTGTTTTATAAAATAATTATCTATTGTGATATTTTATTATTATTTTTTTACTGTAAGTATTATTATTATTATAAAGATATATTAAGCATTGTACTGAGAATTTTCGACACTTCACCGAGGGCGTACGAGTATTTATTTTTATTTTAATCAAATCGTGTATGCACAACGCATTTTGATACGCTTCAAAATTATTCTGAGAAACTCAGGTACAAGAAAAAGGCGACGCCAATATCACGCGGGCGGTTCAAATACCTCATTCGAATTGAAATTGTTTAATTATTAAAAAAAAACACACAAGGAAAAAAGGAGAAAAAAATCGATGTTTATTAAATATTCTTATCGCGCTCGCTGAATCTTAATTTTTCATCAAAATAATATAAATGCATACGAATGTGAGCTCGAATTCATTATAGTATTTTTTTTAATTCGTTACGATCGTGAATCGTACGAGCATAATTCGAAACGTACGAATGTTTACAGCGCTTGTTATAATACAAAATGTTTCTGAATTCTGAGCCAAACGTAGAAAATAGTAATACATCCAGTTCTAATTCAGTACAGTTGATGTTTTTGCTTGCGGTCGATTTCCTAACTGAAAATTCGTAAGGCGAGAAAATTCGTCGACGTCGATAGAGTTCAAAATCGTCTAATAGCGTTAACGCGTCGCTTCGCATGAAAAGAACCGAAAGTGCGTAAAATGCTGCACGCAAATTTCGATCTTATCGCATGTATGTGTCGCGCGGTTTTGCACTAAAAATAACGTCCTCATCGACGATTACGCTTTTATTTATTTCGTCGTTTAACATTTAAATTGCTACAAAACGCTTTTCGCTCGGTTATTGTTCAATAAGAATGTCGTTATGCGTGCATGTATTATGTTAATACGTCATAAATCTTAATGATAACGTTTTTTTTTTAATAAAATCGTGCATATATACATCAAGAACTATATTAAGCTTAAATTTATTATATAATATTCATAATGAAAATATTTATATATTCATTATTTTATTTCTTTTTTTTCATATATCGATATCCGAATTAATTGGACGCTGCGTTTTTCGAATTATATTTTTAATTATTTATATTATTATTATTATTAACATTGATATAACTCAACGCGTGCTACAGTAATTTGTATAAATATATATTAAACGAAAAAAGCATGGGTGGATAGATAAGCATTCGTGTAAAAGAGAGAGTGGGTGTCGTGAAGATTCTCTCGAACGGATGGCTCGATTCAATCAAGAATCTCAATTTTGCAATCATGGTGGTACCTGTTTTTGGTATTTTTTTTCGGTTTTTGTTTTTTTTTGTTCGCAGGATGAAATAAAAAAAGAAGTTTACGTTCGGCTTTTGCGTGTTTTCGCCTCGACGAAAATGGCGCTTCGAACCGATAAGGACTAAGTGATTCGCGAAGAGCTTTCAATTCGTCCGCTGGCGATCAATTTTCGCATTATTTTAGAGCTTTTTCTTTTTTTGATTTTTTTTCTTATTGTGCATTTTCGCAACGAACGCAGGTCGATTTTTATACGATCCTCCAAAAAACTACGGCTCCGACATTAAATCGAATGCTGCAATCGCATTTACATTTTTTTTTCCAAAACGATCAATTCGATTCCGTCGAAAATGTATATGTCGTAAATACTTCAACAGAATTCGATTTCATGAAAAAAATCTTACAATTGACTTACATGATTTTCATGTTGTTTTAAATTTATTTTACATTATCTAAAATGAAAATATGTTTATGGATAATATATTATTAAAGTACATTGCAAGTTTAATTAAAAATAATAATAAATAATAATTTGAAATATATTTCCAAAAACAAAATTATTTTTTATAATTTAATAAGAGATAATGAAAATAGGTTTCATATTTAATTTAATTATTTCTTTAATATAATTTTAAATATTATAAAAAATATGTAGAAAATTTCTAGTTAAATCGAGTAAAAGTGTATTCTTGAAATATTTGATTAAATTTTTACTACAAATATTGAAGATTTTTCATGGACGAAATGAAAATTTAATGAAGTTAGTTGTTTCATATAAATTTTATATTTATTAAAAAAAAAATAATTTTAATCAATTTAAATAATGAGATATTTTTTATACGGATTATATTGAAAATCGGTGCCCTTGATCATTATGATAAGTACCAGAATGAACTATGAACTGAATAGTCATCGTCTGGAATTACTATAGGGAATTTTACAACACTTATTACCACTTTATAGACTCTGGTCGCGTGCGCTTGCCGAACATAAGCATTTTATGAATGAACCCGAGGTATTTTTATAGACGACAACGGGCTCGTTAGACGATTTTGACCCGTATACGCATATGACACACGGATCAAAATCGAATATATCAATATATCGCTATGACGAAACGTGTGGCGAGCTTTTGTCGAAGTGTTTTATACCGAGTTTCGAATTTATGGACGTCTTTCGCCCGTTCAATCGTCTTTATATCATTTCACCTGATTAATCGATACACGAGAGGGACGTTTATGTGTTTTCGCTACTTCTTTTATATGTGAAAAGCCACGTGTGTGTATGCTTTTTTTTTTCATCCTATGTTGCCGTCGATACTACTCTAGCCTTAAGCTGTAAAACCGCCACCATAAAACCGTTCGTTCATTCATTCCTGCGCGTCGAAAAGAGTTTAATGTCTTTATTACACCGAGTAACGTTTACAAATCGTCACGCAAATAAAACGGAGATAAAACTGCCATAAGCAATCAAGCAATCCTGACAATGGACATTTTATAATTCACGAACGCGTTCTTGGTAATGCTTCTACTTATGTGATATTCAATCTCTATTATAATAATTACCATATTATAAAATCAAATATATATATTTTTTTAATTAAATATTAATATATTTTATAGAATTCAAGGAAATCATGTAAAAATATTTCAAGTACAAAGAATATAAATAGTATCGTATATTTGCAACTAAAGCTAAAGTATATATATTCGCAACATGTGTTCAAATAAACGGGTTTGAAACGATGTCAAAGTCAATGAAATTCCGCTTAGTCTAGATTGAGTTTACAACGAGATTTATATTATTATAAAACGGCTGAAATGTTTATAATATATCTAACGAGAGGCTGAAGTACTATTTTGGGCACACCTGTTGAGATGTCAGTACGGCCATATGTGAACTACAACAAAGCAACACCTTTTTTTTTTTGTTTCGGTAGTAAGTCGTAAACGTCTTCGCAAACAATCGATATCGGCCAAGGTCCTGGTCCTCAATCCCTTCGGTCCAGTGATAAAAACCCATCTTTCGCACGCCAGAAGCTCGAGTTGTCATAAAAGTTTAAAACGCCGCGGCTCTTACACGCGGTTCTCCTATTCGGTTTTTTTTTATGGACTGTGTAATATCGTCTAGACTACAAACTATTCCTTAATTGATTACCTCGTAATAAACGAATAAAACGGAGCTAAACTGCCAATAAAAAGAGGAAACGCGCGTTACACTTTTAACGCTTGCGAGGTGTGAGCATGACGTAGGCACAACGTCACATCCCATGATTCGCGTGACGTCACTCCCGTGCCGCAGCTAGACGATTTTTTCCATTTTATTGTTATTTTATTTTTTTATTGTTTTATTGGATTGTAAAAGTGTTCCTCGCGAGGCGGTTTTATGGTCATAGGGCGAACGGACGGTTAACGAATTACCACCAAACTGAAAACGGTAGTCCTAAAAAATCACATATAATCCCCAGGATTGACCTTAACCTTCTCATTGTGAAAAATGTCCCCGCTTTATAATAGTCGACACTTCTAAATATTTTTATTTTATTAAATCTTATTAAGTTTGAGCTTTATAAGAATTATTTTTAATCAAAAAATATTTTTTATATTCATACTAAATATATTCAAATATATATAATTACTATTTTTATATTATAAAATCTATAATTATTTAATAAAATTGAATATATACAAATTGCTAATTTAATTAAAATAAAATATATACAAACAAACAACTAACTAATATTTATTATTTAAAATAATAAATATTTTTAGTTTTGAGTTTTCTATTTAAAAATATATATTATTTGTACGTGATTTATTCAAATATAAAAAAACATTAACGTGCATTATAATTTTAGACAATAAAATTATTGTGCTATATATGTAAAAAATACATTTTTTTATTAAATTTAATAATATGGAAAAAATAATTTTAAATGTCTTATCATAAAACTAATACCAGTTACATTTATATTTTAATTGTACAAATGAGATCGATTAACATCTGCGCTAAAATGAACACAATAATCGTAATAAATGCTCTATTTTATTATTAAAATAACGTTTAATTATAAATGATACAAAATATTTAATTTTATTAATAAGCGAAAAATTAAATAAAACAAAGTATTTTATTTCAACGCGTTAAATACTAATCCGATCGTAGAAAAATATTATTATTATTATTATGAGAAATCGCACGCATGAGTAAAACTCAGAAATTGATACTTATCTGAAAAATGGAATCGTTATAAAAATTATTCAACGGAACTAGGTTTTTGCGTTACGCGCAGGAAACGCACTTGTGACCGTTGGATTTTACGCGATTTTCGACGATTTTTCACGCCAACGTGTTTTCTCGGCTGCGTGCATAATTTTCAATTATAAACGAAAAAATAATAATAATACGTTCTATAAATATAATAAATACTCTTGGCCGTTTCAGTATAATAACGTACGTTTTATACATAAACCAAAACCGGTTCCTGTGTCGTTTCACGTGAGGATTAGTCGAGCGAAAATTTTGTATAAAATCCTCATAATTATGTGATTATACCTACGATGTCGCATGATAGTGGATGTTTTAATGAAAACGAAAATTAATTATAATTTATTCTCACGCCGACGTATTTAAATTTAATATTTAAGCGTTACACGTCTGAGCGTTGTCGAATAAACCGCATTTTATAATTAATATTATTTTTTTTTTGGTATATTTAATCTGACTGGTTTAGCTTGCAAAATTTCAAAAAAATCGGATTAAATATATCCTTATTAATTATGCGCATCCTGTTTAAAATATTTATAAAGATAAAGTACAATATATTTTTTTAGTTGATTTCAAATATTAATGTTATCGCAAAAAGAAGTCGTAAGATAATAGTATATTTTTTATCGTCGAATGATTGTAATTTATTCCCTTTTTCACTTTTGATATGCTTTTCGTGTAAGCGAACCACTTTTCATTCGATTTCTCTTCCTTATTGATTCTTGGATTTTATTATTATTATTTTTTTAAATACTCTCTTCACTGTAAATTTTGAAATCGTTTTATTAAAGTTTCTCTGATGAAAATCGATTTGTCGATTCATTTATATTATATATATATATATATATATATATATATATATATATATATATATATATATATATATATATATATATTGATGAATTTATTTTTTATAAGACGATAAAACTAATATTTATAGTAAATTAATATTGAATTAAAAATATGATCATATTCGGTAATAAAAAAAAGTAGTCTTAACAGTTATGCATGTATTATTTTATAATAGATACAACCTCGACTCGCTGTAAAAGCGAAAGCCATCTAAAAAAAAAAAAAAGGCGAAGTGATAAAAGAAATTATACGACTTTGGCACGTACAGCATTAGTCCACCGCTTAATCTAAATACAATGAAATGCTATTCGGTAGCTTTTGCATTTGAATATTCTCACGCGCCACGAATTCCGCTATCCCAATTCAATTTGCAGTTACGTAGGTCAGTTTTTATTGCTGGTTGTTATACATCTCGTCGTTTCGACGTTATTAATAATACTGTCGAATATTGTGCTTGTTGTAAAAAAAAATTCGTTTTGTGCAATAAAAAACAATATGTATACATATATATGATATATATATATATATATTAAAAAAACATTCTGATAGTGAAGAGTTCAAAGTTCGCGACGAGTCATAACCAGATAGCGATGGCGTGAGTTTGCGATAATAATAAATGTGTGGAAGTTGGTCGAGTGGTTGAATGATCTGATTAATCTTCACGTGGTACGTGTCAATTAAATGAGATAATTATTGTAAAAAATGCGAATATCTTCATATATTGTATATATATATATTGACAGTTTGTTTACAAATATATATATATGGCTTTTTGACGCGTTGCATATTTTATATATATTTTTTTAGTTTGTTGGCGGTTCACGTCACATCTTAAAAGTCAGATGTCAATAATTTATCGATTTTGTTTTAAATTAATATTATCATATATACATAATTAAGTTTCTGTTTATTAATTTAATTTTACATTTTATCAACAATTTATTAATTATTTTGATATCGAATTATTAATTCATTTATTTAACAAATTTACGCACTTTAATACTTTCAATTTCAACATATAATATATTTTTCAACATATAATATATAGTATATTTTTTTTTAATATAATATTGACATTTTGTAATAGAATAGAAGTGACTTTAGAAAAATATCGTTCTTGGATATTATCTGTAATTTTAATTTAAATGAAATTATAAAATATGCACTTTCGAATAACTAACAAGTTATTAAATTGTTTGTTATAGAGAATTAATTCACAGATGAATTATTTTCTTAGTTACGTAGTTTTTGATTTTTCGTATCATATCACATTTTAATACAATATTAATTATAGAACTAACTTTTAACCTTTATTTGAGAATTTAATATATCAATATTTGTTTTATAATATATTTCAATGATAGAATATCTTATATGAAGTAGAAACGACAGAAAATCTTCGATTATTTGTATTTTATATTTCATAAATATTATTAGTAAATTAAGTTGTCAATTTTTTTTTCACATGCATTCGATAAATAAATAAAATAATGTAAAATATTATTATTGTAATTTTATCTTTTTAAGCATACTAACTGTTAAAAGTGATGTGGGGTTCTTCCCCATCGGCTATTTTTCCCGCAGGTTCGCTGGCATCGATGTCTGTGGGTGTTGGGGTTGGTTGCGCTTCTACCAACCCCCTGGAATGGGCCGGCTCTGTAACGGTCAGAAAGAAGCGCAAGCCATATTCAAAGTTTCAAACGTTGGAACTTGAAAAAGAGTTCCTCTTCAACGCGTACGTGTCGAAGCAGAAAAGATGGGAGCTAGCGCGGAACCTGAACCTGACCGAGCGTCAAGTGAAGATATGGTTCCAGAACAGGAGAATGAAGAATAAGAAGAATTCCCAAAGGCAAGCGGCTCAGGCCGCCCAAAACAACAACAACAATTCGAATGCCAACAACCACAACCATCATTCGGCACATCATCACGGTCATGCTCCACATCACGGCCTGAATCATCACGCGGCCAATGGTACAGCGTTGAAGCATCATCAGTGACCCACGCCCTTCTCTGGGGCTTTTCCGCACCACTATCACCATCCAGGCACCGTCAGTTAAATTTCATTCCGTGCTCCAAATACACGTTAGATATTTTCGAAAAATTAACAGAAAAAAAATATGTTTTCCTTCCGCATCGACCGGTTATTGTTCAATGGCACATTCAGCTCGTGCTCCATTAAATCGTGACTGTCAATTCAAATGGTGCGCTATGAACATTGAATTCAATGGCCCCAGAGAATATACACGTAATAAACTTCAAATTTTTTCCTCCTCGATAAACTTCAAATTTCCATTACATGACAATTATGTAATATATATAATATACATATATATATATATAAATATTTACAAACAAAAATAAAAAAAGTAAATAATTTTAAGTATGCAAAAAAAAGGTAATTTAATATAATGAAAAAAGATGGAAGTGTATCAACGGTGATATCCTTTTAATCTTAGGCTATTTAAATAACTGTTTAAAATATCATAGATAGGTCGTTAAAGATAGAGAATATAATTCAATGTGAAATTTTATTATGTGAGACTGCTTATTGTAATGCCGAAAACGCAATTCTTTGTTTTATATAGAAATATTGTAATGAATTAAAAAAAAATAGAATTATTTCCAATTAGTTAGTGAATATTGCGGAGAATGAAAACTTTCCTTTTTTACGTTTAGCTAACAAAACTATTGGTATATTATAAAATATGTCGAAGTGGTTTCTTGAATACGTTCAAATATATTTCTCTAAACGACAATTGTCATGACTAGTTCAATAATTTTATATGTATTAAGGGCAGGTGCATTATAATATTGTTTTTGTTTTGTTTCGAAATGCTATGCAATATTTTAGTTTCATCATTATTTTATTATTTTTAATCGATTAAATAGTGCGTAATGAAATAATGAAAAGCGTTTCCCAAACTGTGATCCTCGGCCTGGTTTTGGTTTTTCGATGAAAGTTAAATTAAACATCAAATAACTAAAAAAAAACACGAGTGTTCTTTATAAAAGCAATTAATTCCATATTTAAATTTATTATTTCGTTATTTAAATATTAATCAAAATAAATATATTATATACAGTATTAATAATAATACCGGTATATGGATCTAAACAGTTTGGGTAACGTAAATATAATACATTGTTGCTAATGTTTGTTTTTATTGAAAATTGTTCGCAAAATGATGAGAAAACTAGCATTTTTTTATATTCTGATTATAAATTCGATTATTCTATATATCTAACGAACCCTCCATGTAAAATTAGATGGCATTCAACTATAAATGAAATATATAGACTAATATAAGAAACTTGAGTAAGAAGAAATACATATATTATTTATTCTCTAATTTTCGATATTAGATGTGTATTAGAACTGTAAATTCTTCAATGTCTGTTAAGATATAAATTCATGTAATATTTACCAAAATGTTTGTAATTACATAACCTTCTCTAGAAATCCGAATTTAAAATGAGATGGTAGACATTTTTAAAATTAATAGGTAAGCATTGTTTATGTTACCGTTTTTATATCTTGATTTTTTTTATTGTTATATAACATTTTTTTACATTTCGATATTTTAATGTAAAATGTTTTATTGTTCCATACTTTTTTTATTTCCACTTTTAATTAATCTCGTTTTTCGCAAAGCAAAAAAAAAATATTATTCACTTTTATTCTATTTATATTATCATAATAAGAATATTTATGTACAAATTTATTTTATTTGAAAAAAAAAAGAAGAAATCTTATATTTCATATTAAACGTTGTTTTTTCTCTTGACTTAATAAAAACAATTTTTGATGATTATTATTTAACAGAAATGTATTTTGTTTTATTTTTTTTTTTAGTTATCGAAGGATAGACTCGTAATTTGATACTTGTATAAAGTTACTTAATTCGATGTTTGTATTTTGATGCTTATTATTAGAGATACGATGATATTAACTTAACCGTAATAAGTTGTAAAATGTGAAATTATGATGGATGTAACATCGGTCAAAAAAATGTTCTTTATCACGTTTATCCTTTTTTTATGATTATGATTATTATTATTATTATTAATGCATGTAAAGTTTTGTGATATGTACCTTAAAAATAAGTTAAGATAATTTTTTTCCGAAGACGAGCGACGTTGTTATATTTTTCACCGCAAAAATGTTTTGTACTTATTACAGTAATATTTAATATTATCAAAAGAAATTGAAAATTCTATTTCGTGTTTTTGGTTTGATTTTTTTTTCATTTTTTTTAAATATTGATCTTTATATCATTTATTGTTATTTAAATGATTTACGCCATTATTTGTTGCATTTGGTGACTTGTTTTTATTTTTTTAATTGTCTGTTTTTAACAATTTTGTTTCTGCTGTACATTTCGCTACAGCGTTCTTTCACGAAAACGAATGTTTAATTTTTAATATGCGAAATTATCTAGCTCTATTATTAATACATGATCGAGTTACTATCCTTATGTTATAAGTAAATGTACAGGTATGACTTAAGTATATTAATGTTCTTCTTAATGCAAACCTACAAAAGAAACATTTGTATGAAACATAATAAAAATACTTTCAGACGTGTGTACCTATTTATTAATTTATAACCAGTTAAGTTTAATTTGTTATTATGTTTGATTTCAATTTACTCTTTAAGAAAAAAAATATAAACCCAAGCTCTCCTTTCAATTATCCACGATACGTTTTATTGAGAGGCAGAATATCAGATCAACCTTTAAGATACGTAAGTATGAATCACTAAGTACGTAAGTATGATGCTAAATATAAATATTAATATATAAAAAGATAAATAAATATCACTTTATAAAAGAAATTAAATTCGATCAGATTCTATTTATGGTATTTTTTCTGATTAATTGTTAATAATTAATATAAAAAAGTAATAGAAAATAACCAAAAGTAAAAAAATAAATCAAATATAAGAATATTTAATAAAAATATATAATTTAACAAAACTATAAAATAGTTATTTTCATTCAAAAAGAAGTAAAATAATACTTGTAACATTTTCCACGTTTCGACATCAGTCAATATTTGAACAGTAAAGCGGAATGGGAAATCCAATATGTTTCATATAAGATTTTTGAAAGGCTGATTGAACTTTGAAGAAATCAAATACAAATAGAGAAATATTTTTATCGAAACTCAAATATATTTTCAGATATAAATTTATATATAAAATCGGCTTAAATAAAAGTTCAATATATAATATCGGATTATGTTTACGTTGATATGTAATTAATGTTAATACTGATAACGTTATGGGCAGTATGAATATTAATTGGCAGTAGAATCTTGAAATATTTTTTTAATTTTTTATTCATTATTATAAATCTGAGTTGTTAAATTTTCAATTATATCTAAAATATAGTAAATAGTGTAAGTCATAGAAGTTATATGAGAACTTCAATTTTATGAATAATCGCATGCTAAAGTATATGCCATAGTCTAAAATATCGAAAATATTATATGCTATTGCATATTGAATATGATAAAGTAAGTTTATGAAAGAGTTTTATACCAAAAAAAAAGTTATTTGTACCGATCGACATAATAAAGCTATTTATAGTAAAATTAAAATACAAATTAAATCATATAAAATATTGCATTTTAACTAGAATCAATAAAATAAATTTGATACAATGGTGTTAAATTCGATTGGAAAAATTTTACTTCATAAATTTTAGTACTTTCTTATTGAAATATATAATTGCTCGAGTTTCAAGATAAGTATATTTTTTTTTACTTTAAATAATATAAAAACCAATTTCAAAAATCTAAATTTCGTATCGTATATATTTATAAAAATTTGAATTTTCTTATTTTGTTTGCGCCATCTATTTTTCAGAAGATTGAACAAGGGATTCGTAGAATTCTTATAAGATATTTCCGTTATCATACAACTCATCCATTCCAATTCAATAGATTATTATGTATACATATATGAAATACTTAAAGTAAAATTATGATAATACGTAATTACCACGATAATATGTATTTGAAAAAAACTTTCTATTTTTGTAAGCGATTAATTAAATATATTCGAAACGACATAGGTATGATAATGAAAATAGATAATGGCATTTTATATTGCATTTACATAATAGGTATTATTACGTATTTGCAATTAATCGCTGTAATAAAATATAAATTTTGTTAAAACGTTTTAATTTCAAATACCTATACAATATATATATATATATATATATATATATATATATATATATATATATATATTTGAATATGATCAATAATTAATTTTTTTATACGGATTTAATCTATTAAAATACATTATGAAAAAATTTAATTAAAGACATAAAAATAAAATTATTAAAATTAATGTTAAAAAAAATGATAATATCAATCAAAAATATGCGAAAAATGTAGTTTGAAAATTCAATTCAATGTATGAAAATAAATTTTAAATTGGAAATGTTGTAATTTTATTAGAAATTAGAAAAAACAAAAAGTTTTATTATTACGTTTTAGATGCAACTATTTCTTTTTCATCTAAAATGTTTTGAAAAAAATGAAACTAAAGTGCATGGAATATACATATATTTTTGTGAATAAAAAAAAAACATTTACATATTTTTAGTATAATTCTGTAAAATGTATTTAAATAGTTATCAAAGTCGGATAATATGTGACCAACATATATAATTTTATAAATTCGTATCAATTTAATAATTTAAGACTTAATCCGCTTATAAGGGACTCTGAATATGCAGACGCGGAAAAAAAATAACATAAAAGGATGCAACGCGCAGAACTTTATAGAAATATATAAGAATTTTTTAGTATTGTGAGCGGCAAACAAGGTTATAAATATATGTTATAATATATAATAATGCGTTTTATTATTATTATTATTATACGAATGTTGAAAAGTGTGGAAAATAAATTGTGAAAACCCACGGAACGGTCATACATTGTATGGTAAAGTCGTAGCGGTTGCTTCCATTAACATGATATTTTTATGATTTTAATATAATAATAATTTTAAATTTTATTTTAGTCCTTTATTTTTCTTCAACTATCTCGCATTATTATCGAAGCTCCGGCCGCCTCATAAGGAATAATTTAAATGCTAACAAGCGAGCCATATCACGTTTCTTGTTAATTTAAGTTCGCGTGTGTATTGCCAGTCTGTAAATTTTACAAAATGGTTGAAAGTAGAAATCGTAAAAATATTCACCGAACACTTTTTTTTTAATGTATTTTATCTGATAATTATTATTTATGCCAGATTTGTTGAAGATTTTGTAAAACAATGGATGAAATGCATCGGTATGAAAATCATAAAACTGTAAATTGCGCTGCATTCGTTTGCGTATTTCCGTTATATAGCTATAATTTATAGTTTGTTTAGAATTTATATAATTATTTTATATATATATAGTTAAAAATTTTAAAAATGATAATTCGCTCTTAATTAAAAATATTTGTTAGTATTAATGAAAATTATTTCGAATTTAATGAAAAATAATAGGAAAAGAAAATTAATAACGGATTTTTGTTTGTAATTTGAATATTAAATGCGTTCTTTTTATTTAATATAAATTAAATAATAATAAAATTGTATATGAAGTCAAAAATAAAAATTGTATTTTTTAATATTAATGAATGTATACAGGTACATATGAATAATTTATCCTTTTTTGTAGAATCTATATAATTCTTAAATTATTAAATAATTATATTTTAATTATATGTGTATGTATAAATAATAATTAATGGAAATATTTCATATTACACAGTTTTTAATAAGTATACTGTTATCAAATGAAAATAAAAGAAATTGCGGAAATAGAACAATTTAAAATTGTATTATTGAATAGATTTATAAATATGGCATTTGCGTGTAAATTAGAGAAAACAGAAATAGATAATTCAGGTATGGATGAAATGTTTTATAAATTATTCCAATAATTATTATGCTTTGATAAGATTATTTAAATATAAAAACAAATATATTTCTCATTTTTTAAATTATTAGCCATATTTATATATGTGATTTATAGATAAAATAAAAATCAATTAACGGATTTCATATATATTAGCGTTAATGAGTTTTATTAAATAATAATTTCATATATTACTTTCTAATCACATATTTATTTTAGAAAAACATATATACAAATCTATGTCATATATTATCACCTGATTTGTTGTATTTCCGTATAATTTTAATAAAATTACCAATGCTTGAAACCTAAAATGAAAATTAATTTCTAAAAATATGTTTAATATAATTAAAGTGATACGAAGTGATTTAATAAAAATCTCCACACCACGCAATTGATATCAAAATTTGAGAAACAAAATTTAAAACCTAAATTTTTGGTAAACTGTGATCAAAAATATTCAAAATTATATTTCATATAAAACTATTTCATTTGGTATTGATTTTTTAAATTAAAATACAAATTATTTTATCAAGATTTGTTATTTAATTAATTTGAGTTATATTTAAATCTATAAATTTATCATAATTATTTAATAAAGTTGGTAAACCTCAGATTTATTCTTGAGGTTATTTTATATTTTACTGTTTATCATTTGCATTTTTGTACAAATTATGGCATCAAATTTGTATTTTTCTATTATTAATAGAGTAAATAATTTTAATTTTCTATTATTTTAGCGTGATAATCTTTTGGATAAGGATTTATGTAGCGTGAATTTAAAAGCAAAGGTAATTTTTTTACTATAATATGTATTTAAATATCTGTCAAAATATATTTTATACGAATAAAAATGATAAAATTTATTTTAAATAGTATATATTAAAACTTTCTCCATATGAGTAGAGTTTATTTCAATTTTTATCGAGTAATAAATATTCATGTTTATTATTAATAAAAATAATATAATGACTTAATTTATAATGATGTCATAATTTAGTAATATATATATATATATATATATATATATATATATATATATATCGATTTTTATTAAACAATTAAGAGTATAGTGAATTTAAATAACATATTATATTTTTATATTAATATTAATAAAGACGAGAAATTTTAAACATTTTAAGATATATATCGTAATTTAGAGTTTTTTTTTTAAATATATAATTAAAATAGTTGGAATCTGTTCATTAGTATCGGAGTTAACTTGTTATTTCGAAATCGCTTTTAGTTATTTTTTTTTCTTTGCCTTGCTTCATTTATTAATACTTTTAAAACGAATGTTGAAGATCAAACACGCGCTCAAAACGAGAACGTCAGCGGATTTGTATATAAAAATGAATATTTATTAATATAAAACGAACCTTTCGAATATTCCCATTGGTCGACACGTTGACGCTAATATGCAGTCAATTACATTTTATTGGAGACCGACTCTGAACCGAGGTCGGCTCGCATGCCAACAGGTCTATGATACCACTTCAACGAAAAAAAAAAAATATTTGTATACGTATACATATATATAAAAAAATAAAGATTTTGAATTCGAACATACTACCGACATGCTAATTTTATTTATATATACGGAGAAATTTGCGATACGAATCAATAAATATAAATTCGTTCTTCGAGATTGCTTCGTTAACAGGGTTAAATTTAAAACGCACGCAAATAAACTCCACTTGGGCGTTCGGAAATTTATACAAGGTCTTTCGATTTTTTTAAATCAAAAATATTTTCGTATGCAAATTTTATTTATTCGTTTTTTTTTTCTCGACGATTGTCGATGTTCACCATTGTATTATGTAACGTGTTATTTTATTTGCTTTATATGTACGTTGGTGTCTTTTTTTTTCGTTCATTACAATAAGGGGGTACCCACGGCAATAAATGCTATCGTAAATCAAATGAATTTTAATATTCATGAACGTACGAAATATTTATCTGTGATTTTTAAGTGATATTTACAACCATATCTAAATGAATAATCTCGCCGATAAAGGTTTTTTATCGGCATATATTAGTTCTGCCCGTGTACCATTGATTATTACATTCGCTCATACAAAAGTTGAATCGATTTTTATACGGCTATTATAGAAATAAATTATAATGACTATAATTAATTACAGGTGTAGGTTAATCGAGTCTAAAAATATTTTTGTAATAATTAGTTCGCCTGTTATAATTGATTAATATCATATATAAAATACTGTTTCATATTAACTGTTTATTTATTTATATATAAATAAATATTATAATATCATTTATAAATATTATATTTAATAAAACATATTTTTAAATAATTAAATTAATATATAAGATCAACGACTAGCGGACCCTGCAATTACGCGGTAAAAACGCTAAAAGATGATGATGATATATGATCAACGACATGGATAAAATTCAAAATACATATGATGATAATAAATTCAGTACTATAAACTTACAACGTGAGTTATCTAATAATTATTATTTAATAATTAAAATACCAGATGTATTACGATAAATATAATTACCAGTTAAGAAACAAAAAATAATAATTGAAGAAATTTTACCTACATAATAAATAATTATATCGATTCCATAGTACATTATTATTATAGACAATTAAAAAAAAATATTTAAAATATTCAACCGTAGAGGGTGCAAATTGAACTCATTTTTCGACTCGTTTAACAGTTGTAATAAACGTATACACAAGTATGTATCTTGTATATATATATATATATATATATATATATATATATATATATATATATATATATATATATATATATATATATATATATATATATATACGACTTAAATTCGAAATGAAATCCGGCATCCAGGCCGCATTACGGGCGCGTTAATTGTTGAGAATTAACCGCCAAAACAACGCTTTCGTCCCTCGGTCACCATTGCGAATGCCGGTAGACGTCAGCGTTATACCGCCGAAAGGGCTGCGTTAAAACGAAGGGGAAAAACGTGATGTTCGTAGGGGGCGCACGTAATGGGACCTTCATCTCATCTCTTTTTGCGTGGAAAGGTACGGCGACGAGGAGAGAGAGACCTTCGCTGGCAACCTGGATACTGAGCCCCCGTTGCCCCTAGAAGTTTTACAACCGAAAAATAGTAAACGCGTGTGTGTGTGTGTATGAACGACGGTGGTTTGTTGTCGGTGGTGGTGACGGTGGTGGCGAGGAGGGGTGGCGGGGAGGGGTGGTGAGTGCGCGGGGCACGTCCGTAGGTTTGATGGCCGCTAACCCAATGCGACGCGGCGCCGCCTCTGCGCGCCACACGCATATAACATTACGCTTGCGTATCACAAAATGGCTTCCGCACTAGCTTCGTTTTGCCATCAATATATATATATATATATATATATATATATATATATATATATATATATATATATATATATATATATATATATATATATATATATTAATTTAAATTATATATATATATATATATATATATATATATATATATCTTTTCAATGTCCTTTAATTAAAATAATTATTTTGCTCGTTCGAGATTTCTTTTCCGCGGTTTCAGTTATCCGCGGTTGGACAGTATTAGAAAATATATATTTTTTTTTTATATAAAATCATTTCAAATTCAATGTCAAAATAATAATAATAATGATTATACGTAAAAATATTTAAAATAATATATTTTTAATGCAATATGATTTTATTATTAATAATAGAAAAAAAAATATAAAATGAAGTACGCAATACAGATAAAAATATTATTTTATTTTCACTTTCAAATTATCTTCCAGTTAAAATATTATATGCTAAATAATAAAGTTTTGTTATTTTGCACAAAAAAAACAGACTCTTGGATTAAAAGATCACATAAGAATTTAAAATATGAAAATTTTTATAGTGTTTAAAATTTATACCTTAATAATATCTATTCTAAATATACATACAATTATATTTTAGAATAAATAAAATTAAAAATGTAATAATATCAGTTTTTATTTTGGAATATTTTAAATAAAATATAGAAAAAAAATATTTATAATGTAATAAAGTAAAATAACTTAGTCAACTTTATAATTCATATTTGAGGTTATTATACCGTATAAAAATTTTCTAAATTTTCAATGACCATAAGCATATTTTTATTATGTAATGTATTATCTATTATGCAGCTTTAAACGTTTAAGATTCTAATGAATATTAATCTAATCATTAAAAATGAATGTATCAGTTATGCAATTGTAAAATTTATTAATTAAATATTCTCCTGTCATGATTAAGTTACAAATAATATTAATATGTTTTTCAAACTAGAGTCAAATTTTATCTTGAAACAACTCTTTTATGCGATAATCGTTTATAGTTGAATAATTTTTCCATTAAAATTTCTATTAACATACCATAAAGATTAGAATCGTATATTGGATGACCTTGGGAATCTTAATAATAAATATATTTTATATTTATAACTCAAACTCAATGACAAATATTTTGAGCTTCCTGCGTTAAAAAAATAGACGTTTTATTATATTATACACAAAAATGTTTTATATTAAAATATATAAATATATATTTTATGAGTGTATTTACAATATGTTTAAAACCGAAATTTAATTTTACCATAATACAGCATAATTTTTCAATAAAATCATCGACATGACTAAGACTTTATAATACAAGTTTTACAAAAATGAATCCGCCCACATTCAAAAAATAGTTATAGTATACATTTATTTCTTCTTTAAAATCCAAAAAAATAAAATATTTTAGAATTTATATTTAACAATTATTAGCAGAATATAAAAAGGTTTTACAGTTCTAAAATGTATAATATAATAATAATAGAATTAAAATGAACGTTTTAATTATAGGACAACTATAATAATACTGTATTATTATTACGAGAAATTTAATTGCTTACATTTGTTTTAAAAAGATATTAAAAATACTTTTGACCATATAAAGTAAAGCGTTATCTTTTTTTTCATGAATTAGAATTAAAAAAGCTTTATTTTCATTTGCGCAAAAAACTACAAATGATGATTTTAGTTTTAACAAACATATGCAGAAAATGCAATAAATATTTTTATTGTATAGCTATTAACATGTTCAGTTCTTTTTTATAAACTACTTTTTATGTAAATCATTCATATAACATTCCATAAAAACTGCATTATACATTCCACAATCATTTTATTCTAACCAAAAAGCAACTTTTGATCCAAATAGCACAACATTATGTAAAGTGATTTTAATCCATGTATAGTATTTTTTTTTATTTATAGATTTTTTTAAAAGCTTTTTTTAGATTTTGTTAAGATTTCCTTCAATTTGTTTTATGCTATTTTTTAATTTCATTTCAAATTACACGACATTTAAAACTAATATTGATTCAGTCCTTGATTGTTAAAATTTTCAATTGAAATCAAAAATAAAATTCAGAGCTTAATTATGAAGTGAACGATTAAATTCCAAAAAAAAAAGATTAATATAAAATTTGAATTTAATCATCGGAATCATTATAGGTGTACACGAATCAATGATAAAAATCATGTTCGTGATAAAGCGTGAAATAAATATATCAACAAACAAAATAAAATAAAGCCAAAAAAAAACGCACATTATCACCGAAACAACGCAAATGTTGACGTACGCGCAAGAATGTTCGAAACGGCGTACGACCCGAACGAAACGTAAGACGGAACGCAATTCGAAAGATTAATGTAATAAAAATGTGCACCAAGGCGAGACCTGAGAGAGAGAACCCCGGGCCCCGGCGATACCTTTCGAAAACGAACTCGCACCGGATACGTCCATCCTTTTCCGGCGCGTTTCCGTTACGCGCGGCAAAAACGAGACAAACGTCGTATCGATGGTTCGTCTAAATGAAAAAAGCGCGCGCGAATCGTAAAAGAAAAAAAAAATACCGCTTTCGTCGCGCGCGCGTTATATCCGCGAGCGCGACCATGGCGGCCGCTTTACGCGCGGAAATGCGTTCCGTTCTATTATTATTATTGTCGTCATTTTTTTTTTAAATTCATTTCATTCGAATTTTGGCGCCGTTTTTATCCGGCGATATCCGGTCAGAATTTTCCGCGAAAAATTCTAGAACGGTCGTCGTTGATTTGCGGCCCTTTTCGCTTCGGCGACGTCGCACGGACGCGACGTTAAATATTACAATGTCGCCCCGGCGAGCGGTTAAACTTTATATAGTCGATTTTTATTGCTTTTCGGGGCCCCAACCTTCGTAGATCCCGCGTATTCGGTCCGACAGTAGTAGTGTGCATCTCAGTCGTAGCTATATGCCGATTCGGAATGAACGTGTCAATTGCCGGCCAATCCGTGTTAATTTATATTCGGGACTACCTTCAGTGATAACATTTATAGGTATAAAAATTTCTCATATATAATTACATATTTTTTAATTTATTTTTATTTTTTATTAATTTCGCTTTGAAAAATCGAAAATTCTTATAAGAATCCCGTTTGATGTTCGGAGTGTTGCACGTTTTGACAACTGACATGTGTCGTAGGGCTAACCGCATGCGCCTCGTATATACATACGCACTCTTGCACGCAATCTAGTTACACTGTGTTCATTATAGTTGCCGTTTTGCGTATTTAATTAATTAATATGTTAGCGTGTATGCGTGTGTTTTGAATTTTATCAGACCGCGAACGTTGCAGTTGCGGTTCGCATATAATTGATAAGAATTAAATATTAAAAAACGAATGTTTTTAAATAATAATAACATTTTTATTATTTAGATATGATTTATAGGTATAGTTACATAACAATATAAAATACATTGCTTTTTATCTAACATATGCTTATAATTTCATTTTTATTTTGCAATAGATTTAAATGCTTTTATCATTATAATTTTAATATTTATTTTTATATAATAACTATGGTATTTTATTGATAAAAATATATTTAAAACATTGATTCTTGTTTTCATAATATATTGATCATATTGCAAGTCATAATATTATATAATATTAAAGATACATTTCATAAAATAAATATGTTGTTTTTATTCCAAATTAGTTTAAATTATGATTATTTGTGTCTAAATCAGTTTTTATATAACGAAATTTCCCAAAATTATAACGAGTGTCGCGTCACAATATACATTTAAAATACAGTTCTATTAAACGGCAAGCTAAATTATGTTGTCATTTTTCATATTTGTGATTCATTTACATTAAATTCAAATGAAAATATTTTGAATTTATAATTCTTATCATTAAAACAAATATTACATTTTTTTTGAATTTCTGTAGAAAATTTAATTTTAATCACATTGAAAGTTTGCAACATTTCACTCAAAAGTACATCAAAAGTATCATTTAGTTTATATAAAAATCTGATATGTAAAATTTTCAATTATATCCAAATTTATATATAATGTTTGTAATTATCCATTTACGTGTAAATGATTTTTAAGCAAATATTTATTTGATTGTTTACACTATATTGATAATTTAATTTACCAGTATAAATAATTTAATAGATAAAAAACGTTTATAATTGTAGAAACATATAGCAATCAGATAATATGTCGAAAATAATATTTAGATTATTAATCATTTTAATTATCAATAATTAACTTATATATTGTTGTAAAATAATTTAAAATATCCTATAATCTATTCTATAAATAAAATTGCGATATAATAAAAAAAATAATTCAATACTGAGAAAAAACAGAATTTTTGTTGAAAAACGTTTGATAAAAATATAATTTTTAATTTTGCTAATGGAAATCTAAATTTATATAATTGATTCAATCGAAAGTATTTTTATATGATTTTTAAATCTAAATATTATATAATATTAAATTTTGATTACTTCCAAATTAGAGATCTTTTTTGTTTAAATATTTTTTTATAATTACGTCGACATATAATCAATAATTTAGAATCAAATATCTAATGTAAAATCTTGATGACAAATTGCATGCAAATACATAAACATAGTAATTAAATAGAATGCATTAGAATTTTTTTTCTCAATTTAAATACGATATTGTAATGCGAATTAATAAAACGTAGCGTAATCGGGTAGGTATTATCATAATACACGCGAACGTTTAACCTTTTTATTCCAGATTGAACAATTCTATCTGTCGTGTTTTCATACCGTTGAACATTCCGTTTAATAATTTTTATCTAGATTGTGTAATGCGGTGTAAAAATGCTCAATACAATGGCAGGTCCATGTCAGCCTCGGTGCTTTACTGTCGAAGGGCAAACATGGGGAAGGGAAAGCCGACGCCCACAGGTCACCGCCCTTTGATTAAGTAAATCCGTGAGCCAACCGAAATTTTATTAATGGGACCCCCTTGTATTTAAACGTGACGCCGTTTTTATCGCGATTCGTTTTCTTAGCGATCAACGGCTTAATTAAAATGTTAATTTTCGGACGTTTTAATTGATGTTTACAACGCAATAATTACATGATAAAGGCAAAAAATGAACGTAAACGTCTGAATAATTAATATACGCCGGCTTATTTATATCATCAATAAAGATAAAATTACTCATATATTATTTTCGTTTTATTTCTCATTATTTTAAAATTATTTATTTAAAATTCTATTTATCAATATTTCATAAACAAAATCCGTTTTTTGAATTTATAAAGATACGATTAATTTTATATAGAAATTCTAATCAATAAAAAACTAAAATTTTCGAATTTTTTTCTATATATTTTCATTATAAATTGAAATACGATATTAACATAACTTTATAGATAATCACTTTTAAATGGAATTTTATTTAATAAAACATAAAATAATATTATTTAATTAAAAAAAAATATTTTAAAAACATATAAAATTTAATATTAAAAACTCCTTTGAAATATTATTTCTTGTAAAAATTCAAAAATATAAAAAAAGGAAAACTCTGAAAATAATAATTTTAAAACTGAAATAATTCAAATCAATCTTTGAATAAATTTTAAAACAAATATAATATATATATTTTGAGTTAGAAATTTTTAAATTCAGAAATAAAATTTTCCTTGTGCGTGGTGCTTTACGGAAATACTCACTGCGGATAATTCAGACATCTATATATTGTTGTTGGAGTTCGAATCAACCGAGAGGCAGCTCGAGGAAGAGATTTGTCTAACATTCTTTCAGATAAGATGGGATTACGAAGACTCCCTACTTTTTTTTATCACGTCTTTTTTTCTATTAAAAGGAAAGTCTCCGAATATCTCGGACCGGGGGTCGAAGTACTACGGCTTTTTTAACGGTAAACTTATTCTTTGCTTTTTTTTTCTTTTACACGAGACGTAAACATGAAGCGACCGTTACGTATCATGAGATACTTTATATTATAATTCGTCGATAAAATATATAATAAAAATAATAATACATGTATTACGACTGTTTTTATATTATATTATATAAGATTCAGATCTTTCACGAAATAAAATGTTTAAATTTTTAATAAATATAAAATGTTCATAAATACCTTTTAAAATATTTTCAATTTCGTAATCGAATATTCGGATCGATTTTATAAACGAAATATCCTACTTTCTTTCACCATAACCGACACTCAACTGAAGTTCAGTAGCAAAAATTAGGATATCGATAGACGAAACTAGACTATAAATCTTTAACGTACAATACTCGAAAAATACACCACATTAGAAAGTGGGTCATCTATTGTTATGCATTTTCGGTTTTTGAATACATTTGAATATCGGAGCGAGTTGGGATTTTTTGCCGTTTTTAGAAAGTTTCGACGACGATACGCCAGCATTGAAAGGGGTTCGTATGAAAACGCCTTACCCTAATTATATAGTTTTACAATGTAACTATGTAAATTATGGTGGACGCTTTTACTGGGTGAATCGTAAATCAATCGTTAAATCTATGTGTGCATTTCACGAATGCATTCTCGCTATTGCGTCAAATACGATGCATGTGTAAAAACGACTGCATGAATTTCAATGATTTTTCTAAGAAAAGAAATCTTATTTAAGTAATTCGTTGAAAAGTATTAAAAAAATCTTGTGGAAGTCATATTTTTTTAAAGAAAAATTTTAATATATTTTAAATTTTGAAAGTATAATAATATAAAATAAATATTTTTTAAATATATATGGAGCTTAAAATTGAACAACAATTTAATTTGTATTACAAAAATATTAAAAATTATTAAGTGAGGTTCATTATTTTTTTTGTTAAAAAAATAATATCCGCATCTTATTTTTAAAATGAAGAAGTCAAATTTTGTAAGAAATAAATCAATACTTATAAATTTCTAATTTAAATTGGAGTTTTATATTTATAAACTGGAGCTATGATTATTTAATATATATAATAATTTGATTTTCATATTTATCTTATATTATTTTTCATATTTAATTTAATTTCATATAGAACTGACTGTAAATAAGTTCATTTCGATTTATACTCCATACATTTATATTTAAAAAATAATAAATTTACATACTTACTGACTAATAAATTTCCCTTTCAATTATCGTATATTTAAAAAAAATATAAATTCAATAGTTATTACCTTTTGATAGTTATACGATATGCGCTATATATGTTTTTAAATCTTCGTGTCCAATTGATATAAAATTGAGCATTCACCCGGCAGTATTTTTTTTTCTATAAAATGACTAATTTATGTTAAAAATAATGAAGTTTACCTTCAATCCTAGCTTTTATATTTCATTATATTTAAACACGCACGTTAGCTGCCGCATTTATATGGATGGTCATTGTTTTTCTTTTTCATTCTAAGAATGTAATGGAAGAATGCCTTTCACACATTTTTTTAATATATATTAAAAATTCTTTTATATGTATGTTGAATCAATTAAACCCCTTTACTGCTATCAAGTGTTTTTTTTTAATTGTAATATAAAAATTATTTTTTTTTACAGTTTCTTCATCCGTTTTATTTTGAAGGTGAAATGTGTCGATCAACAGTATATTTTATATATAGTAACTTCGAAGTCAATTGCCGTATCAAGATTAGTTCAGGTAATATATTTTTATGGAAATATTATAAAATATTTATGAACTAAGCGGCTAATTTATAATTATTTTTTTTTATGCAATATGCAAATTAAAATTTGTAAATATGTTATTCATATAACTTTCAAGACACTGAAAATATTTTTGTGCATGTTATGTTTTATTTTTTAATCATTATATTTAATCATTCAGTATGTAATAAAATCTCATTGAATATAATTTATATCTCATTGAATATTATTAATACTACTGAAATTTCAAACACATACTTTAGATATTTGTAAAACTTTCACAATTTTCAAGTAGATTATGGGTTAGTTTCCGTGATATCGTTCATTTTTTTTAAACGAAATACGCTTATCTTAGAGTTAGAAATGTTTTTTTTTATGTAGCAAAATATTTTTTTGAGTTTAAATACTTTTTATGTAATTTACAATTTATTTATAAAGATATCTAAAAATATAATAACATTATTAAAATCACAACTAAAAAGTGTTTGCTATATTAATAATTAATTTTTTACATATAAAAAATATTAAACACATTTATAATGGGATTAATATATTATATATAATTAGTATCTTATTAGAAATATATCATATCGCTGATTCTTTACATATTTTTATTATTAAAAATATTTAAAGCTTTTAAATTAAACTTTTTATCTATAATTTGCTAAATAATATACAGTATTAAATATTATATTCGGTTAAATACTGCACAATGCGTATATATGTATTAAATATATTAAGATGAATGATAAGGAGTGACCAGGTATGAAGAGGCCATTGTATAAATGTCGAGCATCCCAGGTGGTGGTCGTGACGGCGGCGACGGCGATGGCGGAGGGTTTTTCGTCGATAGTATTTTATACGTGGGTGTTTTTATGTGTGTATGTATTCATAGGTACGTTTGAATGTGCCAGTGTATGCGCGCAATTCGGGGTGGTGGACATGCGCACGAAACCGAGAGGATCTAGTCGTAAAAGTTTGCAAGCTACGCCGTAGCTGACTACGGTCGCCGATGGCTACGACGATGAAAGCTTAATAAAAGTTTCCTCGCTAGACGTGCGTATGTATTTACGTGTAGGTTTTATTTGAATACACGTCAGGGTTGCGTTTCGAAAAATTTCCAAAAAAAAAAAACACGTAGAAATATATTTTTTTTAATAAAATTAATATTTTTGAATATAATACGATTACGATAAAAATATTTTAATATTTTAAATAATATTTTTAACATATTATGCAGTATTTTTTTTATTCATCTTATTAAAAAATATTGATAATCGTTTTGAATCTCATTTTTGAAGTTTTCAAAATTTAATATTCTTGTAATTTAAACACTTTTATTCAAAAATATATACGATATGTTAAATATGGTATTAAAACATTATGTTGATCTTTATCATTTCTATATGATTAATTTTATTTTTCAAAATTGTTTTGAAATAAAACAACCTTAATATTTGAGTTTGTAGTTACTAATTTATTTTTTACGAATTCTATGGTCAATTTTTAAATGTCTTTTAATATTTAAAAAAAACGGACATATTAACGTGATTTAGATATTTCAAACTATTTTGACATATTATTAATGAATATTATATTTGCAAAATTTACACATATCGAGTCAACATAAAAATAATATATATTAAGATCTATACAAATCTTTTACGAAAAAATAAATCGATAAAATCAACCCTAGTTTTTCCTTTTATTTTTCCATAGTAAAATTAGTATATTTTTATTTCCATGTTATAAATTACTAAAACGATTATATTATATCAAACGACGAAAACAAAATTTAAACTTGACTTTAAATAAATTAGTTTTCGTCAAATATTTATTTTATAGCCCCGCATATTCTGACTATTTATCATCTAAATTACACAAGCGTATAATTACACGTACATTAAATTTACATATTTAATATCCATTTATAAAAGTGTACACTTCCTCGTGGATATTTTTATAACGTTTTGTAAACACGCAATTATTTTTGTAACAGGAAAAAAAGCTCTACACATGTTTTAAAAGTTTAATTACAATTTATCATTATTGAAAAATATTTCATGAATAAATAATAATTAGTCATTTTTATTTCAAACTTGTCATATACATTTATATAAACGTTTATTCAGTATTTTTTTATGCATTTTAGTCGTACATTTCTTTTACAAATCGAATAAATGAAAATGGAAAATCAGCAATGTAATCTTTATTTCGAAATATTATAATATTATATTACACTGAAATTCAAGATAATATAATATTTATGTATTTTTTTTATATAAATACCCATTCAGTTACTATTCTAAAATTCATTGCTGATCAAATCTTTTTCTTAAGAATATTTAAAAATCAAGATCATAATATAAACAGAAATTTATATGACATTCCAACACCCACTAATCATTATTCAAATTTTGAAAATTTATTATTTATGACATAAATTTATTTGTAAATTTGAACATTTATGGTACATTTAAAAAATAATAAAATATAATTCAAATTACACGAATAGTGTTTTGGAAAAATATTTTCATTAAATGATTATTATTAAAATATATTTTTGCTTTATTCTTCAAAAGAATACGCCTTAAAAAAAGCAAAATTTCAAAATTAATATATTTAGCGCGTGATTTTTACAATAAAAATTTAAAATATAGTGTGTTAAACTAAACATATAATGACAAATAATCGAATTTGTTGCGTGATGATTTGTCATGTGTTGAACAATACGCCCCAAATTTTACAAAAAAAAAATTAATTAAAACGAATCATTCATTTCATTACAAATATTTAGAAATATTTTTGAATTTTTATAAGGTATTGATAAGAAATGTGTTTATAAGTTTTAAATATTTTTTATTAATATTATATATTCATTTTTTTTGCTTAAAAATATAATTAAATAATAATTTTGAAAGAAATATAATATGTTAGATATATAATACTAATAATTGAAAAATAATATATTAAAAAATGATTCGCAAAACTCTTTATATCTTACAGTTTACTATACAACTGCTGTATCTGTACAAATTTTGAAAAATATTTTTTTCCTTGAATTCGAAGGAAGGTAACCTTGTTTGTCCCCTTCGGTCCTAATTTGTTTATTCCGTCTGTACGTCTGCCGTTTCCGTGGAAACCAGCACTGCCCCCCTTTCAGAACTACGAACGCCAATACACCCCAAATTTTATATGCTTGCACGACTCTGTCCGTAAGAAGAAAGGGATGAAGGGGTACGAGAGAAAGAAGAGAACCAAAAAAAAAAAGAAGAAAAAATATGTCTCCTCCTCTCGCAATCGTAAACCGTACGTACAGGTGAAATTCAACCGACCTTATCCCCGTACTGGGCAAATATAGCCGTAAGGGATGTCTAGGTTGTATTGGGTAATCACGTTAGTTCGTAGCAAGGCGAGACACACGGCACACACGTGTCTCATCGAATTTTGTCATCTACACACGTGTATTTATATATATGCTCGGTCTGTATGTGTTCGTTAGCAGGAGGAGGTAACATAAGTTGTTATATATATATATATATATATATATATATATATATAACCGACATAAAAGAAGATACTTAGACGACGGTATAGCATCTCTTCCGAGTGACGCGCTTTATTGGTTACAGTCCTCTGTACGCGACGCCTCTGACACGAGGTCCTCTCTCTCTCATATTTATGAATATATATATATATATATATATATATATATATATATATATATATATACTTATACTTATACATTTGCCTGAGTATAAATTATTTAACTTATACATCGTTAACGGTTCAAATTGTAACTTTGTCGTCTGAACTTCGGCCTCAGATCGAAGATTACGATGAGCTGATAGTGCGTTCTCTCGTTGGGTGAGTGAATCTCGCAATTAATGATTTATTTTTATTTATCCACACGTTCGCTTTATTGAATTTATGTTCATTTAAAGAATATTACGATATTTTAGGATCAAGTTTAATATCAGTTTTTCGATTTATATTAAAACGCAAATATACATATATAAATGTTTGAATTATGTTTCATATATTTGGTTTTTCTTCTTTGCTTTTCTATTTTTTTTTGTACTGCTATATTTTATTTTATTTCATCGTATATTAAAAAAATACAAAATATTATTATTATAATGTTAATTATTTATATGAAATCATTTTTTTTTTGTGTTATTTTTACGTCGTTTTTACATATAAGCTGAAAACGTCAATTTTCAAACAATATTCATATTTGCATTTTTTTTAGTATAAGTTTTGAAAATAATCTCTAAATTAAATATATTTATAGACATGCGCTTAGATATCTTCTATTTTTAAAAAAATAATAATTTTTGATGTTGTATTTTTAATATTCTCTTTTTCACGTACAATCTAATTTACTATCAAATCATAAATTATAATTTAATTTTAAATATTGTAAATTTTAATCCGATAAAAATTTACTTTCTGTCATATTAAAAGCAATAATTTTATATATAACGGATATATTTTCAAATCAAAATGAATTTTATAAAAATTCTACCAATTTTGTTATAACAAAATTGATAGAATATTAAATTTTAATAATTATAAAAAGTCGATATATGTATAACAGATACCTGAATTTTAATTCTTAAGGTTTTATCCAATTTAAATATAAAATAAGTTTATTAAAAGTGGTATAAATATAAGAAAAATATTTTTTATAATTTTTGACTTTATATTAAAATTTATATATATATATATATATATATATATATATATATATATATATATATATATATATATATATATATATATATATATATATATATACACAATTGAAAAACTCAAACGATTTCTCTGACCAAAATATATTAATTGAATCTTATCTAAATTTGTTTATTTTTCTTTTACGTCATTTAACCACTATTTACATATGTATTATTTCAAAAAAGGTAAAAATCTTTAATCTTAATTTTTCGATTTCATAGCATTTTCAATTTTCTTATCATCCGGAGTAAACCTGTTTATTCACGCTGATTATTCCTAATAAAGTACCAAAGACTAGTTTTTCCACTATTCTTTGATATCTTTATAATTTCATTAGCATAACATCTTCAATATATTTTATAATACAAATAATTAAAATAAGTAAAACGATTTATATACATATATGTAAACCAATCTTCCATCAAATAAAAGTGTTTAAATGGTATGTATTCATTCCAGATCAATTTTATAAAAAAATATGTTATATTAATCAACTTAAATTTTTATACATTATTATTTCAATATGCATATAATTTTGGACATTCATTATTCTTTCGTTCTAAATGGAGTCTGTTTAAAATCTTAATTGCAAAAACATATTTTTTTGTAATATAAAATTAAGTGCTGATAGAAAAAAAAATATCAAACCGAATATAATTTTTCCCTTTGTTTTATCTGTATTTATGGGTAAGTTTTCTGTAGGTCTATGAATATTTAATGCCGATAATATTTTTGTACATCAATAATATATTTTTCTGTTGAAAAAATTGTAAGACTAATTTATGTATTAATACTTTTTTTTAAATGTTTGTGCGATTTGATTAAATGGAAAAAAAATATGTACACTATGGATTCATTCAATACACACACAATCTATTGAAAAGTAGGGTCTTGTATAAATTTTCAAGGAGTCGTGTTGTTAGTGGGGGAAATTTTTCGGAAATAGATTCAAAATGAAGAATGATTTAGAAAACATTCATTTAAATTAACTGTGTATTTCTTCAATGTTTTAAATATCGCAGCTTTAAATTATAATTTTTGAGGTTTACTTTAGAAAAAAATACTGAATATATTATTAACAATTAAAAGTTCATATTCGTTTATGCTAAATTAATATATATATATATATATATATATATATATATATATATATATATATATATATAATTAACCATTTTTAATTATTATTTATTCGTAAAAAAAAATTGTTAAATAATTAATACAAGCCAAAAATTTTCATCTCAAAATTTTATAGCGTTAATATTTGTTTTTTCTAATAATAATTAATTATATAAATTTTTTGTCCGATTTTTTATTGGATTTGAGGTTTCAAGTGCTAACATTAATAACATTTAATTCACTCATTAACATTAACAATTAATTTTAATTTTTTTATTTTTAAATTTAAATGGATTTCGTGGAAGCTAAAATTTTTCATTAATTTTTCTTTGATACTTTTAATGTATTTATTTAGAAAATAACGAATATATTAAACAAAGTATGTATATATTGGACAATAGTGACATACTATTTATTTTTAATTGTTTTATATTCTCGTTAAATATTCAGTGTTTTTAACAATAAAATAGACAATTGCCAAGATGTCCATTGTTTTTGATTTTATTACTTTATTTATTCACGGTTTGTTTAAAGTTATTCACTTGTCTTTGACAAATTATCATGAATTTGAAACGCATTGTGTGTTGAAAATTTAATCCAAGATATTTCCATATACTTTAAAATCACAAAAAACTATTTCGTATTAAAGTAATGATGAAATAAAAATTATAAAGAAGAATTTAAGTTGTTTAAACATCTTAAATTATTCTTAAAATATCATAAAATTTAAATTTAAATCAGCATAAAATTCATAAAAATATTTTTAAACAAATATACAATTATTAAAATATTTACCAAATTACACATACATACAACACGTATTATTATTTTTTTTTAATAAATTATTTTGAACAATATTTTATATTTTAAATATTTTAGATTGATTTATAAATAAACGTCGTTAATTTATCAATTTATGTAAACCTTTTGCAATACATATTTTTTTAATTTCGAATTTTCTAACTTTATAATTTACATATTCGATATTAAAAATGAAGAATTCCTAGACATTTTTTTCAACCTATACTCTTTATATCTTTTATATTATATTTTTAATTAGCTAAATATAATACATTATATTTTTTTAATTAAAATAAATATGTAAAAATTTTAATATTTTAATATAAATTATAATCTTAATATTTTTTCGTAAATGTACTTTATTGAAAAAAATATTTTACGTTTTGGAAAATTTATAATTTTCGGGAATTTATCATGAAAACGTATTTCTAGCACCATCTACGAGCGAAGCGACGAAGCCTTGATCGTAAAAGCTCCCTGAAAATGTTTTAGCATTTCACGTTCAACGAGATATATTTTTTCTCGTTCACTCTTTCATGAAATATCTTGCGTTTCACTCGCTCAAAGCTAAATTGCTGGAACACATTCAACGACGTGAACCTCGAAAATATCGTATAGATGTCTCCTTTTTGCTTGCAGCCCACTGCAACATGTCATCTCACTCCCACTTATGAAAACGTCAGTCTGCCATAACCTTAAAACAACTATATGGCTAAAAAAAATAAACACCTTTTTGATATATATTTTTAAAATTTTGTTATAAATATATTTAATAATATTTAAAATAGTTTTTATTTGAAATAAAATAATATTTTTAACGATTTATAATATTTATTAAATTTAAATTTTTAAGATTCATTATTGTTTTAAAACTTTTATTAAAAATAAAATTATGTATATATATATATATAAATTTTTAATATTTATTTAACGTTTTTTTAACATTAAATCTTACACTGTTAATCAAATTTATCCATTAGTTTATTTATAAATAAATACTAAAAGTCTGATTAGATATTGTATATTCTATTGCAAATATTAGATATAAAAATAAATGTATTTTTTGAAAATAAAATTTTAATATATTTAATTTTATATATTAAAAATATTTAACGTAGCAGATATAATAACTACATTTCATTTAACTGCAGAATTAGAAATTTAAATTTAATTTATTTCAATAACGATTTCAAACTTGTTTTTCATTATAAAATAAATTCAATTTTTAAACCATTAAATTAATAAGAAGGTAAAAAGATATAATTTTCATTTCATCACTGAAATTACTCTCAAAATAAAGACCTAATTCATTTTTATTCACAATAATATTTTTTTCGCATACTACAAATTTAAAATAATTTGAGTTTATAAACCTATATTAGTTATTTAATAATGTTCGTCAAATATTGAAATTAGTTTATAAAAAAACATATACTTGTATTTGTAATGAATAATATATATTTAATTTAATATATTTTTTTAAATATATTATAAGCTGTTCACTATTTAAATATTTCATCATTCTTTTTTTTTTTTTGGTTACGTCATATTTCCCCATTCTAAATTATAAATGTAAAATATTTGTGAACTTCATTTTCTGTACCTTGGTGTATATCACTCTGAATAACTAGGACAATAAAATGTAGAGATGGCAAAGGCCACCATCACAAAATGGGCGGACTCCGAGATGCGACCACCGATTGGTCGACATGAGGTCACGTGATGCGCAACCATTTCCCCACCCCACTGCGTTTCCCTCCGCACTCTCCATGCTTCTTTTACTAGTGTCAGTTAGTCGTTGATGGCGGTGTACGCGCATTAATGCTCTAGGAGACTTACAATACGTATTTCCTGCATTGCACAGGAAATATCTGGCTTTTATCTGATTTTTATGCATTTCCTTACAGGATAAACAATAGGAAATTATTTACCGACAATAAGAAATTAATCGTAGACAAATTCTTCAAAGTTTTTCAAGATATATCTTGATGTTAATAAATTTTATGTACATCCTAATTTTCCTTATCTGCTGTAAATATTATTTTTCTTGAGAATTAGAATATTTAATATTCTTTCTGCATTATAAATTTGTTCCTTAACAAAAATCTCTACAAGGGTTGGAATAAATAATTTTACCATTTTTCAATTCTAACAAGATATTCGTATAATTATACGATTTTCATATTTATATGTATTTAAAATTTGTGTAATATTTTTTTATAAATTGTATAATAAATAAAAATTGCGCTACGTACAGAGAATTTTTTCTATAGAAACCGTATATATTTTTAATAGAATTTTCACAAGGGAACATCACTTAAAATTTTCTCTTAAATAGATTTTTAAATAGACTTCTCAATCCTCGCATTCCAATTACTTACCATAATTTATGGGCCTGTCTTATTTCAAGCGCCCAAAAGCCCATTATCTATAAACGCCAATCAATTAACTTTTATTATTAGAACTACTAGTCAGCACATTTATTATTATATTATTATATAATTTTATATAGAAAAAAAAAGAAAGAGTTTTATAAACAAATTTATTAAAAAAATATAGTATTTTAAAATATCGATCGATAGACACAAATGGATTAGTGGGTCTTTGAAACAGGGTTTGTGGGTTTCGTGTAAGGTTCCAACAGCTGATTGTACCTTGAGCTCGTTATAACGGTCTCGAGTCGACATTCAGCCTCCCCTTTACACAAGAAACACCCATCAAAGTACATAGATACATATAAGTGTTATTCAAGAATGAGATATAACGGTCCCCTAAATTCCTTCTAGTAAACAATACAGTTCAATTGCAATGAAAAGTAAAACTCTTGTTTTAATTTAATTATTTTTCGTTATTATTATTCATAATTATATTAATATTTATTTCATATTGTGATAAAATACGTTGATAGTTTTACAAGTCCTTATAATAGTTATATTATGATATTTTAATGCACAATAAAATAATAATTCAAACTATAATATTATTCGATTAGCGATATGATTGATGGTTATCTTAAAAAATAAATTATAAGAAAAGTTGAGCATGAAAATATTGGGAATTAAAAATTCTTTTGAATGTCAGTGAGTCATGAAAATTTTAGTAACAGTAGGGGTTTAATTATATTTTATTTTTGTCAAATCACGCGATATAAAATATTTTTATTCCTACTTGTAAATATAAATATATTTTCTTTGGATTTTTAAATATTATTTTTAAACAGTCTTCTATCTCTTCTATAAACTTATGTACTTTTATGCGTACTTTTTGGATAACTATATCGGTTTCTTATAAGAATATAAAAGTAAAAATAATCGCATAAAATTGTTCCCATTCTTATAATCGTTTTTTTTTAATTCACATAAATTAATATGCATATTAACTTTATCGCTTATTAAAAAACGGGATTTTTCTTGTACAAATCGATTTTTATTACATGCCTGGGAGTGTTTAAAAGTCCCGGCTTGCGACCGAGTTAAATCCCGTTTTAACGGATTGCTCCCGAAACTAGAAGTGGCAGAAAAGCAATTTATGACCGTCGTAAAATATGTGAAATGCAACCCGAAACACATTAAAGCTACTCCCGACGGTATAAAGTCATAAGTCGTCCTTAAACGGTCCCGGCGTTATGGACCATAATGGCGTTTACCTTATATATCAAAATTGAATTCGGTCGATATTGTGCTTTATAACCATACGAAAACTGAAATGCGAATCTTTGCAAAATAAATAGTTTGAAGATTGGCCGCAGATTTTCTTCTTTTCCCCATGATTTTTTTTTAAATATCATCTTTTTTTTCGCGGTTCTGAACCTGACTAAAATGATTAAAAAAACCTAATAAAACAATTACGGCCCGCCGAGATTAACCATTATCTCGTCGGCCATTTATTAAATATTGCGTTGATGAAAAAATAAAAAGCAACCACGGTTATCTTCCTTCATAACTTCTCATTTATCCGAACGTGGGCAATGAACATAATGGTCACAGACAGTATTGACCGTCGGCAATAACATGACTTTTATGCATGCACATACATACATCAAAATGCTAGTTAACTCGGTCATTCTATGTTCCATTTCATATTTATACGTGTGTACGTGATGTATATTAAATACAGCGTCGCTTTCTTAGATACGGTCATAATAAATTTTATCGCTGTCATAATCTAAAATAAATCAATTATATATTGTTAAGAGCTATCGATAAAATCATCTCTTATATTTTATACACTGATTTATATAGGATTGCTATGTTTTTTTAACAAGTTAGATATAAATAGATATAAACATGTTAACTAGTAAATGGGCGGAGAGAAGCGCCGAATGCGTCATTCCTAAATTTTTGTTATTTTTTTTTTCATTATTTATCACAAGCTTGACAAGATTTTAAATGCGAGTTCGTTGACTAATGAACTGATAGTTAATAAAAGTTTGAACACGTTTTATTTGTTATTCATTAGATTTTAAAATATTTTTAAATTGGTGAATTAATATTTATTTTATAAAATTAAAATAGATTATGAAAAGTCACAAATTAAAAAGATATTTATCGACTCTAAATTGTTATTTGTTCATCATAAAAATATTTTTTTTTTGATGTTTCGATAAATCATTGAAAAGTTTCTAAAAAATATTGTATTTTTTTATATAAATGTAATTTAGATATTACGAAATCTATGTTATTACATACTGAATAAAATTTGTTCTGTATTACAATTTATAAAATATTTTTTTTAATATAAGTAAATGCTTGTTTTGTTTATTTTTATATTATTCAAATAATTTAATCAAAAACACATTTCTACTTAGAAGTTTAAAGTTTTTTAATTGTTTATCTATGATAATTTGAAAGTCTGTTTTGAAACTATTTCCATTTTTTTTTAAATTCCAATTTACACAAATTAAAGAATCAACGTCCAATAGAAATCAAAATACCTACGTAGTATTTTTTTGCATTTTATGGATGAATTATACAAAAAAAAAAACATTCATTTTAGGTATTTTAATGGACCTCTTGATTATTTTAATAAATTTTTATAACATAATCTCAAATAAGATATTTTCTACCTTTTTACATGTCGTAAAATTATAAACTAACGTGAAGACAGAAATACGCCGTATTAAATTTCAATGCGTTTGCATTTATGCGAATACAGAATCGGGATGACTTTGTAAGGTGCCGTCTCTCCAATAATAATTATTTAATCAAAATAAAAATGTACAATTTATTTTTTCGACCGCGTTCAAAATTAGCAAAATTCGTTTACGAGATTTCGTTTTTATTTTTTTTTTTTGTAATTTCCACCATCTCTTTCGACGAAAACGAATTTTATGTACGTTTGTAGATATCAAAATTTTACGTGTGTAAATCTGAAGATTTGAGAGTTACATCAAATAGTAAATTTTCCTTAATTGTACGGTCTGTTTCTACTGTTCCTGGAACAAGATTCTATTTTAACAACCTATTAGTGAAACTGGGTTAGAGGGCAAAGTGATGCGGTTGGCAAATGACGCATACTACTACTGGGACTTCACTCTACATTTTATCACGACTCGTACATCAATGTACATATATATATATATATATATATATATATATATATATATATATATATATATATATATATATATATATATATATATATATATATATATATAGTATTTCGAACGGGTGCCAAATGAAATCAGTATCGAATAGTGTCGTGAACCTTTTTAAAATAAATTATGTAATATTATCTACAAATCGATTTTTGCTAATATTTTTTTTTATTATATTTTCTTTAAAAATTAATACACCCGCAATTTGAGTGATTATTTTTATATTTTTAACGTATATTATATGTATATATGGTATACATATGATATATATATTTTAGTACAGTATTGTGCGTGTATTGCATATATTTGACATATGTAATAACGGGCATTATGTGAAAACTCTGAAATTCGTGTTGCACGTGAATGAAAACTTTCTTTGGCGTGCTAATAATATATAAATTTTATACACTGTGATGCATGTATGTTACGTTAATATGGATATTTGCTTATATATATATATTCGTATGAGTGCTATATTTCAATTTTACATTTAAATCAAAATTATTTATTAATAAAATGAAAATTAATATTAGAATGGTACAATTTAAATTGAAATAAAATATATATTTATTCATTTGTTATTTAATATTATTATAGAAATAAAAATTAAATTTTCTTACGAAAATAATTATCTTTTTTTAATAAATTATTATATTAAAAAGAAAATTATATCGAATATTTTTCTATGTGTAATTTTAAACGATACATAATTAAAATTTAATAATTTTCACATAGTACTTTTTTTTTATTGAGATATAATATTTGAACTTAATCCGGCGACATCGGTCATATAGTACAGTAAATTATTATTATTATTAAAAAAAATGTCCGTCATCATCATGGCTATGCAATCAAGTGCACACAAGTTTATATTCAAAATGGCTCCCACGATGCTCTAAAACTCAATTGATATGATCGGCAACGACGGCTCATACTACTTAATGCTAATGAAAAAACGTTTATCGAATGATTACTATATGGCGAGTGTTTCCCAGATGACTGGTCGATTTATATCCTCATTAATTAAGAAAATAATATGAAGTGATATATGCGCTTCCATCACTTTATCATCGGCTTCACAATCAATATTTTATCGTTAAATTTTTCCATATTCGTTTATATATATATATATTTCAGTTTCATTTTGAATACATAATTCGATATAAAAGCAGTATATATTAGGAAATTTAATGTAATCGGATTTTTTTAAGAAGAGGCTGACATTAATTCAAATGGTGAATTTTATATTTTACTGTAGACCACTCATATTTATCTGAATATAATTACGATCAAAGCCAAATTATTTATTATATATTATCGTATATTATACAATAATATAAATATATTTAATATTAAAATTTATATTTAGTATTGTAGTATTATATATATCTACACATATGAATTTTTGTTAGCTTTTATTTATATACGAATATTTTTTTTATTTCTTGATCGTAATATAATGTAATAGTTTCGGAATATTATGAAAGTAATAACAAAAAGTTTTTTCTCCTAATTTCATCATAAAGTGAAACGCATTTACGACAAAAATAAATTGAATTATTATTATAAGGCATACCATCTACGCGGCTCTCTATTCACGTTTCCATTTCATCCCGGCGGAAAATTTTAAATTATAACTATTGCCAAATATGAGCGATTACATTACCCATCCAATAAAAACTTTTTCGTTCATATTGCGGAATGTCGATCGGCGACCGTAAACTTTTTATGAATTTTCCGAAATGAATTACAGACTGAAAAAAAGTAAAAAAAAAAAGTTAGATGGATAGATAGGAAAAAAAAAGCGCGCGGAACGTTCAGTTTTTCGAATCGAAAGAGAGCGTCGCGTTTTATAGACGTGCACGAAAAACGAAATTACCGAATGCCAAATAACAACAATTTTCTAAATGGAAAAAAATCGGACGAATGCATTTTTCTCTGATAAGCTTCTTGGACATTTCGCCATCGGTTTTATCCTTATATATATGTATGAATAAAGCGTGTATAATACGTATATGTACACGACTGTATTGATTTTGCAATGTTTGAAGGAAATATAGTCTCCCGAAGCAGAAAAGCGCCTGCGCGTGTCACAAAACGCAAACCAACGATCCAACAAAACGTACGAACGAATCATGAAATATTTATTTTATTTTATATATTCACCTTTTTTTTCTTCACCCCGTGAAGATGGATCCATCAATGCTGAAAAATTCCATGTCGTTTTTTTCCGTTTCACTTGTATTTTATTTTATTATTCCGGAGCCGACGGCGTGCGGTTAAAAATAAACGTTTTCTTTATACGTGTTTTAAATATTTTACCTATCGTTATAACGATTAAAAATGAATAAATTTATGTAATATGTTACAAAAATATTATGTACATAATATATTTTACATATTTTATACATATAATATAATATAAATTAAAAAAATATATATTAAAGTACAATATTTATTAAAAAGTTTTTTTTTTGATAATATAAAACTTTAAAAATCTAAATTTGATTATTTAATATATTATTCGATTCAAGTATGATTATATTTATGACATTTTTAAATACCTACAGATTCTATGATATTGAAATATGACTGTCATAAATATCATAAATCAATATCAATGTTGTTGTTGATGTTTAACAATAAAATCACGAAATTTGATTGTAAATAAAATAAAATATTATAAATTTATATCTATAATATTTTATTATCAATAATAAAAATAAATAGTTATAAAATAAATCAATGTAGAGCTTAATTTTTGTTTTATACTAAGATTGAGTCGATAGCTCTTGGCTTATCTTTGACCTACCAATCAATACTTATGTTATGTAATAAGAAAATTTTATTATCTAGTGTCTAAAATTCATATTAAAAATTAAAAATACTGAAGGTAAGTAAAATTAAATATTTTTTCTAATTTACTTAAATTATCAGCAATATTAAAATTTTAATATATTTATTTTTATATATTTTAAGTAATAATTTACAAATGCATATATTTATTATTCATAAAATGTGTTTTGTATTTTCAATAATTGTTTTCATTTTTTTTCATATACATATTTCGACATAAAAGACCTGAAAAAAAATGAAACACACGAAATTCTTTTCCCGTAACGGTGTTTCATTTCCGTACAAAAAAATCTTTTTATTACAACCCTTCTTAGTACGTATTAGTTATATTTACACCGCAAAAGGGGTACGCCAAAAAAATCTTTACAATATTTAACGGTCCTCATTGCATTCGGACCGTTGTTCCTTTTTTTTTCTTCTACTCTACTTAGTGTCTATGCTTTTCTTTTGTTATTGTACAATTCCTGGCAAAAAAAAACACCACCGTCGCATTATGTATACAGTTAAATAATAAATTACCATTTTTAATTTTTTTTTCTGTTTCACTATGCAAGTTGTGTCCGACAGTCCGGTTTTCGACATCGAAACGAAACGTCGTTATTTTGACAATTCGCATAATTTAGTCGGTATTAATTTAGTGACGTGATTGCGAGAATACATATAGGTATTCTTTTTAGATAAGAAGCGCGAATGCGGTTTACATAAAATTATAATAAATCATACTCATTATCTACGATTTTATATCATTCCGATATTATAAAATCGTGAATTATGTAAATGATTTTTTTCTTTTTTTTTTTTGAAAATCGATATATCTATCTCAACGGCGACGAAATTTTTGCAAAGTAAAAACGAACAGGGGAAAGAAGGACGATTTTCGCGCGAAATAGCCCGAATAAAAATTGTTGCTTAATTCTGCAATGTTATAAAAAAAAGAAATGTGTATAAAAGAGAAACGAAAAGCGAGGTCTACAAAGATTTTTTTATTATTCGCCGTACTGTATTTTGCGACTTACAAGAGAAAAACGTAATTATCCTTGATAAGCGTACGCAGACTTATATTATAATCCGACCGAGTAAGTTTTGCTTTTTTTTTCTTTTTCTCTTATTCGTATAATTTAGCATAGATGTCGAATAACGAATTCTTATTATATTATAAATGCACGAAAAAAAAAGGAAAAAAATGTAAGTGAGTACATACATACAAACTTGTATTTTCTTCGTGCGTACTGAGTGAGAAATAAACCAAAGTTTCGCATCGATTTCGAGAAAATTGAATTCGATTCAATTCGCACGAAAAGCTTGCTCTTTTTCGTGATACGTACCACGTGCGTAGAGGTGAGGGTTTTTTTACACGCACATACGAGTATTCTTCGTGTTTTATTGCTCTTTTGTTTGCTATCAAATGAATATATAGCTTTTATCAGGGGTTGACAACATTTTTTCTACAATAATCTATTTCGAATTTCACTCACAAAAAATATTATGAACCATAGACATAACATCATATATATTGTATAACACTGATTTTATTTATAAATATATTCAAATTTTGACTTTTAAACTATATTCTCCGATTTTTAAATTTATAATGTATTACTTACACTATTTGGATAAAATGTAACAAATTTCTACATAGTAAAAATATAATTTTAGTTTTAGAAAATAATCCAAAAATATCTCAATACTATTAAATATTCAAAAAAATGTCGTATTTAAAATACTAAAAAATATTTAGAAAACATTCTAATATTTAGATTCAATAATTAACACATTCAAATATTTTTTTCTGTAACGAACGTTAATTTGTAACTTTTAAACATAAAAACGTGATCAAAAATGATCTTAAATATTTATTATTAGAATTATAATAAATAAATAAATATATATATATATATATAGAAAAAACGCGAATGCGATTATAAATCAATTATATTAATTTATCGTCGATTTTGTATATTTTTTATATCATAAAATTTATAATAATATTTATGATTAATATCGTTAACAATTTCATAAATAATCGACGTTTATTCATCGCTAACAATTTTATTACACGGAATAATTGTTGGTTATATATCAACAACAGAAATTGTACATGATTTATGTTACAATAACATTTTACTAGACACGTAACAAGCGTTTATCGATTTTTTGAAACGAGACGTGTCAAAGTTGTCGCTTTGAACATTTGGCGTGTTACGTTCGCATAAATTAATTCGCTGAAATTAATTACAATTTTATTGCCTACAAACATTATGTTACGGCATTCATAAATGCTAACAAGTTTATAATAATTAACTGCACACTTTCAATCATAACACAACACATTTACAAGTCTGCGCCCGCTCTTATTATGGTGCTTTCTTACTCGTAACATTTACGTTTTTTTTTTTTTTTGTTGCAGGTGTATGATCGCATATTATTTTTAATGAAAGAAAATGAAAATTTTTCATCGGAGATCAAATCTCGGTGTTTTTCACGGCGAGGACAAAGAGGACAAAATAGAGTTATTATGTAAATTTTTACAACATCGTCAATATTTTACGTGAATTCGTCTGCGTCATCATGCTCGACGCCTTCAATTACTTAGATTGAATTTCTTTCGCCAATCTTTAAATGTAAACACCGTAAAAAACGGTCGGTTACACGAAAAAAGTTTCACAGTAAGTGATCGATATGAAAGGCATAAAATATATTCAACACTTTAATATATTGAATTCGTGTGCACTATATCCAAATGAGCGAGTCTCGAAATATATATAATATACCCTTTGAATTTTTTTTCTCTTTTTCTCGATGCGGGTTAAGTTTTTGCGTTCCCTTTTGTAACATTAAAAAGAACTAAATGAAGAGAAACTCGGCTGTACTTTTTTGGCTCGAAGTAACCTCACGGACGTATTACACGTTTGCATAACCAAATAGGAACGTAAAAAAGTACGAAAACGCCGGGAAAATGACTCCGAAGGCAAAGTAAAAGAAGACCAAGTTAAGAAGGCAGGGTAAACTGGAGAGGAAGAGGAAAGGAAAAAAAAACTACACATAACGTTACGTTAAAACGAAATTTGCGGAATATGCAAATGTAGTTTATCCCTTAAGGAAAACAGGTTGGGCTCATCTGCATAAACTGATTTGCTCGAATATTTTACATACGTGTATGTATGTATATATGCACGTGTATTATATATGTTGTATCCTATTTCGCGCAACGCAAAGTAATTTCGTTTCCCGCAAAACTCAAAATATTTCCCACAATAGAATTCTTACATTATTCATGAAAAAAATATTTCTTTTTATTTTGACTGATCAAATATTTGAAATATTTCTAATTTATTTATTTATTTTCGGAACGATTATTGCTTTTTTTTCTATCGATAATCAAAGATATTTTCAAAATAAACTATTTTTGTTCATAAATTTTAATTAAAAAATAGTAAACAATATTTAATCATATGGTATATTATCGATTTATGCATAGCGATTTTTATTATACATCACAAATTTAAACAAACATTTTTTATTATTCAAAACTATTTTATATATTTTTATGATATGTAAAAAACTAAAAATTCCAAGCTATTCTAATATAAAATATTTATAATATTTTAAAATATATTTTTTTTGTTCTAAAAAATTGAATTACATAAAATTTTATTATTATATTTTATGATTTTAAATGATATCATGCCGATAATAGTGTTATAATATATAATAGATAAAAGGAGCAACTGATAACTTTATTAGTCGTTTGAAAATACATGAAACCGTTTACAAAGTGTTGAATATATAATGTAAACAGATATCGAGCTTACAATGATGTAACGATTTTTTTAGAATTGAAAATTACGAATAAAATTTACATATTTTCGATTACCACCTGGTGGGTTTGCGTTTTAATATTCATAGTTAGTTAGTACGCGTAAATATTTAGTTTTTGCTTGTATATCCTATTAGTAAGAAGAAAAAAAAACGAAACGGGCGTCGTTAATGGAATCGTTGTAGAAATCGAAATATATATATAAAAAAAAAATAAAAAATGGAGGAACATTTTTGCGATACAGTTTTTCGGAATACTTCCTCTGATGAATCGAGAGCAAAGTGTGTGCGTCGAGCCGTTCGCGCAGAACAACCTTCATCAAAAAGTACACTGAAGATTGGGGAGTTGAAATCGACCCACGGACCCACCCCTTGGACTCCGCCACGTGCCCCGTGCCCCGGAACGGACAAGGTAAGTGAATAATTTCACATTTATATGTTTATGTATCTATATCGGGGGCGGTTGGCCCGCTTTCAGGAGGGCTCACAATGGTCTCTCAAGACCTTTTCCTCGTGTTCGAGTCAATTTACGTCTTCGCTTTTTTCTTTATAGACCCTCTCTTTCGGTTTTATTATATCGCGTAAAGCTTCCTCTCTCTCACTATAAACGATCCTCTGCGTACTCGCTTTTTTGCTAGGGTCACCATTCGTTACGATCTTTCAGAGATTTTGAATTTTAACAAAAAAGGATACATAATTATATTTTTTATATGCAAAATATATATATTCAAAAATAAAAATATACTCTAAATTACAGTATTATTCATACATTTCATATTAGTATAATTTTAAAAAGAGCCAATGACATTTTTACATGTTCATATATATAAAATTTTAATTTAATATATAAACATTTTTATATATCTAATTAAAAATCTAGTAAATATTATGAAAATCCATATTATAAAAACAGCTAATTAAAAACAATTTTGACAAAATTTTTCTTGTGATATGATTAAAAAAAATACCTACATAATTATATATTTTTATTCTATTTGTGATAATCTATTTTTTTATTAAAAAAAAATTTCTTTTTCCTAAATATTAAAGGATGATATTTTACGCAAAATAGGTTTTAAATTAAAGGTTGAATCCAATATGAAAACTCTTTTTGAAATGTATTTTTTTTATACTAATTACAATAATAATTCTACATGAAAACGATTTTATATAATTCACTAAACATATATATAAATAATTCTTGATTAATAACATTTTTTTTTCTTATTTTAGATATATAAAAAATGAAAATTGAATATATCCACATTTATGGCATTCTTGTATAGACATCCTTCTTGTATGGTCCTCTTCTCCTTTTCGTCGTACGAATAGTCAAATTGTACAACGCAATATGCATATGCACGAACGAACAAATTTCAGGTTGTTGTTAAATGGATCGGACATCATTCTTTTTCTCTTATCTGTCCAATTCAATCAAAGTAAATTAAATTTTCTTCCAAGAAACCAATCCTATTTGTTTCTTACGCCATATTGTTGCATTTTATTTATTCACGTGATTTAATTACGAAAAAAACTGACAATCGCCATAATATAAATGTTACTTTATTAAAATTTTAAAACTCGTTCTATTATTTACATTGTAAAATAATACAATTAAAATAAATGAAAAATATTTTAAATGATAAGTAATTTAATACATTGATTTATTTATTGAACAGCACACTAATTAGATTTGTTTAATGTAAATTATATTATACTATTCAACTCCAAAAATAGTATTGAGTTTTTATTATCAATATATTATATCATAGTTTTTTATTATTATTGTATACAATATTATATATAATATATGAAATATGATATTTATGAAATGTGTTAAAATATTTATATATACGGAAATATAATATCGAATTAAAATATTTTTTTTTAATTTACAAAAATTATTAATATTTTGGATTTATTTTATAATGTTAATTATGAATGAATCTATTGCTATTTAGCATTTTTAATTTATACGTCGACATTTTTCTAAAACATGGAGGCGGTTAGTTTTTTTTTTCTGCGGGCACATATAACACAGTTTAATTTAGTTTCGGTACATTTCCTCCACCTTTTTTTTTTATACATCGCCTTCTTCATTTTCTTATTCGTATTCTGCGAAAAGAGTGAGGGTTTTGAGTCGGAAAAAATCCCACGTCAGGGTGTCATTTGAGGGCTTTACGTCTGTGGCGTCCAACCGGAGGCTTTCGGATAAAATATTTACCATTTCTTTCATCATGTTGCCGACGATAAATTTTACCTTGGCCGTACTCGAGTATTCCATGCCTCGGCCATCAGGGCGGCCGTAGACGTACTACGTGACGGAAATACGTGAACGTGAACGTTACTCGAAATCGAGCAATGTATATATGTATACATATATATATATATATATATATATATATATATATAAGTTTGTGTGTATACACACACACACATATATATATATATATATATATATATATATATATATATATATATATATATATATTCATATGAAAAATCTGAACCATTGAAATGGTCAAACTTGCCAACACCATCATTGCCTCCCCTCGCGGTTCGCCCCTTTTCTACCCGCTTCTAGTTCGCTAATAAAAACCTATTTAATTTATGGCCAATATTCGTATTCCACCTGCGTTGCTTGCGTAGTACGTGCATCACATGCGCGACATTGTTAGTGAACGTTTCTATTTAAATATATTACAATTGCACCCTTCAAGGATTTTGTATGAAAAAAAAAATTAAAACATAAACGTGTTCAGATTTTAAAACGTCAATTTACAAAAAAAAAAAAAATTCGTCAAGATATTATATGATGTATCTACTGTAATAATATGAAAAATACACGTGGCGTATTATCCAGTCAGACACTTTAGTATTATGTATAAGAAAGAACGCGAGCTTTATATTAATAATCATAAAGGGTTTATATAAAATATATATATATATATATATATATATATATATATATATATATATATATATATCTTTAAAGTAGCGGTTCTTAAACTGTGTGTCATTGGACCCCTGGGAGGATACTACATATATACTCTCAGGGTATTGGTGAATATTCGCAGCAATGAGCTTAAATAAATTCTTTAATTTATTCTTTATATAAAAATATATAAATAAATTTAAAAAAATCTTAATAAATATATATAATTGATGAATAAAATGTTATAAAATATATACTGGAAAAAATTCTTAAATGGAAAAAATATGTATTTGTACAGAAAATACAAAAATATACTTAATGTAATTCGATTTATTATAAATATATTGACTAGTGTTCCGAATAAATGGTGTTCTGGAACTTTCAAGGTTACAAACCACTTAATATTTATCTTTAAGGGCGTTCTTAACCATTTTTTTAATATATTAGAGTTTCGATTTCAATGCCGATTTTGAACACATAAAAATATTAATTTTATTCTAACTCAGATCTGTGCTAACAATTTGCTTATTCAGATAATTCATTAACATTTTATTTTTCCGTAAATCAAAGTTATTAATAACATTTACGTAATTGTTACGATTGATATGAAATTCACTCAACGTTGATTAAGTTGTTCTCATTTACATACAATTTACTTAATACACAAACACACACATATCAGAATTATTTCGTCCAGAAAAAAAAACGAATAAAATAATATACATATGTGCACATTCATGTATAAACATTTATAAAATATAAGTGCTGATTTTCTAGTGATAAGTTAATATTTTTTTAAAACAATCATAAATCAAGTGCAATATTAAAAAAAAGTACATTTTACGGCGCTTCTATGAACTTACATATTTAATTTTATCGTCAATTATTTTACAGCCTCATAAAACGTTTTACGTGTGTAAAATGTTGATGATTAACCTAATTGATCCCGGGACTTGATTTATGAGATCAACACATTAATCAAAAAATACGAACGCCTTATATAACATATGCTTGTGTGTGCGATAATAAATTTATTTTAATTTATAATATATGTATGTATTGATGTTAGATTATTTTAATTTATATATATATATATATATATATATATATATATATATATATATATATATATATATATATATATATATAGCATATAAATAAAAGACACGATTTATTTTTATATATTTTAATACATCAACAATATAAAAAAATATATAAATTTCAATTTATTTTATACGTATACTTTCATGTCCATGCAGTCAATAATACTTTATTATTTATACTCTTCGTGAGGTGTTCAGACATGCTGTAAAGAGCTGAAAAGAAAAAAAAAACAGAAATAAAAATAAAGAAAAACAAAGAAAATCATACAAAAGTGTCGTTGGCTTGTCGAACTTTTTTCGCAACGTTCGCGCAGATTGGATTAGTTTTCTTTTTCAGCTTTCAGCTAAGTACGTTTTTGCCCTACGAAGATGCTTAAATGTAGCAAAATCCCTGTAGACTCTTACATATGAACTCCACATCTAAACCGTAACGACCCAAAGTTTCAGATGTCTTTTTCTAAATAACCGAAGGTTTGCACATATAAAAATATATGTGTGTTAGTTGTGTAATATAATTGTGTGTGTGTGTGTGTGTGTGTGTGTGTGTGTGTATTTGTGTATATTTCTGAAAACAACGCAGTTTTTGTCTTTTGTCTCCGTATATACGGGACTGAAGAGTTAATCCGTATTCGAGCAATTTGTCAAGTTGCTTTGTTTATGAAAACGTAATTCTTTCACACATATTACGTGCGTCGCGTTTTTGTTGTTTATTGTTTAATTTGTTGCAGAAAATTAAAACATAAACTTCTCGTGAACTAATCTCGCCATATAGAAGACGACGATGTCGGATAGAATTATTAGAAGTCTGACTCCCGTTAAATTTTTCATGAATAATAAAAACCGTGTCCATTTTTTTTAATAACACATCATAACTTATGGCATGTTCATATTTATATGTGCACATGAAAGCGCTGCATGTATACATTATATTAAAATTATTACATTTTATGAAAAAAAAATTAAACAAAATGGATGTGTGGTGTAAAATCGACAATATATACATAAAATTGATTATAAAAATATTTTATTATTAAATTACATAGTGAAAATTATACTTAATAATATTTTAAATTATTAAAACATTATACATATTCATAAGTTATTAATGATTTTTTTTTTATTTAAATTTTTCTTATTCTACCACAAATAATTTTTCCATTATCCATAATAAATCATATCATTACTATCATTTTTTTTGTAATAAATAATATGAAATAAGACAGTTCATTTTTATTTACAAGCAATAAATATAAATTTCTCTCTACCAAAAATAGAAAAAAATGGTCCATTTTTATACAACAAAATTTTCATAGTTGAACAAACTTATATATATATATATATATATATATATATTTAAAAAAATCTCTACCGATCGTAATATTTCGACATTGAAACTTATATTTTCGCCTATATAAATATATTCATATTCTTTATTTTTATTTTTGTTCAGAACTCTTCGCGAATGTTTCGAATAAATTTTATTGACGCTCTGGCTCTTGTTGGGCTCGAATCGTATTTAATCTGGTGAAAGAGAAATCCTCGGTGACCTAGTTGAAGAGATATATAGTGAACATAACGCATTTCCCTTCTCATAATTATGGATACTGTCGAAGATATCTGATGACGAGGAGCTTCATAATCTTGTTTACTCGAAAACATTGTATCCGAATACGTAGGAGCACCGAAAAGTTATACGATCTTCTTGTATACATAAATGTGTATAAACATTCATACATATATACGAAGTCCGTAGTCCGAGAAGGCGGCTATGTTCACTTTGCATATAAATTGTGATGATGTTGATGTTGATACTTATTCGCTTTTCTTATTTTCTCCACGGGGTGTGCAACAACTAAATAATCTCAATCTACTCCCTGCCGAAAAAAAGAAATCGTACCCACTGAATTTTTTCGTCGTAAAACGAACGACCGCTCGAAATATTATAGCCGCTGGTTCAATTTAATCGATACGAAATTTTTATAATTAAACTGAACTCCGTCGCTTAGAAATATTTCCGTTTTTTTCGTTTTATTTGTTTTTTCTTCTCTTTTTACACATAAGCAACGATATTGATTTCTCTTTATACACACACGGATATATAAATATAAAGGTACGTACTATTTTTATAAAGGGATCATATGATTTTCAGAATTATGTGAATATTAAAAAGCGTCTGATTTAATAAAAAACAGTATTTTAATAAGTCAGTATAATATTTTTTAACATAAAACATTTATTAATCTATATATTTTTTATAATTAAAAAATATTCATTTTGAAACACATTATATAATATTCTAAACAAAAGTATTGATCACAGAATTAAACGTTTTTTTTCATTTAAATATAATACATAATTATAAATTATACATATTTTTTCATAAAAATTATATATTTCAATATTCAATAAGAAAAATTAGTGTTTAATTAATATTTTAAAATATTATTTTAAATAAAAATTGTTAACATTAACATTTTTTGTTAGTTTTAAAGTAATAAAAAATATTTTTAATTTTAATGTCGCTGTTAAATAGATTGACAATCCTAAAAAAAAATCAAATAATTTTTTACACAATTATTATAATATAATAAAGTATGTTTTTTTTTTTACTAACTTAGTCCGTTTCTGTTTATCACGATTTAATATATATATATATATATATATATATATATATATATATATATATATATATATACATATATATATACATATATACATATATATATATATATATATATACATATATATACATACATATATATATATATATATATATATATATATAGATATATATATATATATATATATATATATATATATATATATATATATATATATATGCATATTTTTTGTAATTCTGGGTGGTCGCATAAAAGAATGTCGCATTTTTTTCAAATATTTTAGTAAATTTTAATTTACTATAACACAATTGATACGTCATAAAACTGGGCGTAGAAAATATATAATATTTAAGTTCATCTGAGCTGATATAAAATTTACATATAACTTCAATAATTCGAACTGAAGAAAATCGTTGAATTTTAAACGGGTCGTTCTTCCAAAATGAAATCAGTTTATTAAACCTTTATGAAATTATCGTTTATCTTTCAGTAACTCGATTTACATATAAATGAATGTCTTTTGAATTCTTACTTTTCGTATTAGCCCTGAATTCCAATTTACATAAATGCGAAATTTAATTTTGGTGTCTTGCGTTCATAATTGAACAAAATGAAAAAAATATATATAATCAAACAAGAATATTATTTTCTTGTTTTTTATAAAATTAAATATAGTATCACCAATCTAAAAATATTTAAATTTCGTCATGGATTTGAAAAAAATAAAAAATAAAAAGTTAATATTAAGCTACCGTTGATAATAAGCATGGAAGCAGATCTATATATTTTTAGTTCATGTTGAAAAAAATTAAGCGTAACTGATTGAAAAAATCGTTTCGTTGATTATGTTTTGAATATGTATTTTAGTTTATTTTTAATATATAATCTACCAGTGATATACAATCTTTTATGAGTTATATAATATTTATGATATATATATTTTTATTTTATATTATAAATAATTTATTATTTATTTTACATCATATAAATGTTTGAAAATAATATAAAACAATTAAAATAAAATACTTTGAAATGGTTCAATAAAAAATATAATTGATTGAGTTGTGTAAATTTGTATATATATATATATATATATATATATATATATATATATATATATATATATATATATATAAATTTAATTAAATAATATTGAAAACGTTTTAATTAGTCGCATGAAACCTTCTAATCGTTTTTAATTAAATAATAAATGAACGAAATTTATCTACCAACATTTTGACGTACATTTTCTGATATTACAAACTATACAATGTTGCGATTGCTGAACGAAGCTTTTAGAAAGTATTAATTGAAATTAATCGCAAAATAAATCTAATGAAATTTTAAATAAACGTTTTACACGAATATAAATTATTTTTTTTAAGTGTGAAATTTCTACATTATTTATATTTATTTTTAGAATTATGTAATCGTTAAATTGTTTTAAAGCCGTATATATAGTTTAATCTATCGCAGACGAACAGTCCTAATTGAAGCAATTTCTAATGACGTAACTCAAATTAGTATTGTACGTGAAGTACTAAAATTATATCTAGCGTTTAAAAGTTTATCTAAATATCTCTCGGCGTTGCTACAGCAACCACGGTTTATTTTACCTCCCCCGCAGAAAACGAAAAAACTTTTCGCCATTTTGCCCGGAGAGCATCCACCTTTTAGAGCGGTTTTGTATATACAAAATCCCAACATGTTGTTTTTCATATCTCCTTATATTATTCTTATTACGAGTCCCAAAACGAAATGGACTCAATTTCACTAGAGCGACGGGGAGGCGCATCCACCATACACATTTTAAGTTGAAACGCTCAGACTGTGACCGTCGACGGGTTAACTTTGAAAGCTTGCTTCTGCGGTCACGTGAATACGGTCACAGTCTAAGCGGACGTGCCAGTTAACCGTGTAAGGTGGCAAGAGTGAGAGAACGAGAGTAAAGTCAGAGACAAGTTACGAATAAAGATGACTACATAAATTCGTTGTATATAGATATACACGTATTATATATAAATTCGTATAATACATACACATTTATAAATAAAAAATCATATTTTATTATTCTTTCTAATAACGTTTCATATATTTTAATGATGCATGGAATTGCACGATATCCTGTTTCTAATATAAAAAAGCTCGGTTTTTTCCCCCTTTTCGTCTGTGCAGGTGTTTTTTTTTTCGTAATTAGATTATACTAAAATAAAAAAAAATGGCCGGTGGTTGTAATTTGTTGAAACTAGAATAAAATTTTCGATGCGTGTGAGAATTGAGCGCAATAAAAAGGTGCGTTTTATACGATCGTTACAACTTATAGTACAAGTCGTAATCAATGGTACAAGCAACGATTTATACTATATAATTTTTTTAGAAAATTAACTTTAACTAAACTTTTTTTCCTCTTCGATTTCATGTCATATTATAATCAAATGAATAATTGTTGTTTTTTATATTATTTAAATCGTCAATCTTGTCTATTACAATTAACTTGTAAAACTTTACCACGTCTTTTACATGGAAAAAGAAGAAAATGTATTTCAATATTTTAATACTGTATTAAAAATATTATCAGATATCTTTTTAAAATAAATGAATGTTCAAAGACATGCATTTTCTTAATATATTAAGTACTAAAATTATATTATTCATTTCACCTTCAACTGAAATCATATAAGCTTATATTAAATTTCATGAACTTTTATTCAACTATTTATAACCGTTGTCAAATTAAATATATGCTTTAACGCTATTCTTTTCTTTAATAATACTGCATAAACTTAAAAATATACTGAAAAAGAAAACGATTGTGTTTAATCTGGGCCGTAAATTAAAATTTTAATTATATTTTTCTTCAAATTAAAACATATTCTACAAAGTTTCAAAAGTTTTTGATTTTTTTAATCAATTAATCAAAACGCTACAGCTTTTTACGGGTTAAGGTTTCTTTTATGAATCCCTTAGCTTTGATTAATTTTTTACAGGGACAAGTTTTTAACTCTATTAGAATTTTTTGTTGTTTCACTAGATTTTATTTTAAATATTTCTTTATTATTTTGATTTTTAAAAATAAGTATACAATACAACGCCTACTATTTTTTTTTATTTATGGAATAATTATATATTTTTGATCTGGACGAATCGCCCATAATATTACAAATTGCGCTTGATGCGGTCGTTATTTCGAAATTAGCCATACAAAGCGTCAAATTTAGAAGCACTTTCTACCGTAATAAAATTTAAACGTTTACATTTCATTCCGAATATGGGTGGTCGCGGACAGTTTATGGAGTATTTATTTGTCAATTGGAGGCTTCGTACAAGTTGAAACATTTCGCTGAAAAAGGCGCGCAACACCATCCCCTTTCGATTTTTTTTTTTACATATTTAGATCCCCGAGGCAAAGTAGAGGCCTTGCTCTTCGGAGGATGCGAAAAGAGCTCAAAATAAATTTCGCCTCGGCGAAACGTTCCCGGAGCCAGAAAGTTATCAAAGTTCTCCGTGTAGTATGACTATTTTTATGGTGAAACGTAAAGCCGGATGACTTTGCACCGCACACACCCGAGTAAACATTTTCATTTGACGCCAGAATTGGACTTTTTGCAAACACGGTACGGTCGGTCGCCTTTGGCAAACAAGAATCGTCGTAGTTGAGTCGTCGTCGCCGTTGACGACCAACATTTCGACTGTATACAAGTTGCACGCGTGTATGTGTTTATATTCGTAGAAAAGAGACTTATATGTTCTTTTTACACCGATCCATACAATTTCGCGATTGCTTTTTCCCGCCCTCTGATTCGACAAATTTTTGCTCTTAACCGACCGCCATCCCTTCTTATGTATAAAACCCCCACGTTTTTAGCGCGTACATCTCGTACGTAGAATTGCGGCGAAAGAAGACGATGTGTTAATAAAACTTTTTGATGTCGTTTAAAATTTACATTGAATTCGAGTGTAAACTTAAAATACAAAAGCGAGCGAACAGTTTTATTGTTGTTAATTTTAGCTGTACACTTTATTTCTTTCGATTTAACTAATATATATATATATATATATATATATATATATATATATATATATATACACATACTATATCATTGTTGTACAATTACATAATATATTTAAATTTAAAAAATAAATAGACTAAATATTTTTAATATAATTTATATATAAATTAATATATTCTGAATCAAATTATAGTGTTTCACATTTTGAGAATAATATACATAATTCATAAACCAAAATAATAATAATAATATAATTAAAATATTTTATGCGTATTTTGTCCGATTTGAAATTAGTTGCGTAAAAAGTGTAACGGCGTTTAGCAACCCTGTTTTTCGTATAGGCGAGATTTCGTCAATGTGTTTTGTTCCATGTTTTAATGCGCGGATAATGATATAATTTTGTATCTGTATAAAATGTTAAAGACTACACTTTACATTAATGTCACCATTGTACTTTTAGGTCGTTTTTCCTCGACAAAGGCCACACACTTTTCTTCTTTTGGCCGTTTACTTAATCGAAAGCTTACAACGACGAAAGTTCCCTTTCTCTTGGCTCAAAATCATTTCCCTTGGAAGCAGAGAACACTTGAGGAAATTTTAAGAGATTCTCTCGGTATTTCTGGATCGTTTAAGCACAGCCTAGGACTCCGGGGGATTATAAAAACACGACTGTGACGTTTTTGTTTGAACCAAGCAATTTCAAAAAGCTCCTTCCTTTCTCCTTTGTTTAAAAATATGACCTTCTCTAAATTTTGGTTTAATGCCCTTGCTATAAGTAAACGAAGGATTTTATTATTAAGAAATCTACCAATTTTATTAAATTTTCGTCGGAATTTATTCTATTGTATTTAATATAAAAAATATCTATTGTATATTTTTGTATGTATGATCCGAAATTCCCATTGTTTATTCTAGAGTCTCTACATCATATATGTCATACGAACGACACATGAGTTTGTTTATGGTCTATTTGTACTATTTCATGGTTCCACTCGATTGTCAAATGTATTTGGTAAATATTTGTAAGCAGTAAAACATGTACAATTTTCACATAGTCAAGAAATCGCACTTTCAGCGAATCTTCGATATGTGAAATAAAACTATAATATTTTTTTGTATATTTTTAGTGGATTCTGAATAAAAAAAAGTAATTTACGATTTAATCATTATATTTTTTATCAATTCTATATTTTTGTCAAAAATATAGAATTGATAAAAAAATAAATCGTATATGTATATGTTATTACTTTGCATATTTCTTTAAAATCAGATAATATATCGTATTTATAATATATACCTACAAAAATCTACAATCTGAATAATAATCATACATATTTCTTCATTATAAAAGTATTTTTTTTTTAATTATGTTATAATATATTAATAAGCGAATCGCAAAGAATGTATATAATGTCAATAATAATGAATAAAAAACACATATTCGTGATATTTTATGTTATTAATAAAAAAAAATATATTAAAAATATATACAAGTACAATAGAAGATTCAATTTCATATATGACACTTTAAACTTCATATATATTATATAAAGTTCATACAGAAATTCTCTGTGGAAGTACTTCAATTATAAAGCCAAGTTTTACACGGATGTGCCCTTTGTGTTTTCACCGCACCATGTAATCATATTTCCTGCATTTTAACATCTATTATACGGCATTAAAATAATGTTCAAATTATGCATCTTCGTAAACATTATACATTTAATACGTATGACACAACAGTCACCGCTGACAAAATATTTGAATAATTTGAACATTTCTCGACAAACGCTCGGAATATGGCCGCGCCGCCATTATTTATATTTATTTTAGGAGGGAAACGCAAGTATGACGGATAATTAAGAATAATTTCGTTCCCTCGCTCCTATCGTAAATAAAAAAAATTGTCTTAATTAATCCGAAATATTTTGAAGGCTATAATTATAATGATGATCGTTATAACAAGACGGTAGATTTTTCTCGTTTTAATACTTATAATAAAATATTTTTTTATTTTCGTTTCGCGAACACTTGAAATGCAAGCGATGTAATAATTATATATTATATTTATAAATTAAATACATTTATTTATTTTTTTTTTTTTTTGCAAGATTTTACATAAGAAATTTTGTCGAAAAATTATTGTCAAACGTACAAAGTAGTTAAATTACACACTTAACATGTATGCATGCTAGTAAATTATTCAAGTAGTACTTGCAAATTTTTCAAGGATTTCTGTCGCCTTTTACTTTAAGGAAGGGGGCTCATTTATTAACAATGTTGAAAGTCTCTGCGATTAAATGTAAACAGTGTAAAGTAAATTTTCAACATAGTATCCGTGAGAATACTGCTAATAGTAGAAATGAGTTTCATATTTAATGCGGCGTTGATAAATCTGCTTTATCGTATTTTAATCTAATAATATGTATTTTTTTTATCAATTTTATTAATAAAATGTCAATAAAAGTGCGAAGAATGGTTTCGACTGGAACAAACACGCCCAGCTATAAAGACTGACAAACAGTGACGAATCGATTTTATACATCTGTGTTTATTTTGTGATCTCAAAAATGTTTTTATTTTATTTATTTTAACATCAAAACAATGTCAAAAAAATATATTTCATGTTATTTAATTAAACAAATTGAATATATTTTATGAATCAATTTAAGATATTTTTATTTAACGTTTATACCAAACGTTATTTTTAAATATTTGTATTTTTTAAATTATATTGAACGTTTTAATAATAACTAAAAGCATATTTATAATGTGTAATGATTCCGATAAAAATAATTATTTACGATTTTATTATATAAAATAATATCATTTTAATTAAAAATTGATATATAAAATCTTAATAAATAAAAAAATGGTTGAAAAATTATATCATACAATGGCGCTTATGAATTTATGATTTTTTTATACGTTTATTGTTAAATTATTTTTAATGAAGTTGTAAACTTGTTACGCAAGTGTGTCGTGTCTATCATTTGGGGTAGGTAGGTGCGTTTTTAGTATCACTTTGCTTCTGCCGATCATGATGTTTTATTTCATCTCGATTGACCAATTTAAGGAAACAGGGTGTTACAATTACTATAACATCACTCATAAAACGCTCGTAAAACCAACTTCAACGAACATAAAAATGTGTATACATATATACATACATATAAGTGTATATACACGTGACTCGATAGTAGACTGTGCACAGTTCTTATATGCACACTTTTTTATACATACATATCGAGTGAATGCCTATGTGAATATAAATATAAACACATATATTTGAATATGTGAGTACTTCTTAAATTTTACTACCCCTCTTTTACAAATACCGAAATTAATTTATGCACCCGTAACAACTGAGTAAACATCGTAAAAGTGTCGCCATTTTGAATCATTTCCTTCGAATAATTCTCACTATAAAACGTTTATGCATAGTTTAAAAACAATATAATACAATTTGCTGAACATTAATTTTTATCTCATCTATCGAATGAAACGCTTAAAAATAATTATTCGTTCCTTTAATCAAAATATCTGACTATTATTTTTAATTAAAAATTTATCAGTTTCTTTTGTACTATGATACTAATTTATACGAATTTTCGTAATAGATTTTTATCTTTTACATTAAAATTTTTATATTATAATCATATGTGCAAAAATAGTGGTTCTCGAACTACTAATATTTTTTAAAAAAAAAAAGAAAAATATTTTATCCGATTTACAAATTATTCAAAAATATTTTTTTAATTTATTTCTAAACGGTAAAATAACTCCAATTACAATTTTCTTATTTTCGTTGTATTGTCATTCATTTTGTCATGAATGTAAAAAACAATATAAACGATACAACATCGGGCATCGAACTCAAAATCGGCGGTATGTAAATTGAATATTTTACCCATGGCAATATACGGTGTTGATTACTAACTTGTGTAATTTATCAAATAATTTATTATAAATTGGATATATTATAAGAGTTGCGTACCACTGGTTTATAGTGTTAATTATGGCAATTTGCATAAAAATGCATTAAAAAAACAATAAATCTTAATATATAAAATTATTCCAAATTAAGCGATTTAGAAGAGTTTTATGACTCATGTGCATATATTGATATATTTTACTGTAAATTCCACATTTCGACCAAATATTTTTATCCCTGTTCACTTTGACAAAAGCAAACTTTAACTATGACGAATCTTTTGAAGAAACGAAAAAAAAACAAAGACCTCTTACGCAATCCATGTAACCCATACATTATTTATTGCTTTTCTTGAAAAAAAATTTGAATAGAGGGCCCTGGAATATTTTCCCGTGAAATGCGTATTTTTTTTATGTAGTTACCCTTTATTTTTTGTGACTTTTGCTGAGGCGGAAAAGAAGGCTGCACAATTAAGAATAATTATATTCAAGCCCTGCGGACTTAATTTTTTGCTTCACTAATTTTCTCCTAGGCGTTTCTTATTATTTGTGGAAAGAATTGGCTCATAATAAGCATAACGAAGTTCGGTCGTAAAATATTTTCTGGAGTCAGCGTAGTTTTTCAGTTTTTAGAATAAATGAAAAAAGGCGTATTTTTTTATATTAGTCATAATATATTCTTTATGACGGAACACGGACTCATAGAAAAAATATATAATTTGTTAAGGTCAACTATATTTCTATTCGACATTCCTAGCTGTAATATTTATTTAAAGTTAAATAAATAAAAAAAAATAGTTGCATTACAAAATTGACGTGGGAGATGAGAATTGATAGTAGATTAAACCACGCATTCTTCCTCACCTCATAACGAGGAATATAAATATACATTTCATGTTCTCATATGGTAAAAATGTTTCATTATATAATCATATTAAACCGACCATTTTTCGGATAAATATTCATATAGCCGTGAGGTCTTTGGTCGATTTTAGAAAAAAAATCTGGGCCTATATAAGCCTTCTATAGTCATTTGTTATCACACATTGTCAGTTATGGTTTTACTGTGGGTCCATAACGGGGCTAAAAATGTAACGGTAACACCAACCACCATACAAAAGACCTTTTCTTTCTTTTCAATATATAAATATATATACATTATACGAGTGTATGCATGAGAGAATACATAACCGTGGTCAGACATTAGGCAAAGGGTTTTGTTCAAGGTACAAACTTGTACACTTTATGATGTTGGATATTTGTGTAAATAGCACAGGACCGACCCTTTGTGTGCGGAAAATCCCCATTTTCCTTCTTTGAAAATGTCTGCGTCCGCATCAACTAATAATGTCGACCCTGTGTGTGTGTGTGCACGGGGTAAGATGAATATTTGAAAAATAAAAACCATGATTAAATTCCTCCAACATTTTTTCAGACTAAATCTGCCGGACTACATTCGCATAAAATACAAAAATGTACCCAAAAATAAAATGTAGTTCTTTTACTTATTTTTTTACGTATATTTATATAATAAAATGAATATTTATTTTTTTATACTCATTGCAACACTTTCTAATACATATTTTATACGCGAGTGCCTAATTATTTTAAATATAAGCATCTATACAATTATCTCAATTAATATAAAAAAAAATATTTGAAATTATAATATAATTAATTAGATTATATATAAACATCTTTTTAATTATATATATTTTTTTAAATATAAAATTAATGGAAATATCGTGATTGTAGTAATTTTATATGTATACGTTTTACATTATTATGTGCATATATAAGTGATTATATTATAAATGCACGAATAATGTTTATTATAAAAAAGATGACATTTTAACGTATTAATTAAAAACGCATATAATATTTAAATCATTTTGAAAAAAAAGTCAAAGTCACGTTTTTAAAATTACAATAAATAGCTATGTTGCATGTGCTAGTAGTATATTGCTATTCAGAAATTCTCAAATGTTCTTTATTTAACATAATAAATAAATATATTTTTAATGTAATATATTAATTTATTGTATTATATTAAATAATATTTTTAATTTAAATGTGAATAATGCAAAATTTAAAAATTTTGCTACATACTTATTACTCAATAAATAGCAATAAATATATATTTATTATATCTGATTATAACGATATTTTTTTTTTTAATTTTTATTGTAACTTTTATGAATAAATATTTATATCCTTATTATTAGTTAGAATTATCAATTTGTTGTAAAGGCACAAAAAATATTTTATTTATATATTTTTTTATGAATTTGAACATTCTAAAATTAATACCCATTAATGATATAGAATGTCAACAGGGAAAATTGCGTTTTTCAAGCTAATCGCACGCATCGAAATTTTTATCGGCGCACCCGATAATACGTACGACGAGAACAGAAAAAAATAAATAAAATCACGCACATTCAAAATACACTTATACACGTACGAAAAATAAAAAATAAACTGTACACACGTATAAAAAATATATACCATATATATAAAAAAAGAAAATAGGTGCGCGAACACGCCCCGTCAAATACGACAAAGCCAAGCCGCGCGCGTAGCTTTCTTTATAGTGAACTTTTACGTTGCAAAAAGGCGTAAACTTACAAATCGCATCGTAGTGCGAAGCTTTTCGCGCGTCTCCTTCGAAGTCTTCTTTCGTTCATTTTCATATGTCGCGAAGCAGTTTTTCCGATGTGGCTCGCTTCGGGAAAATCTCAGAAATTCGCGTGACTCGTGAGAAATAACCGGCGACATTTTGTGATGGATTCGCAAGCGCGCCATTTGCAAAGTTGCTCGACCCGCCACCTTACGGCATGACTTTCGAATCTTTCGAGACTTTTTTCAAGTATGTATAACTTTTTTTTTCATTAAAAACAATTACAGAGATTATCAAGAAATATATATAAATGTTCAACGTGTAAATATACTGATATCATAATAATAAATTGAAATATATACCTATTATATTTGAACGATTTCTAAATATTTATTTATCTATTATGAATTACAAAATTTCTTTAAGATGAATGTTTATATCCTGTTATGATGTTTATAATTGTTTTCATTTCTTTTATATATAAAAGAAAATATTGTATAAACATGTCGTAACAGATCATAATTTCATATTTTGAATTAAAATCTACATTTATATATGGGATATAATTTTGTAATTCTATAACAACGAAAGAAATCAATACATTAATAGTTAAAATATTTTTTTGAATATTTGTAATCAAAAGTTCATAAAATTATTGTGTTATAATTTGAATAATCAACATTTTATATTTAATAAATTTGAAAATTGGTTCATAATTATAAATATTTTCATTTATATTAGTATATTATATTATTGATTATTTTAGTACGAAAAGGTTCAAGTATTTCTGATGTAATATCATTTTTTTAAATATTTAATATGATTAATTAAATTCTTAAAAGAAAATAAATATATATTGTGACAACCCTAATTTTGTTTGATATAATCAAATCTTTATATACATATTAAATGAGATAAAATCTGATATAATACAAATCGATTAACTTGCCGAAGATTTTGAAATTATAATATTGGAATCCATTAGGAATTTGCAATGTAAAAATCATGTTACATGACTGAAAAACGAAAAAAGCATCGAGATCGATGAAAACGTTCAAAACTTCGACAGTAACGACCTTCGAGATGAACACTGATGATGAAAAAAAAATATATAATCGCACTGACCAATCGACACGATCGGTATACCCACGCTTAAATTAGCATTCATATCAAACGCATACATAACTTATACAAGTAGGTATAGGTACTTCAAGCTTATATACATAATCGCACCCAATCTTAACGAAGACGGTTAAAATCGACCGCTGGCCGGTTTCCATTCGATTCGTGTCGAAAACCGGTTTCACATGAATGCCAAACATACACACGCGCTTTATATATACCGGTTCTATGAGGGTGCGTGAGTGTGCGTAAAAGACGTTATCAACGCACACAAACGCACATCGTAATATGCGTATATATATATATATATATATATATATAGAATGTTGAAACGAAGCTCGAAGGGTGGCGCAGCATTAAAAACTTCGGCTATTTGTCGCTAGGCAGCGCTATTTGGAACGGTGGTGGTTCGCGTCTCGGCTAAACGAGCGAGCTTTCGAAGCGCGAAATTAGCTTTGGAAAAGCTCTCCGGGTTCGTCTCGTTTATGCGATTAAACCGCACCGACTTATTATACCGAGGGAGAATTTGCGTGTATCTACTGGGATCTATATTTGAATTTAACATTTATACATATATGTGTTTGTGTGCGTGTGTTTGTGTATACGTATTTTGTAAGTAGCCTTGATTTTAACATTTTTGAATGAAAGCCTTTTAAATTATAGTTCAAATTCAGTAATAAATGTTAATTATTTTTGTCTTAAATTTTAATTAGTATATTTTATTATAATAATAAAAATTATATGACTTTTTATTGTATTAAATAAATTTAATATTATTTCTTATTTTTCTCTATTGTAATTATAATACTATTTGATTATACATTTTAATTATAAAAATATTTTATGTATTATATTAATTAGAAATTAATAATATAGTTTAAATATCATTATGTTATATTTCTTGTCATATTATGTATCTATCAATATAAATATTTTTTTCAGTAAAATTATTTTAATGTATAAAAATATTAGTAACCGTTTGGAAATTAGCCAGATTTATAAAATTATCAAATATTCTTATATTATATAAATATTATACAAACATTTTCTATTAATATTTTTTTTCGATATTTATGATAATATGAAATATTATGAGTTATTTAATATACTTACACTATATTTTATCTATAATACATATATTTTTCTTCTAATATAATTCTTATTGTCAGATATATTTCAAATTAATTTACTGTGCTATTCTATATTTTTTGAAGTAGTAATAATAATAAAAGTACAGAAATATATACTATATTGAAAAATTATTAATTATATTATATTTATAAGATATTATTTTATTCTTCAAATCTTATAGCTCCTAATAAAAATATTTCTCAATTTTTTATATATACATTTATATATTAGATTATATATATTTTATTCACATATATATACATATACAACACAAATATTTCCTCTGAATATATGAAATCCATCGAAATTCCGAAAATCGGGGTAAATAAAAGTGGGGTTATCCTTCCAGATGCCATATTCGGGACAAGAGGGTGGAAGGTTAAATTCTCAACCCCCGCTTTTTAACCCTACATGAACCCTTTACCGCAAGGGGTGGTGTGAAGAAACCCTTATGGCGAGTGGTAGGGACGCTTAATGACATTCAGATACTTCTGGGTTACATACAAAATTTAAACATTTGTTTTGAATTAATATTTTGCAAAAAATAAAAATTTACAACTTTGAAAACCACTATAATATAAGAGATAAATTTTGATTTTTTTTTATAGAGATTTGTTTTATAACCATATATCCAAATATAATATATTTTCTAAGATTATGCACATAGTTAAAATAGACTTCGTCACGTTCTATCTTATTATTTTTATTTTCGCATTACGCTCTTTTTCTGAACATAATAATCGAAAATATGAGTCGTAAATAATAATATATCGTATAGAGTGTATTACGAATGTGAGCTTACATATGAAATTTGCATAAAAAAGTCAACAAATTAAAATATCCACTTATGTGCGAACGTTGTATGATAAAAGGAAATGACGAAGAATGGAACGATACAACCTGATGAGAATGAATAAATTGAAATAATAGCCGACATTTTTTTGCGGATTATACAGATAATACCGACAAAATTAAGAATTTTTATTTTGTTTATTCGCGCTAACTCGAAGGCTAATTTAAAACCTGACTACTTGATAAGTTTTTTTTTTGTTTTTGCTACCATCTCTTTTGTCGAAATTATTTTTTTAATTAACATATAAGATTAAATTGAATTAAAATGTGTTTAATATTAACAAACATTCATTAAAGTTTTAAATAATTATACACACGCTTATTTATATAAGAATATTTTGAAAAAGTACACACACACTAACATATATATATATATATATATATATATATATATATATATATATATATATATATATAGATATAAATTTGAAAAATTCTGCATGTTAATTATACAAAATAAACCAGTCGAATTCAACGTGTTTAATATAAACATTAATTTTTTTACTTATCTTACTTCTGACGCATATATTAAAGCTGTGTTCGATTTCTAGGTAAATTTGTGATCGGCGGTTTATATATAATTATTTTGGTAATCTTATAAGGCTTAATGTAATTTATATAATTTTGATTATCTCGAAGAAACTGAAATGTTCTGTGTCACATTTAACCTTTAATGCACTTTGCAATGGTATAATGTATCCAGATCCATTGACATTAAACAGAATCACATAAATAAACAGTTGTTTATGTATACACGTGCAATACGCGTACATATATATATATATATATATATATATATATATATATATATATATATATATATATATATATATATATATATATATATATATATATAGGCATTTCTTCGTATAATAAATATTAATTGGAAGAGAAACGCTTAGTTATTTTATATTTCGAAGAAAAAATTCACCATTGATACTTACCGAAAAAATGAATTGCATTAGAATACTTGAAATTCTTTACGATATCTCACGGTCGAAATTTGCCTATATAAATACTTTATTTTTTGAGACCTCGAATTCCAAATGTATAAAACTCACGCTTTCATTATGTAAACTGTGTGCCCTTTACTTTTGAATATCGATACAATCTGTTATCAAAAGTTGACCACCCAAATTTTAGCTTATTATTTATAATTTTAATATTTTAAAAAATTGTATATAATGTAGTGTAATTGCAACAAAAGTGATATAAAAATCAATATAAAATTTATAAACAAATTTCACAGTTATCAGGATTAATGTAATTAATAATATTAAATATTTTATTAAATAAAATATTAGTATTTTTTTCAAACATAAATTTAATTATAAGTAAACAATTAAATAGCCAATATAGTAGAATTTTGAAATCCTATTTAAAAAAATCATTTTTCTTACTAAATTCTCATCCCTAAAAATAAATATTATGAATAAAATTAGTTTCATTAGTTCTGATATTAAAAATGTTTTTTATTAATATAAAATTTCATAAAATATTATTTGTAAAATAATAAAATAAATAAATTATTGCCCTTTCATGAACTTCAACATTTTATTCGAAATTTAAAACGTTAATTATTTTTTTATCCAATAAATTGTACTTTAAATAATTATATATTTTAATAAAAGGAACTAATTTAAAAATATATCAAAATAATTATTGTCATTCGTTTTTCATCGAAAAAAAAAGTATTAATAAAAATAAATATAATTAAACAATATTATGGTAATTATGTTATAAATTAAGGAAAATTTATTGCAATGCTTAATTTAATATTATATTATAATTTTATACATCAAAAAAAAAAAACTGAACAGTTTTATTTAACTATACTGGTCTGTTACCGGGTAACGCCCTCGTACAGTTAACCAATGCGTTAACGGTTCGACATCTGATTGTGAAAAAAAAAAAAACACTATACGTACAGTCGTCGACGTGCGTTAGCTGAACAACGCAGATTAATTTAAAATCATTTACCACTCATTCCACGAACAAAATCGATGACACGAATACTAGATGCGTGTGTCGTATTGAAAAATTAAATTTCGAAGTGTTTCATTGTCGCAAATCTTTTCAAAGTGTCAACGCGAATTACGCCTCATCGCAAAGTAATTCTTTAATCGTATTTACATGTTTATCTGTAATTTAAATTTAATACTTGTATTATGCGAGAGGTACTGTGCAATGCAATATTTAATTCAACAATAGTCAAGGTAAGCAATTATATATAAATCAGTACTAAAAGGTATCAAAGATGTTTACAATATAAACAATAATATGTTGTCACAGAAACAAGTTACATTTACACATGAATAATTTCTATTTTATAAAATTAATACAATTCAAATCAATTTGCATGCAGTCTTCGTTTATCTTTTAATGAAAAAAATATATTCATATGAAAACATAGTCGAAAGAGTCGATTTAGTTTCATATATACGTTTACAATGCTCGCCTATATAATGTGAAGTTTATACACACTTGTATTTTTATGAATGTGTTGTATCGTTTGCGTCAAATAATAATCCCATGGCGTTTCTCCTCTTAATTTTATCCAAAACGATTATTTACTCTTGACACGAATTCCGTTTTTACTTCAGCTTTCGTGAAGGCTTAACTTGACATATTTATACTGTTTACAATGAGATCCATAGAAACAGCTCTCGTCGACTTATGAAATTCCCCTAAAAATATACCAAAATATCAATACATTTAAAAAAATATATCTACGTATTTCTATCAATAAAATACTCATCGGTATCACCAGAAAAATAAGTATATATCAATCAATTATGTATGATATAAATAGCATATAACAGCGTTTCTAAAATATTATTACAAGTGGTTACGTTTCTTATGTGTTTTTTTTTCGATGTAGTATATATAAAGTTAGGTAACAAATTAGTCACGTGTCGAGGCCTAATATAAAACTATGATTCCCAAACGTTAAAAAACATTTATGACAAATTGAAATTCCAACATGTAAATATTTTATATTTTTTACAGTATTTAAAACATAATTGTTATTATACAATTAATTATATTTATTATTTTATTAAACTATATAATTTTAAATGCATTATGAAATTTTACTATTTATAATATGAGCAGTGACGTTTTTTTAGGTAAAAGGCCGAGGAGCTCTGATCCCTCCCATAAAGTAGGTGCTTTTTCTTATAAAAAATATTGAAGTCGCAAAAGAGAAAGTTTTTAAGCGTCTAAGAAGATTTTACATTAAAAAATTTTAGTGATGAAAATTAAATATCAAAAAATTTGCGCTCAATTCATCTTTAAAATTAAATCCGGGGTGTGTCATTGTTACTCAAGGTTAAATATATATTTTTTTAATTACGCAAATTCACTGTTTGAAAAATATTGCATTTATATATAAATTTATTATTTAATAAAAGTATTTCAAAAATATATTCACTATCGAACAATTAAAATATTATGAAATTTTATTTTATTTACACGCACAAATTTAAAATTGTAAATAATATATACGTATTACATACATACATATATATATATATATATATATATATATATATATATATATATATATAAGGTTAAATTTACGTGTTTGATATCATCTAAAAAAATGCTATTTCAAAAACATTGTAGTGCAATCTTTGAAGAGAGAACGGAAAATGAGACAGATACCAAAGTAAAATGTCGGTTCAATATCCATACAAATTGACTGGACCCGTATGAAGACATAAAAGAGAAACGTTTCTCTTGAAAAACGAAAATGTATTTTTTTTTCTCAAATTTTCAAAGAAAACATGCCATATTTTTCTCGAAACAAATCAAACGAAATATTCCGTATTTTACATACATATTGTAGATATTCTTTTATATATTTATTAAAATGTAAAAATATATATGCGTAAAATTATATTAGATTTTTAAAAAAATACATATATTATTATTATGTTTATAGAACATAGTTATATAAATAATTTAGAATAATATATATTATATTTATTTACGAAAATATACGCACATTATACACATTCCAACGAGCGCTCGGAATAACTTCTAGTGTACGCACGTAGATGGCATTCAAATTTTAATTTCGGATCGTTTTATAAATATTTTTACCATTCATTAATATAAAATTTATATAAAAATATTAATAAAAATATAAACTAATAATATATTTTTAAATAATTTGCTTGCATTGAATAAGCAATTAGTGGAAAATCGTTAATTTTAAACTGATCGCTTTATGTAACTGTATGAGACTGGCTCATAGTGAGTTTAACAACATTCGATAACCGAAATTGTTAAAACTTTCATCTGCTCCAAAACAAGATAATTTTCCCTGGTGAATAAAGATACTTTGAAATGAAGAACGCAGACTACTCTCCTCTTATATTAGTTTTTGCTGCGAAGTAAAGTTTTCTCGCTGAGAAAATTGCACTCTCGCGTAATGTTTCTTTTCAAAACAGAGCTTGTTGAAATTGACAATTCTATGACCGGTGCAATCACGGTCAACGTATTTTCACGGGGGAAGCAATTTTGAAACCTTGTAATTTAGACGTCCGCTCGGATATTGCAAAAAATAACTGATTTCATCAAAGTAAAGTTTGAGAGACGAGAAAATTTACCGAGAGGAAAGTACTGATGCTGATGAATTAGAAAAAATAATCTTCATAATTTAATTTATATATCCGCCAAAAAAGTTTATATATATATATATATATATATATATATATATATATATATATATATATATATCTTGATTTAATCAATATTTTGTTTTAAAGTCATTAAGACAATTAAATAAATCAAGGATCTTGTTAATAATTGAATAACATCGATTTAATATAAAAATGATATTAGTCATATATGTTTAATTCAGTATTAGGCATAAATCTACTAAATTAATAAAAAGTATTAAATAATTTGAATATTTATTTTGACAATTTATAGAATATTTTTTGCAAAACTTTGTTTATAAATATAAAAAAAAACGTATATGTAAACATTATTGTATATAAAATAATGACTATCAAAGTACGATATGTGTACTTGATGCACTTCAGGGTCGAACAAGAAGTATATTATAAGACGGTTTTATATGGTCGTCTATCGCACTAAATGATCTTTAAGCAAAAAGTGGATCTCGGTCTGAAGATGAAGAAAAAGAAAAATCATAAACGTAAACTTGTTTGCGGAAGGGATAGTCAATATGACCGAAGACCGTATCCCGGTTGAGCCTCAATAGGGATTCATTTCGGGCGTGCCCTGAAAAAGAAGAAGAAAACCCTGGAAAGGAAAAAGGAAAAATGTACGAAACTGCTAGCTGGGAATAGAGGACGAGTGGTTGTTCTTTAGGGTGGCATAGGTGGTATAGACCCTTCTTCCGTTGCGGAAATGATATTTTGTCGGCTGAACGATGAAAGTTTCATGCTGAAAACAGAAAAGCAAGACGTGCGACATGGGGAATCGCCGGCATAGGGGAGTAAACAACACCCTAGGCGCGTGTTACATCACAACCAAGGGGTGGTTGGAAGCCACCAGCACGTATGCGAGACCACACAAAAGCGAAAGGTGTACTACAAAAATTATTACTTATTTATACATTTTTACACGTGTAAGAAAGAATACGTATATATATATATTTTTCTATTTTATCAAAATCACTATAAACTATTTTAAATTTTATATGATAAACTCTTAAAAATTTGAAAAATAATAGAAAAATATTTTTTTCTAATTTTTATTAATTAAGAAATATTATATTGTACATGTAAATATTACATTATATTCCATTTATTAAAAATATTTTTATAGAAATTATACCAAATAAGAATTTTTCTAATTATTATTTTTTTAATAAAATGTCCAAAATAACGATTACATTTTTGATTTCCACATCTTACATATCACGAAGATTATATTATGAGAAACCCACGTATATAATGCCTTGATAGCAATCGGTATTATAGAGAGATATCCAAATATTCACTTCACAGGAGGGAGCAAAATCGATTATCAATAATTTTATAAATTATATACGAATATTGCATCATACGTGAAATATTAATTTCCCAATAAAGACAGATAAATGGATTTAATAATTTGTCGAATGCGTCGAAATCCATATTTATCAAATATCGTAGGCTAAAATATGTGAATATTTACCTCAATTTACATTCTTAAGTACATTAAATGCAGAATATATTATTAATAACTACATGAAAATATTTTTATTTGAAAATTATTTCGCGGCGTCAAATTGCCGTATAAAGCAAAAACATTTATTTTTTTTATATTTAAAATGTAATTTGATCGTAATTAAATAATTAATTTAAATGATGTTTATACGGAACACGTTAAAAGTTTATTTGATTATTTCTATGAATCTATTAATTTAAATACTTTTCTAATCCTCGATATTATTTTTTATGAAATTTATAGTAAATATAATATTTTAAAATGACAATTTAAGTTTACGAAACGCTGATCTACATTACTACTGTATACTTATTATCAATTCTCTGGAACGTTGACCCCTATATACTAAGTGACACTGAATCGTTTGAAAGGAATTTTTAAATATGCGTTTTAAATTTTTATTTTGTGACACCACAAGACAATCGTGAACATTATCGAAAACAAAGAAGCTTTGTAAGTGATCTTTGTTGTCTAACTTAAAAAAAAAACAACTACAAAACGTTTTTAATCTCTCATTCTTTATTTTAAAAAAAAATATTATATCGTATTGTTTAGAAACGGATACATACATATTTTGATTGTTTCTTTTTTTTGTTTGTGTTACCTTCTGAAAAACCAGATTTTAATTTTTGAATTTTTTTTTCATTATATATACAACTTCCAAGCGCTTCCTTTGAGATTCGCCCGTTTGTTGATTTCGCATGGTTTTAAGCGCATTTTTCTTGTATGTCAGGTGTTTTTTCCTTACCAATAAGTCAAAAATCCTTCTGTACCTTTCTTTTTATATTTCTCCGTCAATGCTATTCTGAAAAAAATAAAAGAAAAAATAAGATTTGTACGAAAAACATACACTATTTTTATACGTAGCGGAAAACTAACAGTATATCATTATATTGCATTGTTGGGTTTATATTATACTCACGTATTTTATTTGTTATAAAATATATTTTTATAATTGAATTTATATATCAGATTGCAATATAAATCATGTGTATTTAACATATTGTAATTAATATAAGTTATGTGTATATATAATAATAAACAGACTCGTCAATAATTGGTGTGTTTTTATATAGAATAAAATTATTGTCGTTGCCGTTACGAAATTTGTAGTCGCCAAGAGAAATTTAATCGCGTAGAAAATTTTGTATATACAATTTAACGCGACATAAGCTTTAATTTTCTTTGAGAATTATAAATTTAAATTGAATTTACTCTTTCGGGCGAATTGTATTAAATTTTATCCATATTCATGTGCAAATAGGCCATCAAGGCGAATGACGACGCTTCGTTTGGCCCGAGCTCACAAAATGTAACGAGAACGAATTCACAAAAGCGGGAGCAGTTCATAATACAGGAAGATTAAATGTAGCAGTGTTGTAGCTTGTCTTTTCTTTCGTTTCGGGTAGACAATAGGTGTGAAATTGCTCGTGAAAGTAAACTCTTCTTCTTGTTGTTCTTGTTCTTCTTGGGCAAAAGCGGAAAATACCGCACATCGAGCCCTTCCTTTTCGTTTCTTCGAAGGGTGGAACGGAACGGTCGCTTCTGTTGCCAACGGTGTCGGCAAACTAGCTTTTGTCTTATTAACTGCAGCCGGCCCTTTGCAAATCTACAAATTAGGGTAATCTCGACTGTGTATTATGTGAGAGAAACAGTGACAACTATTTACAGAATATAGAATTTCAAATTATTAATACCTGCGAGTGCACACAATGGACTTCTTCAGAATAAATATACGAAATTATTCCAATCGAATGCGCCATGTTTTTCTTAGATATTGAATTGTATTATTACTTACTTGCCAAAGTTATCTGTGTGCGAATTTTATGATAACACATTTCCATATTATATAATAATAAATTCATTTTTTAATACGGCAAATATCCATAATTTTTCAAATATCATTTGCTTTTATTTAGACATTATAAAACAAGATTTATTTAAAAAAAATAATAAGAACAACAAAATATTTATATTCTTATAAAAATATTTATACATGGAAATATTTAAGAATTTTTTTTCTTATTCCTATATAATAAATATTAAAAAATATAATGGACATGCTATGATATTTTCAGTAAACGATTATAAACCAGTATTTAAATAAAACTATAATGATGTACAATTCCAATGTCAAGTTTCTTTCTGAAAAATAGTTATGTCCAGCTTTACTCGGCGGCAATTGTATTTCAATGAGCCATAAATATATTAACAGATTACGGCATATTTTACAGACGATTAATACTTTAGCAAATAAATAATAATGTGTTTGTTGGTAATGGAAACAATATGGAAACGCATGGTCACAATTTACCGTTATATTCATATAAAATTTATTAAAACCGTCAGATTTTAATTTTACATTTTAATATAAATAGAAATATGAATTTTATCTTATGAAAAATATTCAATATTATTTATAAATGTAATTATTTTTATTTTATGATCCTATAATTTTGAGCATATTTTAAAACTTTTTAAAATTTATTATCTTTTATATTATTGTATTATTTATAATCTACATTTTATTAGATATTGAGTTCCAATTTTTATCTAAAATATTAAATTAACAAAGATGATATAAATATAATTATAAATATTTTTTTACATAAATACTAATATTTTATATTCTAAATTATTTTAGTTAAAATAATATTTACATTTATATTAAACTTTTTAGTATGACACTAATAATACAAATTGACATATATTTTTCAATAAAAATATTATTTATGAAAAAAGGTTTTTTTATTTATATATTTGTCAGAGTTATATATTCAAATGAATTTACATTTTAAAATTTTTCCGTGTAGGCATTTTTCCTTGTCTTGAATGTATGCTTCTTAGTACATTACGCTAAAAGGATTTCAAGATTCGTGGAGAATATCAGTAAAAAAAAAAGCGCACATATTCTATTCAGAACTTCCGAATAGCAACCTTATCTCGTCCAATGAACAAATAGTTATCCGGCTAGGTAGGGCTTATAATAAAAACAGATCTCTTTTATCGAGCACGATGATGTAAAAAAGAGTAAACGCCGAAATTGCTTATCTTTGCAACGGAGAATATTCACGAAATGAACGAGTATGCAGGCGGAAGGTGATGAAATTATTCGCGTCGTAAATATCGATTTTACGAAAGTCCCTGAAAAGATTAAACGAAAGACGGAGGAACGGGCGAATCTCTCGGAAACGGGAACTTAAAGGATTCTCCCACTCGGGGCATGAATCTCGCAATTACCGAATGTATTTCGAAAATGTTCACTTCACAAAGTCGAAGTGAATGTTTACCGGATGTAATGAGATAATACGCCCACCAGCCTTATTCTCATACCACGAACAAGAAAATGAAGGCTGGAAATAATTTAATCAGCCTTGTTCTTCTATATATGCGTATAAATATAGCTATATATGTATACAGATAAATATAACACGATCCGTGAACCGTTCGTTATACCGAGATAAAAGTACTATATAGAAATATAGACGCGAAAAGTCGGTAGGGTGGAAATTTTAACCCCCGGCGAATTTTACAATTATCACATTGTAGTCTCTAGTAATTCTGACCACATTGTACCTAAGGATTTAAATTAATTTTTACTCGGAAAAGTTCACGTGCACGCGTGCAATTTTATTGTCGTCGCACCATACGGTAGGGGTTGATATGGTTTTCAATTTTTCGTTGAAATTTTATTCATTACAAAAGGAAAATATTGTGTTCTTTTTTTGTATGAATATATATATAAACATATACACGGCACATATATGCATAAACGTGTATGGGGTGTGAGTGGGGCATTTTTGGTGTATGCGTATATATTTAAGATGGGCTCGTTTCTCCTCACTTGTTCCACAATTCATTTTGTTTAGAAGATGTATATGATAATGAAATTTCCTTGAATGGTTGATTTCAAAGCGCCCAAAATGTGACCTATTTTTTTGAATTGCCACCGTTCATTTGCATTTTATGGATATACATTATTATTTTCTGGAAGAAAGCCAGTCTTCTTGCTCGTGCACAAATTCTCAGTTTCACCACCCAGACCCCTTTTAGTTTTTCTACGTTCACTCTCAAACTTTATCAGATCAATCGGGAACTATTTTTTTTTTCAAGAATTATATAAATATCGAATTTGTACGAAGAATTGTAATCAAGCGATAATCAAGGTCGATCGAAAACCTACTTTTCACTATGAATTTTATTATATAATTTATAATTATTGTGATAAATAATAATATAAAATATTATAAAGTTAACATTATATATCATAAATTTTAATTTTTATTAATTTAAATATATACTAGAAACGAATTAATCAATTGAAATAAAATCATTATGTAAATAATAAAGTATTGATTAAATATTTTATTATATTGATTCCAATCATTAGTTATTTTACTACTTTGTAACCAATATTTAAATAAATAAACGAATAAATTTATGCCTTAAAATAATATTATTATATAAATAAACAATTACTATTTTTTCGATTATATTAAAAATATATGAAATTATACATGTATATAAATCATGAATATAAAATATACAAAATTATGTAGGGGATCTAAAAGGTTACCAAGGTAATATTTCTAAATATCATGGTGAAATACTATATTTTGCCATTTTAAATATTACCAAGTTGTTCTATTTCAGTACATTATTTTTATATTTATTATAATTATAATACCATTTCATTAATTTATCGATAATTGCGATAAATTATTTTATGATATATTATTATTTTTTTTTTATTTTTACAATATAGTGAAATGAATAAAATTATATATCAATTATAAATCAATTTTATAATGCGATATAAAATAAATATTTATTTTAATAATATTAAATAGAATCGTATGCGGCAGCCATTTCAGTTGCCGTCGGCACCTGGTCACGAAGCTTTCCCCTTCTTTTGTACGTACAAAAACACACACATAACACTGCGTGCGTCTCGCTCTAACACACGTCATTCGTGACAATGAAATATTGGCGTCACATTCTCTCGCACAATCCTCAATGAGGAGCATTGCGCGCATGCGCACCGCGCAATGTCAAATCAATTCTTGATTGGTAATTCAATATTCTACCCCATTTTGTCAAAGAATTATTTATTTACAACCATTTTATACTTCGAGTAATTCGCGTCTATACAAACAATCTAATTATTGAATTATATCATAGCATATTTTTTTAACCGATTTTTTTTTATTTTCATATTAAAACTTTCTATATTGATTCATTTTGTATAAATAAAAAAAAATATTTATTTTAATACATATTGTATATCATACACGTTGTATATAATTTGTGAATCAAAAGATATACAATGATTATAATTCATTCTAATAAAAATCTGTAAAAAATAATAATTCATAAGGCATATCTCATGTTGACACGAATGATTTTAATATTATTTTTATGTGTGTAATATAATCGATTTTTTTCTTTATTTGTACCAACAATTGAATCTTGAATCATTATAATTATACCAAAATTAAATTAGATATTTTAATAATATATTATATATATATATATATATATATATATATATATATATATATATATATATATATATATATATATATATATAGTGTCAATTTCTTTTTCTTAATTAGAGTGATAATTTTATATAAATTTGATTATAATATTAATAATATTTTTATACATTATAAAAAAGATAGTATTACATTTGTTATATTTATGAAATATTATTTTTAAATTTAGCAATAATATCTCTACAATTGCATAAAATAAATACAGTTTATGTATTTTTTCTCGTTTTCAAAAATTTCTTCTTCATCACTGACAAACATATAAAATAAATGTGTGTGCAATATAATAATAAAATTTTTGCGCACTCACGAAAGACTCAATTGAATATTCAAATCGACTTGATTATTTTCAAACATTCTTTGACGCTTTCATATTTTCGCCCTTCGCTTCAAAGTTAAATTCAGTAAGTAAAATGTTATCATATGTATATGAATATGTTTACATATTTTCATGCAGCTTATATGAGTGAATTTTTTTCGAAAAAAATATATATGTATAAAATATTTATTTATTCTATATTCGGAATGCAGATGTGATACTGAAATGTTCTTTTGGTGGGGAATGGGAACGAGAGCTGGCCGCAGACTGAATGATATCTTGGCATAGCCATCACCTACGGGGAATATGCGAATCACCTACCCGGGAAATTTGCATATTTTATGATAACAAACGGTTTTTTTCTCTCCTTTTTCTCTAAAACTTGCGCACCGACTTCAGTCGCTTTGCATATATAACATCGAATTTTCTTCAACGATATATAACGTACGAAAAAAACCTACCAAAAAGGCGACAGACTTTACGGACCCGTAGAATCATTTTATAATTCCGACAACCCGACAGGGAACGCGAAAATTAAGATTAAATATACACACGCATACAGCTGTATTTTTATGGCGTTTTCGAAAATGAAAAATTTGAATGATCGCGGTCATTCAAAATCGAATCAATGTCGATGCAGAGAATACAAATTGCTTAAAGTCACATAAGTTTCGAATTTTACAATGGCTTCGGACAAACGTAAAGATCACATCTCTTTCAAAATCAACACATTGCTCGTATAACTGCCCTTTCAGAAAACATGAAATTTTACTTATTAAAATATGACGCAAATTACGTATAAATATTAATATAAATATAAATACACACATATAGGTATAACTATATATATAAATTTTAAATATCAAAGTCTCTGAATAAATATGTATCAGTTTCGATCGAACTCGTCTTCAGTAAAGTTCATATTTTGATATTTGAAACGAATTAAAAATGGTTTTGTGTTAAAAATAATATTTAAATGTAAGTTTTAATTTATTAATATCTAATATTATTAAATCTATAAATACTATAAAATTATGATATATGTATTTTTCAATGTTATATTATGCTATTTTATTCATCATTGTTATAATCATGTATCTTTTTTTATACAAATACGTAATATTGCATTTACCATTTGTAACTATATTTTATATCATCATTTCTATAATTAGAAAAAATATACGCGCTATTATTAATAGAAATAAACATCTGAATATCATAGACGTATTAAACGATAGAAAATATTCATGCATTTGACGATAACTAAATTATTGAATGTCATAGAGTGTGATACATTATTGTTCATTTTTTTTTCCGCCTAGATACTTTATAAATATTTATTTTCGTGTACATAAATATGTTTGTGGTACGTGCGTGAATATATCCGCTCACTTTGACCACACTGGACACACATCGTGGCTACTATTTTATTCTCTTTATCTTTTTGGTGGAAACGTATAACAAAAGCGACATGGGTTTGTCCGTGTTATAGGTTTTTATATGAAGGCCGGCATATGTATGAACGTTTATACGTATGTACCTGTTCATCTGTCCCAACAGAATACAAAGCCGAATTGCAAGAACCTCTCATTCACCATATCAGGGTAAACAATTTATTCTTTACGTGACTTGGCTTTGATGCAGCCCAATATTAAACGTTAATAATTGATTCCGGTAAATGAATTACAATCTCTCATCGATGCTGGATCGTGTTATGCAGAGATATCACTCGTCAAAATCGAATTTCATCATAGTATGTATATATATATATATACATACATATATATATATATATATGTGTGTGTGTGTGTGTGTGTGTGTGTGTGTGTGTGTGTGTGTATGTGTGTATGTATGTACGTATATTTTGTTATGAGCCGTTTGTGAGCCAAGTCTATAAATTTCGTGTGTGTGTTTCCCTCTCGCGGACGTGGAGAATATGAGGGAGCCAAATAAGATGAGTTTGATATCAATATGTTGTGAGTAGTTGCGGAAGACCAAAGGTGATTTGTCGTGATCACGTAAGAGGATTACCTGGTTTCATTCGAAGGGATGTTCAAAATCCAAATTTAAAAAAAATATATATATATACCATATATTCTTCTTACAGTGACGTACGAAAATTGAAACTATATATTTTTATTTTCTATGATTATATTTATATTAAAACGTATTATATTATTTCTTTATATTTTCTTTCACACAATATATTGCATAATCATTTTCTTGTTGAAGCAATCTAAAAAAAATAAAAAAATATTTGATAATTTATATAATTTATGTAGCAATTTATATCATTCATACTATTTTATTTCATATATAAATTAATTAAGAATGCGAATAAAAATATTTTATGTAATTTGTCGTGTTTCATCATTGTAATAGAGCAATATTTTCGATATATAACAATAAAAATATTAAATATAAAATAATGTAAAAACAATTTATGTTTTAAAATAATAAATATTATGTTTTAATTATATTGTTATATATGTATAAACGTCAATGCAAATATCATTTGAAAATAAATTCGCTATCTGATGTTGAAATCTGATACCTAGTATTATTTTGTTAGATTAATCAGTTTTATATAAGCATTTTTATCGAATACATATATATATATATATATATATATATATATATATATATCAATTTCTGGCATAAATTAATATAATATTATTTTATATATCATTAATATATTAATGATTGAAATATATACCTATGTGATAAAAAAGTAATTTCATCAAGAATATTAATTTTTATTTTTATGATAAAAATACTTTTTGAAAACGCCTTTTTAAAGATACAACCAACGATAACGCGTCTGATAACTGGTTTTGATTATGACCACTTCTTCCATATACCAAACTGCATAATATAAGTAGAAGGTCTATAAAGAAATAAAATTTCTTTCGGCAAAAGAAATAATATATTTATATAAATTTATATAAAAATATTTCTATTTTTTGAAAATAAATCCATCGAACTTCGCTACTGAAAATCGTAATAATATCTAGTATAGATGCGCATGGTATAACATAACAACCAAGGGTCATAAGGCAGGATGAGTTTTACACAAATAGATGTGAGAGGCATTCGATCCGTTGCTGCAACTGAAATAAACCAAGAAATACCTCGACTTTTTCTCTTTTTCAGTATATATATTTATACGAGAGGGACTAATCTCGCTGACCGGTCGGACACGTACGAGCTTCATGATATATTTTTGCTAAATAATTCCATCAAACCCCACTTCTTCTACATGAACGTTGAGTACACTTTGGTACGGACCCAAAATCATACTTACCAATAATAATGGTTATTTTAAATTTTTATTACATGTATATACGTCAACCGTATGTACGTAGGATTAAGTTTACAAAGTTGGAAAATTGCATAAAATGTATGAAAATTTATCGTACTCACTTTACATTGTCTTTTGGAAAAGACAAGGAAAACTCGTTGTCTAAATAAATGTTAGCATTTATAAAATATTCTTTAACTGAATTATTCCATGCATCTTTTATATTTTTAAATAAATCTAAAATTTTCTATTATATTTATAAATTTAATTATTTCACGTCTTAATATTTTAATACTGTTTTTCTACATGATTAATTATTCTTTTTTTTTATAATTAAAGCTCGTTCTATTTTAGTAGGGTAACGTCACGAGTATCTTTATATCTAATCGATATTCTTCCTTTTTCATTAAACAAACACGACATTGAATATACCTACTGAGATAATTACGAATATATATATATATATATATATATATATATATATATATATATATATATATATATATATATATATATATATATATATATATAATATATATATATATATATATATGTGTGTGTGTGTGTGTGTGTGTGTGTGTGTGTGTGTGTGTATCTAAAATTCGAATAAATTTTATTTTTATATTTATTTTATTTTTATAAGTAAATTTTTGAGTAATTTTTATGATATATTTATTTTTATTGTATTAAGCGTAATTTTGGACTGACTTATATATATATATATATATATATATATATTTTTTTTTGTTCTCAAAATAAATATAACTTGTATTAAACTTTCACTATATTTATGTGCGTATATGCGTGCTAGAAGTATGTACGTATTATTTTCGTGTTCATTAAATATTAATTATAAGACCGTTCATATATAATTTTCACTGCTTTCTTTCCGGATATAATTGCGTTATATAATATATAATTAAGTTCATTATTTAGGCGCTTTTTCTGTGGAAAAATGCGGCATCATTGTGAAAGAAATCACTTACACATGGCTCGGCCATAATTTCATGTCTTGTTAAGCTTACGAAAAAAGAAAAAAAAATAAGGGTCATCGCGCTTTTTATGGCGGTAAGCGGAGTTATTTCGTCGACTCGTTACGATACTGTAATACCTTTTTACAATATTGGACTTATTGTGATTTACATGGCATCTGTAATATTTAACAATATCTTGAAAATATTTTTTCGACATGCCGACACTTCATCGAATAAAAAAGCGTTAAAATTCTTTAAATTTTTTATTTTAGCTTTGATAAACATGTTCATCGGTCAGTCAAGAATTTATATTAATATTACCTATTGTTGAAAAAAAATAGATCGAAAGTTTTCACAGGATTTTTATTTTTTATTTAAAATCAAGTATTATATGTATTACAAAATATGTAATTAATTTCATCTATGATACCTATTTTGCAATTTGCAAATTAAATTAATCGAAACTATTTATTAATAGTTATCAATGGTAATAAAATAATCATAATTTATAATTTAGAGATAAGCCTCGTGAAGAATATATAATTTTATTATGAAATAATGCGTTTCTAAATGATTTTATATTGCATAAAAACGATTATAATATTATTTTTTTGTCAGTTTTATTTATGTTATTCATTAAGTTTATATAAAATAAATTATGAAATCGATGCATTTCATACATTTGCTATGAAATTATGTCAAAGAATTTTAATATCGATTAAATGTCAGTATTATGTTATTGTTAATACTTATTTTACATATTTAAAAAACTAAAGTTTATAGATATTGCATTATTGATGTCTTTTCATATATTATTAAAATGAGAATAAATATTATATTAGATAACATTTTTTTAAAATAAATATATTAATAAATTATACAATTTTTAATCTCTTTAAATTATATTTTAAGATAACTATATGAAACATATTTTAATTATTTTTTTCTTTGATTTTATATTATTAAAATAATTATTTTATTATTTAAATTACAAGTTAATTTGATGGTTAAATATAATATAAAATACGAAATTTAAAAAAAAAATATTTTCATCAATTTATTATGTAATCAAAATAATTTAATTAAAATTTCTTTTTTTTATAGTTCATAGTGTGCATCTATTTTATTTTTATATATTCATATAAAATTTAATAAGTAAGAAAATTTCCGAAATTTATATATTTGTCCTTGATCTATTCACTTCGAATTTTCGAAACCAAATCTTTTCTATAAACGTCCCTTTATTTGTCCCGTTTTTTTTTGCATACTTACAGTATATATCTATTATATTTCGATGGCAAAAAAAAAGAGAAACGCTCAGAGTCCAACGAAAAATATGGTAGTTTCCCTTCTTTTGTTGTCAATTTGACCAATAACGTGCTTTTAAAAAGCAACGCCATTTTTGTTGCTCATTTCATATATCACACTTGAAAAACGATACCCAACATCTATAAGTGCCTAAATATTCATGTATTTATTTATATCTTTTTTTTTCACATCGGTTCGATTTCAAATTTATATTGCGTTTTAATACGTAAGAGGTCAACGTATTTATTTGTAAACGTTTTACTATTAAACGATTCGCCATAAATTATGACGCCACAATAGAAAAGCGCTATATAAATTTTTATCGCTCATTAAAAGACTTTTATGCGTGATAAAAACTTGTAATCCGTCATTTAAGTTTAATACGAGCTTTTACATTTTTATCGTCACTGTCGATTTTTTTTTACCTATCTCGTCGCACCGGTGATATATCGGAAAGATCTAAATTATTTAGATGTCATATGAGAAATAAAAAATATACGATACGTCAAATCTAACGCTCATACCGTTATGTCGAATGTGGCTGGCATATTTCGAATTTTTATAATTCAATTATTATTTTAGATTCTTGGAAATATTCGGATTCTTATAACTAGAATTCGTATATTTTCACTTGAGTTGTTCGCGGGTTTATTGATCCGTTTTTAGCCGACAGACAAAATATAACAAGAGATGGAAGCTGTGTCACCGATCTCACCCGGCTTCACAAACATTCGTGCACATGCACACTTGTATACATGTACATATATTCTGGACTGTTATTGTGCTGTATTTGTGTATGTGCATTCAAGGCTGTATGCGCACTGAACGAATTTTCAGACAGACATGCATCGCCTACCATCTATAGGCGAAAAGCAAAATCACGCAAAATATTCATCTAAAAATGAACTATTATTGCTTTAATTTTAAGTTTAAAATTTTTCAAAATTCATTTTAAAATATTATATATTTTTAACAATATTGTAAATATATTATTTTTAACAATTTTATATTTTTAACAATTTTTAATCGAGTTACAAAATATCATTTAAAAATTTCAATATCAACATACTATACACGATAGAAATAAATTATTATTCATAGAATTATTACAAAAATAATAAATATATTTTTATACAATATTCTCACGACGGTCATGTCTAAAATAATAATTGTCACGGTATTCAATTTGTAAATTTATTTCCTGAGTCGAGTCGATTCGTTTGTAAAGTCGAAATTCGATACTATTTACATTTAAATTATTCTTATTTATCTTAAACTCGATTTCACTTTGTATATTTCCGTTGTAAATTGAATTTAATCAAAATTTTATATATTTAAAGTAACTATGCTCTTTCATTGCCTGTAAAATATATTTAAAATGCATACCCTTTTTTTAACGCGAATTAAAAAATATGTATTTTATAAAAGATTTATTAAAAAATATGAAAAACTCAAATATAAAAGATATATTGAATTTTTTCAATAAATTTTATTATCATTATTAGGTATATTGAAATGCATTAAAAAAATTATAACTTTGTCAATTTTATTACTAATAATTTGATATTTCTCTTAATATGCGAATATTTTATCGCAAAACAGTATTATAATATACTATAAAAATAGAAAAATATTTAAATTCATATGCAAAATATTATTTCAGATAAATTCTCAATTATTTGAATTTCCTATCAGAATCCAATATCAGGAATATAGAAACTAGTTGTATTCAATAAATTATTACAAATTGATGATTGGTTTATATTTATAACATTTTAATGGTATTTATATTAATTTTATTATTATTACTATTGAAATCAAGTGTTAATTTTTTTTATTATTTTATGTTATATAGATTTTTATTTCTAAATAGAATATGATACTTATAAGATATTTTAATATAGTATATGGAGTCCAATATAGCTTGAAATCAGAGAGGTTAATTGCTGTATGTTTACAGTCAATTGAGTATATTTAACCATACGGTTACTGGTACACACATGAAAACGAACGATCCGGCTGATTTTTTTTCCAACGCACACCGACGAAGAAGGGTCAAGGTTAAAAGATAACGAACGTCGTCAATTCTCCATATATTGTTCTCTCATAACGAAAGACACGAAATGCCGATGATGTGTAAAGGAGGTAAAAGTGAATGACACGAGTTAAGTTATGCAAATGCGGTTATAAGTCAGTTGTCCACGTATGGGGGCCCCCGGAGCGTGTTGAATAAGTTATTATGGGTGGTTGGGTCATTCTTCGTGTTGAAGTCGTTGTTTTTAAACAATCCTAACCGCTGCGAGCACGTCTCGGAGTCGCAGGCCTCGTTATTTTCTTCGACTTCACCACGCTTTTTGATATGCGTGCGTCTCGCTCGTTTCGTTCGCCACGTCCCTGTCTTTTGTGTATATGATTTTTTTTCTTCTTCTCTTGACACGCGCGTATGTATGGACGCGTGTAACCTATCGTCTGCGGCGATATCGGAATCTTAGGTACGAAATGGTGCGTGAAATCGTTACATCATTGCATGTAATTGTGCGAATGTGATTTTTACGACATTATTCTCTCGGATTGTTCATAACTTATTCTTTCATCATTTTATACTTCAACATTCAAAATGATATTTTTATGTTTTTTTTTTCTTCCAATTGTAATATATTTAAATTATAACTTGTATGAGCGAATTATTTATATCATTAACTCTTAATTAATACTAATAAATCTTTTGTTTTTTTACTAACAATTATGAATTTTTATTATCAATATGATATATAAAAATGAATTGTATATACAATATTCAATTTCTATATAAATAAATTATTTACCACCTATGATTAAAAATATTTATAGCATATGTTATAAATTTTTATTAACTTTTTATCAATTTATTAAAATGCATTAAAATTTTTAAAAAATTAGAGAAAAACAAAAAAATTTTCAGCGAAATAAATATTTTAATTTATTATTAATTATTTTTTTTTAACAATAAAGATTAATACAATTTTAATATATTATTTTATTAAATTTAAAATCAATATTTTAATACATATTATTAATTATTTTTCATAACACTTCAACACCCGCTCGATAACATACCTTAATTCCCAAAATCATGGACGACTATTTCCATCTTTACCTAAACATGGAGTTTGAAGTGACCTCCAGATATCTATAGAGACTAACCGATATTCCATTGTATATTTATCTTGGTCTATCGTATCTGTATCGAACGGGACAAAAAGAGAAAACCGGAAGAACAGGATTCGTTTTTCCAACGCGGACCAACTATTTTATTTATGACTGTTTGAAAGTAGCAAATGTTGCACGATGCGGCGCTCGCTCGCAATGTAATACACTCAACTGTGATTTATATGTGAAAATCGATATTTTTCAAAATTGTATCGAGAAAATTATTATTATTATATAATGTTAAAAATAAAATGGAATAATTTTAGAATTTCTGTTAGCGTTTTTATATGGAAACATCGTGCGACACACGCCACAAAATTAAAGAAGTTTGTCCGTTCGCCGCGCGATGCCGCCAACGTGCAGACGCTTCAATCTCCGCAAGGAAATGAAATTGAGAATACGCCATTTTGGCTTTTCCCGAACAATATCCCATGTAAATCGATTTCCGATACGAAAAGAGAAAGATATTAAGCCCTTAAGCCGGTTGCATTCGGGTTATATTTTTTCTTTTCCATTTTTTCCCTTTTTCACCCTTCGGCGCAACCCCCGGAGGCGTTCGTGCAACTCCAATAAGTTACGATCAAGTTTTTTTTTTTGGCTCACAAGAAAAAGGATGTCGTCCCAGATCAATTCTGATAACCAAATATATCCGATAAGCGAATGTTTCGTCAAAAACATGAACTTCGAGACCCGATACCTGCATTTAAATTTTGCGTGTTTTTTTTTTGTTTTAAATGAATGCAGATTTCTTTTTGCACTTATTCGATTGCCGAATTCGTTTTGCATTTAAAAATCGTTTTAAAAGATTCAAATATATATATATATATATATATATATATATATATATGTGTGTGTGTGTGTGTGTGTGTGTGTGTGTGTGTGTGTGTTTTATATAACGAATTTGTTATAATAATTGATTGAAATTGAAAATGGCGGACGTTACTATTCGTGTCGTTTATTATTTTTCATATATATATTTTTTATGAAATATACATATATATATATATATATATATATATATATATATATATATATATGCATGTACTGTCTGTGAGCGAGTTAATTTGAAAACGTAATTGAAGTTTTGTCGAGTGTTCTGAAAAAGTTTCGTTCTGAAAAGAGGAGCGCGCGCAGCTATTTCGTCCGCATAACAAAATTATACTAAAATAAAATGAAACGATCCCCCGTTTCCTTTATTCAATTTCACTTTATTTAGAAAAAAAAAAACGCTCCTCACTCGCGCTCCGCAGAGTGCTCCCCTTGTTTACTGAAAGAAAAAACACAAAATTTTCTAGCATTATTTCCTCCATTTTTTTCCCGGTCTGCGTGTGTTTGCTTCCTCGTTTTGAATATTAAATGAGATGAAACCGTGACCTCTGGGTTTAGTTTTTCGCAATGTGCTGTGTTATGAAAAAATAAATAGTATTTGATAAAATGGCGAGTACGAAAAACAACGTTCGACGAAAATACGCCCGCCGTCGGATGAAAACGCATTCACGCATGCGCACTTAGACATTCTTATAAAATATTCAAACCTAACTTATGATACGTTCCTAATCCTGGAAAATACGTACATCCCTCCCCCCTTACCCTGAGATTTTAAATTGGATTCTGATTTATAGATTCCAATCATTTTTAAGGCGTTATCAATCGCCACTCTTATTATAAACCGATATATAGAATTTTAAAAGATTTTGTCTAGATTACGTATAAAAATAATCAACATTTATAAACTAGAATTTTTTTTACACATATTTTTCACACACATATTTTTTTATAAAAATATAATATTTAGAATATTTTTTTAATAATATATTTAAATTAGTACAAAAATAATATAAATTTATTTAATATTTTATAATTGAACTGTTCCGTATTTTTAGTATTTCGTTATGTTATTCCCAATAATTAATATTATATAAAATATGCTGAGTTAAGAATAATTAATGATATTAAAACATTTATTATGAAGAAAAATATTTTTTTTAAACATTAACATTTCTGACAATAAAATACCTTTTTCATTTGTGTTTTACAAAAAAATTCTTTTTTATAAATTAAAGTTAATAATAAACTAATGTATAGTATTATATTTAATAAAATAATTTACAGAATTTTATTATAGGTAATATAAAAATTTCGCTAAATGTTTAAATTTTAAATTTTACAAACAGATTATGAAATTATTTGTTATATCGTTTATTATGTTTATATATTATTTTTATATTCGATAAATCCAAGAATACTACAGAATTTTAACAAGTATGAATCGAATAAATTATGCGTAAAATTAATGAATAAAAAAATAAAACGATTCGAACGCGATCGGTGAATTATGATATAATAATTATCGACGATCTCGTCACGACGAATCCAGTTTCGTAACTATAAATTTTCAATGCGTCTATTTTAATCTGATTTGATGTATATATTTACGATAGTCCGAAACCATGGATGCCGAACGAACTACTTCAAAACAAAGTTGTTCTCGTAGATGTATTAGCCGATGGTCGACATGATCGCGAATAACTCACACCAGCTCGGCAAAACTTATAGTAAATTCGAAACTAGAAACCAGAACGGAGAAAGATTGAGAGCCCGAAGCACTAAGTTCTGGCAGAACACTTCTGTGTATAGCTAGCTAGTTGGCTAGGTAGAGCTAGATACTGGATATATTCGCGTTTTGGTGTTCGGAGCTAACTTTAGAAATAGGTATTCATCTGATGCTATTGGCGCAGCCAGCTCCGTTGCAATATATCTCTACGTTTTCTGAAAACAAATGGCCGAAAACAAAACTGAACGTTATTTTAGGGGGGATCGTATTTCGCAAAAGATGTTATTGTTTGCCACAATCGAACGCTTTTCGTATCGTATAAGGAAAATAAAAAAATATTTTAATTTTTCAATTATAAATAATGACGTATCACTTCATATAACTTAATATTTACTATCATACAACACACAAATATGTAATATTATTACACAGACTTATATGTTTTTTTTTTTACAATATTTAATATTACAATTGTAAAATTTATTATTTTTTAGTCTATAATAAATCATCAAGAAAATATTTATTATTTCATAATAGTTTAAAATAAATTATATATAAATGAAATAAAACAGTGTTCCGGCAGCCCTTTTACGGTCAATAAAATTTTACAGTGTCGAGTCAGCAATTCTACTTCCAACCTTCACGCTCATTTTTTTCTTATGATTATGAATTAGATATATTCAAGTTGAAATATATTTATTATCTTTTAATTAACAATTATATAGTTATAATTGATATTATAATTGCAATTTTAATCAAACAATATACAGACGAAAACTACAAGTTAATTTTTTGTATAATATAATATAAAATTCTATTCATAATAGTTTTAATTGGATTTTTAACACTTATTGGAATTTTATTATATAAAAGTTAAATCCATATATGATTTTCATAACGTTTTTGACCTTATATGAATATTTGAATTTAAAAAAATATGTAAAATTTGATAATCTCTAGCAAAATTCATTTGAGAAACGCTGCGCTATATACCAAAATCTATTTTCTTATTCCATTATTATTACAGGGTTTCACTATTCAGTTGCTCAACACATATAATAGAAAAAATCGTTGAATATGTATCGACATAATTTTTTTTTTCAGTTTTACATAACGCCTAACGGCGTCATACGGGAATAACAAATATTTCATTGAAAACGTAAACACGCTCGAATTGTATTTTACCTATGTATTTTTACGCTAAAATGAAAGCGAATAAAAAAAAAACGCGTTCACAACAGTAATAAAAAATAATAAATGCGACGTTTCGGATCTTTTAAATTACGCGGGTTTTCTTGCGCACGGCTCGTATAAATAACGCTCGCGATACAACAATTCACTTTTAAGCGTCGCTAAAATGGGTTTTAAACGCCGGGCAATTTACATAAACGTTTAAATTCGTTACGTATGGAAATATAAATGGCATCATACGTTTGTCTGAATATTATAATATTTCAAAAAAGTAACACTGTGTTGCTTTTTAATGATGCAATTATGTTGTATGCAAATGCGTCTAATATTATATATATATAATACTATATTTTTTTCATTATATATATATATATATATATATATATATATATATATATTGAAAAAAAAAACTAGAATTCCTCATCTGAGATAAAGTCAGCACGTTTCCTTTATAGGCGTTGTCTGGAAATTTATAATTATTATATGCAACTTTTTCTCTGCACATTTGAAATATTAAAAAATTATGGTATGGTCAAAATAGTAAAAATTTGTAAAATTAAAATTTTATTAATACTTAAAACCATCTCGATAATTTCAAATTAAAATATATATTTTTTTTAAATTTAATTCGTGTAAGTAAAATTTTATTGCAATATTATAATAAAATTTGGAAATTATTCAAAATATTTTTTTATATAATAAATATTATATATAAAGAAAATTGTTAATAATAAATTTATTATTTGTATATATTTACTCTAAATAATTAAATATATTTTTAATAAAAATAATTAGTATATGTCAGAAATGTTACGAAAATACGAAGTAAATAAAGATTAAAAAAATAAAAACAATCCATCTCTGTTGCATCTGAACTTGCGTTGAAAATAAAGTTTACCCCTTCATGTTTTTTTTAATTACGTCTGAAAGGATTACGCAATGGTAAAGATGGAAGGGTTGCTAGGAATATTATATTTATATACTTATATAATTGCACTCGCATATGAATATATATATATATATATATATATATATATATATATATATATATATATATATATATATTCAACGAAAGTGGGCAAAATTCCCACTTTTTACACCGGTTCTTTAAATTAGGTAAAAATGAAATTTTTATTGCGTCTTAACGCCGAGGGAATGAGAAGAGAAGTGCGAAAGCATTTACATAAATATTAGTGAAACGGTCCATAATCTCTCAGGGAAAGTGGGAGCATGCAAAAATAATAACCGAAACACCCCCTCTCCCCATCAGAAGTCTTTGCGAAGATTTTTCCCTGTTTTGAACCCGAAAATCCCGTTCCCATCCCTCATCCCCTTCTTCTTCACTAGGAAACAAGAGCGACCCTTGAACGTCGTTCGGGTGTTGGGGGTAAATTATCGCAGGGTTTTGGCTCGGCTAAGATTGCAATTTTGCAGCGACATGCAACGAATGCAATTTCATTCGTGGCGCAGAAATTTGACGTTATTTATGCAATGTGCACGTTCGCTAGATTTAGTATATTTCGTCTGAATTTATTCAGTTAATTTTACCGGTCGCCCGTAGTGCGAAAGTTTAAATATAAACGAATGTTGAGCTTTTTCATACGTATTTATTAAACATAAATATATTGATTAGAACGTTATTGCTTTAAAAGATTCTTGAATTAATCACAATTTAAAATTTATTTTTAAATTTTAAAACTATATAGTTATTATTATTTATTAATAATGTGTATATATTAATTGACTATAATAAGTTTTTCGTAACTATTCTATATTCACAATTTTATTTTGTTGCTATAAATGCGATAAAATTTATTTTCAGAAAAAAATTTTTTTTTTTTAATTTATTTCAAAACAGATATTTCAAAGATTTTTTTTGAAAAAATATAATATTTTGCACCCATTCCATACATATTATATATTTACTAATAATATACCAATTATATAATATTTTCAAGTAAAAAAGTACGTCCTTGATAATCAGAATATATATTTTTTTACATTTTGATTAATGTTAATTTAATAATTATTTTTTACGTGCATTTATTTTTAGACTATAATTATTTTAAATGTAATGTGGTCTTTAATTAGCTAAATTTTTTGAATACTGTCTGAATTAAAAAAAAAAAAAAGACGTATAATATAAGCACCATATCATGTTTCATAGATATGTAGATTAGACCGATCACCTGTCTCAGATTTTGCTTAATAAAATAATTAATTTACAAACATTATCGTACAAACGACGGAGTGGAATAATAATAATTTTATAGAAGAAATAGTCATCATTGTAAGAATATGTGTATACTTCAAACCACAAAAAAAAAAGAAATATCACGCTGAGTTGTACGCAAAGCGATATGCGTGTAAACTATGCATGAATGCAGCGGTTTCCAAATGTTTTGCTTTAACGATACGTCGAATAAGAAGTCATTTCCATGACTATTGAATAAATTATAGTAATGTATTATTTTGAACAATTTCCTCTTAAGTGTTTTGGATACACCTGCGTGTTTCTAGCGATAACCGGTTGGGAACCGCTGCATTAATAATGTATTCATTTTCGTGATTTGGCGGTAAATTACATGAAACGTCCGTCGGCTTCCTGTTTCAAAAATGATAATTGAAAAAAATAATGAATAATTCTGAAAATGTATTCGACGAAAATCAATCCGATAATATGTATGTAAAATAATATCGGATGCAACACTCATTCTTGGAAGATTTCTTTGATGAAATTGAATGAGAAAAGTCGGACCGCACAATGTGCAGAGATATAAAAAAAAACGTAAATTAATGACAAACACGTAAATATTCTTTGTCAAACGTATAAATTATATTGTATTGAAAATTTATTGACTGGTAGACAATTATGTGAGTACGTGTTTGAAATATCCATTTTTTTTCTTCGTCTAGCGTTCATTACGAATTTGAATTACAAAACATGGCCGACAATCTGTTTGTCGAATAATAGAAGCTCTAAACTCCACGATACGTAAAAAGGGCATTCGCCCTAATAATACCACCCAAGAAAATCCTTGTACATTTTTATATGTACGTGTGCGCACACGCGCTCCACCAGGTAGATACGTTTTTGTTTATGTACGAATTAGTTGTGGAAAAATTATTCGGCACACGTTTCGTTTTCATCGGCGGCCGTAAAGCGTGTTATTTTTCTTGTATTCTCGGAAAATGGTTATTGGAAAACACGCATGTACCGGATAAAGGATTACGCGATACCGTACCACTGTGTATATGTATGTGTGTATGTGTACTTATTTTTTTTTCCTTTTTTTTTTGGGTTTGTTGTACGAAAGAAGAAGTATGGCTAGAAATGAATATCATACTTTTACGATAAATCCGCGTCTACCCGACCACCCTCAACTACCCTATCCGCTCCTTCTCATACTACCCTTTTGGCAAAACCTGAAATCCTCTCAGATGCTGATGACGCCAGTTTAAATGGTACGTGCTGACTTCGATGCTCGGATCCTGAAGGATATTGAAGGTCTTTCGGTGGCGACGTCTTCGAATAAAAATATCGAAAAAAGCCGTATAAAAATTGTACTTGTATTATTTTTATATTTTTCGATAACGCCGTTGTACAGTATTTTTTTTTTTTAAAAACGTGAACGTATCAGAATATAATTCCATTCTTATATCTATTCGTTTATGATTCTTTCTCATAATTATACTTTCTAAAATAATCTATATATAGGTATAATATATAGAATTATGGTAATAATTTGTAATTTTATTCAACGTTAATTCCGTCTACATTTTACAAAAGAGAGCTTGTATAGCGTATTATATTTATCCAGACTTAACTGGATGTTTTCTAACGAATATTTATGTTTAGATTTGTTAAGATATTTAGGATAGTCTTAAACGTACGTAAATATTTTTATACGATATCTCTTGTCTGCATTTTTAGAATGTAGAGCTTAGTTATTATTTATTTATTTTAAGTTCATATGTATCTTGTTATTAAAAATTGTATATTTTTAGAATTTTTTTATATAAAATATTTTTATTTATATATTGATTTTGTATATTTTTTATCAATATTATATAAGTATACTTGTTTGTTGTGTAATATTTTTTTCTAATATTATATTATACAATTAATTATATATAATAAATGGTATAATAATGGAAAGGATAATACTTTTTTTCTTGCTAAGAAATTTTTGAATTATTTTCCTAAAACAATAATTAGAGATAATTATGCGTAAAATAATAAACAGAACTCCCATGTTGTTTATTTTTTAATATGACTTTAAAGGAAAAATGTAAGTGCATATATAATTAATTATTTATATTACGGATCGCTGATTTTTATAATATAATATAATCGAATAAACGAACCGTAAATGACAAAATGTATTAGATTTATTTGAATTTATTTCTTTAATAAAATATCTAAGCAGTTTTTATAAACACGTCCTCATACATATTATTGAGTTCAGAGAGCAATATTTATGCATTGATCGGTGAAAAGTCAATTTTTGGCATGAACCGCAAACAACGAGTTTTACATATCCATTGTAACGAACATATATATATATATATATATATATATATATATATATATATAAGAAACATATATATAAATATATACACGTATACAATTTCAAACTAGACGTTGCTCTCCTCTCAGCGTATTTTCAGCTGAAGAGGTTCTGCATACAAACGACACACTTTGCCAAAATAGGTGCGCGGTCTTATGAAGTTTTGTTCATGCCAACTATACATACAAATGTCGTTTTAAATGCAAATATTAAAAGTTATCTTCGTTCTTTTACTTCGTGGAGATTCGCCTTCAAAACGTTCGGTGAGACTGCTGATCGTTTTATCTGCTATCAAGAAATTGCTCTGTTAATTAGAAACGAGAAGAAAAAGGTTTCTTTTGTCGCTGCAGAAAAAAAATGTCTTCGCTATTATCTAACGTAAAATATTCTTAAAAAAAAATAAGAATATACGATATTCATCTTATAAAGTTTGTGCATTTTTGTCTGACGACGTCGTACGTAGATAAAGATGTCCCCTTTTTTCTCCCCGTCATTTTGCATATTTCTTTATCATTGTGACATATTTTCAGCTCCATACAATATGAATACGTTTATATTATACTAAAATGTAATTACATATTGCAATGTTTATATTATGCTAGTCTCAAATCATACGAATTACTTATTATTATTATTATATATATTTTTTTATGATACCTTATTATAAAATATTTTTTCACCATAAATATACATTAAAAATGAATAATTTCTTTGAAATAAAAAAAATATTTTAATACAATAAAAAATAATGAACTTTGATTATCTATTAATATTATTATCATAATAATGTTAAGTAAGAAAATATATTTTTATATAGGGGTAACATGAACATGTTTTTTCCATATATATAACGATCTAGTACATGTAACATATATATTTATAGGCATTTATATACGTATATAACGCATATAGAATATTTACGATGTTAATTATAATAATTTATAAGGGGTTGAAGTAGATTTTACTTTTCTTGTAAAATAATTGAAAAATAAAATAAAGTATCGTTCATAGTTTTGTTGCATATAAAGCAAAATTGTTTATTAACAATTCAAACAAAATTGCAACAAAGGCGTCTGCTTTCGAGACGAGAGTTGTTTCAATCACGAATTTTATAGGACGTTATTTAATTCAAGAAATGAAATATATACTATATAATGTTTGAATATCAGTATAAAATGTATATTAAAAAATAAGACTACGTTTTAAATATATTAAATTTAGAAATATAATATGAAATTTAGCTGAAAGCAAAATATTTCGTACATTTGAAGCAAATTGTTGCCTTTTCCACAACAAACTCGGTGAAAAATGCGAATATCGTAAGAAGATGACAGATAACATTGAAGGTATATGCACATTTGAGTATGAAACTGACACTTCCCCCATTCTGCTATGGGGTATATATAGATCAGCGATTCTTAAATATTTCTCAAATATTTCAAGACGATACGTGAATCGTTTATATCCTCAATAAAACGTGTATCGATTTGTATATATGATAATAACCGATGTAAACGATTCAATATATTCTTTTTAATTTTAAAGGCCGACAATATTGTTAAATTTACACTCATTGGCGTAAACTTTACGACTCCCTTAACGCGAATTTATATATCTGTCTTTTATGCGTCGTATAATTTTTTTATGAATTGAAAAAGTATCATATCATTTCGAGAATTCTGAAATACGTATATATATATATATATATATATATATATATATATATATTCGAATGTAAAAAAAGCGCACAGTTTAAAAATAAAGTCGTAAACTCTAAATTTTATTTAGGGTTATCATCCTTTATTATCTTGAGTATCGACGAATACGCTCTAAACACGTTATAGCCACATAAAGCCGCTGCGAAGACAAGGTAGCCACGAACTAAAAAGGGTGTTTTGTTAAGTTAAAATGACGAATATGATGACGTAAGTTGTAAACAAGGGATGTAAGCAGCCATTCATCTTTAAAAAATCCAACGTTTCTCAATACTTTCTATTTTTTTTTTTTTTATATTTTACGTTAAAATATTTCCAAGTGCTTGTCGAAATTTTAACACAATTATCTCGAATTTCATGTTTTTAATAGTATATTATCTATCGAAAATAATTTTTATTTTCATTTTTAAGTTAAAAAAATAAAAAGAAAAACAAATTTATTGTATATAGTCAATAGACCAACACAAAAATTTTAATTTGAAATTTAAGTGGGTTTTTATGATGTTTAAAAATAAATCATGAAATATAATAAGACATTTTTAATTTTTAACATTTTGATATGCATATAATATCTATTTACGAACATATAATTTTATTCATTGAAAATTATAAATCTTTACATTTAGATTATTTTGAATTTATAAATATATTTCGATCAAAGAAATAAAATTAAAAATGACGAAGTTCCGAGAGGTTGCCAATTGCTTTCTATATATTCCATATATATGTATATATAAACTCTTTTCTTCTACTTTCTTTTCATCGTCGAAAATTTATATAGGTATTATATTATATCATAGGACTGCGATTTTCGCGTATTACGAGGCGTTAGGCCGCCGAACGTAAATCCACGTTTGATGACTTAATCAAACTTCTGATCAGGGGTGTCAAAGTTCAGGTCCTTTTCGATACTGATTGGATATCAATTCGAAGTCTTATCGAGCGTGTCAGGTACGAATTGGCTCGCACGTTCGACCACTTGAGATATCAAGTTTTGAGCTATGCACATGGTATGAGAATACGAAGGGGGGGGGTGACTTTCTAGACGCCCAACTTTCCAACCCCCTGTTAAGTTAAACCACCAATTCTAACCCAGACGGATTTACGAGCAGGCATGCCGCCCCTGTTGAACAGGAGATTTTCTTTTCGAAAATAAAGGGGAAACATGCGCGAACACCAAAATGGTCTCCAAATACTCACATTCTGTTCTCTAACGAGATTTCCATTGAAAATAATAAAGCTACCGAAATTGCAAATATTTCGAGTAAAATTCGACGAATTTTTTTTTAGATCCCTTTCTTCTTTTTGGACCTCATCTGGGTTGCGTTTGAACATTTTAATGTACCATTTTGTTTTACACGCCGGGCAACGGGGATAACTACAATACTTCCAGCCAGTGCTGCACCCTTACAGACCACCCTTCAATTATACTTTAATTTTGTTTCGCGTTTTTTTTTTCTAAAGAGAAAAATAGAATAACTCGAGCAACGTCCAACGCTATTTTATTCAAGTAATGCATAATAACTGTAATTCAATTCCAAATGAACTATATAACTTTTTAGAGCACTACTATAACTTGAATAAAAATAAAAATTCATTCCACTTAACTGAATTTTCTTATCATTTTTCACGAAATATATATATATATATATATATATATATATAATAACTTTTATTCCTAATATAATTAACTATAATTAAGTTTCATTTATATATAAGATTTTACAGTAATTTATCTTAATTTATATTATTGTTAATTATTGCAATTTTATACTATACTCTCGATTACAATATCCAAAATTTAATTTTTAAAATTAATTGAAATAGGATTTAAAAGTAAAATAAATATTATGGAGTGGTTATTTATATGCAATAGACAATACCATAAAATCTGGATTATTTAAATTGTTACAAGAATACATACGTTATAAATTAAATAAAATCATTTGAAATAAATTGTTTTGAGTGTTCATCGATCTTTGGAAGAAAAAGTGGCGCGTGACTTTTCATCATTAAGAAACGTGCTTTCGAATAAACGATATTGTCCGGGAATATTTACGGAATTTTCTATGTCCGTTTGTCGTGTTCAATATTTGTACTTGTTATTCGTGTTATAGGGTGTTTTCCAACATAGACAGCGTATATTTATATATACACATGTGTCATTTTATTGCTCGTCATATTGTCTTGACCGAAGCTTGGCACTGTATTGCAAGACATCAGATGGTTGTAAGGATGTACCTACTGAAGCATTAGCGAGGACATGGGGATCTTTTTCCTTTGCTTATTCGCCTCTTTATAGGTACATGTGAACGCGTATGTTTATATATACGATTTTTCTCATCTTTTTTATTTTTTTTTGTTGTCTTCCTTTTGTCACCGTTGTCTTCCAGGACTATGCGACTGTCGTTTCAATTGTGCACGTTCCACAAATATTGTCGGCCAATATATGACAAACGGGTCGTTTCACAGAACTGTTTGCCCGTTGGCGACACAACCCTTCGCATATAGCTTTTTTGTCATATTTATATAGATATATCCGTGACGATTATTATTAAAGTTTAATTTCACATACCATATATTTCGCATACATATACACACGTATATAGAATTTTATACAATTTCGAAGTATCAAAAAAAAAAAAAAGGAAAGAATATTTTTCGAATCGTGAAGCACAATCACCGTGCAGCATAAAGATATCGATTTTATAATAAAATAAATAAAATCGAATTTACATATGAAGTATACTAAATAATATCAAAAACATATTACTATATATAAAAATCAATAGTATTTCTGTTATATATTTTATTTTTTATAATGAAAATTTCAAATGTCTCAAAGTTTATAATCAAAATTTTACTGAATTTAAAAGATATAAAAAAAATAACCCTTTTTTAATATAAAATTAAAAAGGAAATTGGAACGGAATTTCATCGATTTTTAGATATGGTGAACGAGAAGAAGGGATCAAAGTTTTAATCGTGAATAAAATCGAAAAAAAGTTAAGGTCAAAACAGTCAGTGCGATATGGAAAACGAATAACATTTTTTTCCTTTTATATTACTTTTTCGCGTGATTTAATCAATTATTATATACATTTTGAAAACTAATAAAACTATTTGAATAATTTAATCTGATTTTAAGATGACTTATTTCGTCTGAATTTTAAATTTATATACTTATAGTCATTTATATAACCAAAACGTGTCTATTTCATGTACTGTAGATTTAAAATTCAAATCTATAGAATATAATATAAATATTTAATTTTAATTATATATTATAAAATATACTCTTACATTATAAAACTATTTAGTGAATTTAAAATCAAAAGTATAAGGTCTTCAAATACGCATTTTTTTGTAATTTGTAAATACAGTGAAGTCTAAAGAACGCCCACCCAATAATTTTGAATATTTTAATATGAATGCAAAGATCATTCTTGATTTGCCAAAAATACCTTTATATAAATATATTTGCATTGAATATATAAACTCACTAGAGTACGTGGAATTTCCATTTCACATCGATATAAAAACTATATAAATAAGATTCGTGCATAGATAATGAAAAAATTTAGTGATTTAAGGTCAACGCTAATGCTCAGTAACCTTTTTTTCCAAATTCGTTAAATTTTTTGCGTTATCTCTTTGGATAATTTTATGATATTAAAAAATAACACTGCATGCTTTTTCAATTAATAATACATTCGAATATTAAATATTAGGGAATTCATCGAACATATTATATTTTTCATAGATTATTAATGTGTGTTAATATTATTTATTTTAAGTATTATTAGAGATATTTTATAAATTTTAATTGAAATATTTTTTATCATAGTATATAAAAAATATTTTAAAAGTATAATATATACATGTCATGAAGCTATTTACATTGAACATCTTTAGAGCACTTACGTTATTTATGTCCCTTTGCTTTGCTTCGAATAACTTAACGTCAGACAATAAATATTTCAATGGAGATTTCGTGATGCTCATAATCGATTCAAGGTTTCGCACAAAACATCACATTAATCACTCAAAACCGATTTTTAGAACTATGGGAAAGAAATAACACTTTACTATACCACCTGCAATAATGCACTAAACAATTATCTCATTCGTCAACTCACCTTCGTTATTTCGAAAGTAAAAATCACCCTCACCTGAAGGTCAACCCTTTTTTTTGTTGTCGTTCGAACGCATGAAAAAAAAAGCGAAATAAAAGCGAAAAGGCTCTCTTTTTTGTCGTTGCGCAATACAAAAGCCGACACTTTCAGTTTCCGTATAAAATGAAAGAGAATTCAAAACAATGGCCGTAAGAAATACTGGGGGTGCGCGAACAAAACGTTTGTTTCATAAACGTTTTTTTTCTTTTTCTTTTATTTCTGTATTTAAGCATTGTTGTTTTATATCTTCAGAATGCAGAAATATTTTTCTCAGTATTTATAAAAAAATCTGAATAACTTCCAAGACGTCTTGTTGTTAAAGATAGCCAAAAATATGTTTCCTTTCTTTGCGTATCAATATATTATAAAAAATAGTATACAATAAATTCTTACGTCCAATATTATTTTTTATAAAATAATTTTTGCATTAATTTCATGAATATTATTTCGAAATACCATACAAATAAATATGGCGTATAAAATATAATATATATATATATATATATATTTATGTATCAAATCTACGTGAGTTTTTATCGCTTATTTGAAACGCACCAATTTAATTTATATTATTTTTTCTCACGTCAATTATATATAATGCACATACACGAGATAAAAAAAAATCGTTGTTTAATCGTGTAGTATTACGAATGATTAATGTAAATTAAATTAATACACCGAAGGCTCCGTTTCAACCTGCATTTTTGAGTGAGGCTCGCTATAAATCTCATTTTTAACGATATCTCGTTTAAACTGCGAATTTTGTAAATATTTATATATCTTGATAAAACGGCAAATTCTTCTCTTGTATTTAAAAATATACGTGTAGTTATGCGAGTTGTATTTTGTTTTTGATTTTTTTTAGCAAAATATTATCATTTAAAATGGCTTCCAATTTTAATAGTCTATTATTGTTGTGATCGGTACGTATAATGATTTTTGTGCAAGGAAAAAATGTATGCGTGTAGCCAGCATCCCCTTTTCGTATCGCATAAGTAATGGTTAACTGTTCCCCAGAGCTGCTTTAGGTCCAGATCTCTCACACTGTAGAGGAAGGCGCCAAGGGTGTGGCCGTCTCATTCTCAGTTCACGTAGAAATATTCTCAAACTGTGATGACAATTTATATTTTTTATTTTGCATGATTTAATTCTCATATGCGGCGATATATCTTTAAATTACAATATATATATCTATAACAAATATTTTGTGATATTTTTTAAATGTACTTACAAACAAATTTATTATAAATTATTAATATTAAACTTTGAAATAGATAGTTCATTATGTCTCAGTTATTATTTTATAAAAAAAAATATTTTATATAATTAGATATTTCAATAGTTGACGAAGTTATACTAATTATAAAAATGTACATTTCAATAACATGTATGATATAATAAATAACAATATAATAAAAAATATTGAAAACAAGCGTATATTTTAATTCAAAAAAGATTACGTTAATGTATTTTTAGAAGAGTTATTCATCAATATATCATATTTTATGAATATTAATAGCATATAATTAAAAAACTAATAGTATAAATACAAAATTTTTAAAGAAAAAAGCCTGATAAATATCATTAAAACATGAATAATCATAAATATTAAATATTACTTGATGAATCATAACTTTTGAAATTTATTATATTTATATAATAAAACAACAATTATTACAAACGATATTATTAATATTTTATTCATATATTTTGACACTTTTCTAAAAGTTTAAGAATTTTATTTCATTTCTCTCTTAAATAGTTGTACGTCATATTTCAAAATTTTCACCATAGTTTGAGAAGTGATGATATTATAGGATAGGTAAGCGTGTGCGAGTGGGACGTTCAGGTGTGTCCCGCTACGGTCTGCGGTCCGCTCGATACAAAATATTGCGCTGCGCATGTGCGAATATTGCACAATGGCTCTGCTTTGCGCAAACCTAGAAAAACAATAGCATACATTTAAACGCTTTACTAATTATTATAAAATGTGTCAAAAATTGTAATTTATATTAAAAAAAACACATCGCATAATTATTGTTTATACTTGGCTATTAAGAAATATATATTATTATATAATTTTCAGTATATAATAGTACGTACAGATGTTTATGCGACGAGCGTTATCTAGTATTGTATTATCGTGTTACTTAATAAAAACCGGAATCTCTATTTTCTATTTTTATATAATTTTTTTTTCTATTCGGATTATACGGCATCGGGGAGATCACGGCATTGACCTCTAATCAACGTCGGTCATTTTTTCGTCTTCTCTTTGTGGTTATAAAATATTCTCGTATTGCCCGGTCACGGGTACATGCTCTGGAACGCGGCTATTTGTATACAACCCATTTCGTGCCTGGATAAACAGAAAGCAAGGAATAGACCCGGGAAAACAGAGGCATGTTTTATGGGTTTTGAACGGTGAAATGTATATTCGTCTCTAAGTAACCACCGAAGACTTATAACGCGGCCGTGGGGCGTATTGATAAAACAAGAAGGTAACGTAAGCCGCTCAATTTCGTAAAAGAATTATTTATGCCCTAAGAACAAAAAGGTTCCCGCGGGCTAAGGTGGAAAAACCACATCGGCCGTATCAAGAGAATCATATTTTATCCAAAATAATGCTGGAGAGCACCCCGGAAAATTGCCCTTCTGGGATAAAAGATTGATAAAATATGTACGCGAAAGGACAGGGGTTTTTTCTTGATACGAAATATGAGGATGTGCCCTTTTCACGCGTGACTTTTCTATTATTCTCATACGCGTTCACATATTAAAGAAAAAAAAAAACATCGTGAACTGAAGGAAACCGACATAGCATCGCTTACTTATTCACAATTTATTTATCGTACAACCCAACAGACAAATTTAATTTTTAAAATAATAATTATTTTACAAATAAATATCGTTTACACGAAGATTTAATCTTTCAATAAATACAATATAATATTTTTACGTAAACGTTATTCTAATGTATAAATATAAATTTTATTATAAACGTCTAACTCAGCGTTTCTCAATTAAATTTTGACACCAAATACCATCGTTATAAATTAACAAAATTACTAAACTGGACGCTATTTTTATACAACTATTTCTAATATCGATATAATTTATTCATAAACGAATTTTATTGCTTTCTTTAATAATAGAATTTATAGAAAATTTATTAATTTATGTTTTTAAATTTTATTATTAAATAATATTTTGTGGAATATTCGATTTTACACCGCAAAAAACGCAGACGTTTTGTTATTTAAAATATTTTCATTGATTAATGCATATATTATTTTAAATAATTTTGTAATAAAAACACAAGATTTATTGCATAATGACGTTCTTACAATTACGTAATTATAATCATTCAATACTGAATAATATTTACATATTTAGTGATCATTTCTATTTTATGTCATTTTTGAAAATGTATTTTTTTAAGATTTTATATATATTTTTACTACATAAATTGTTTTTTTTTTATCAAAAAAATAAATTTAAAAACGTAATACTGATAACTAAAAAAATAGTGTACTCAATTTTTACACCTACATATAAGTTTTTCAAGTGCATAATACTGGAATCAGAAGTAAATTACATACTTTATAATCTTGTTTTGGACACAAATGGTGAAGGGATTTTACAAGGTGCAGTCGGCTTATTCTGTGTTTGAAGCCGATACAAAGCATTTCTTGCCATATTTTAGCTAGTTTTACGGTCGAATTTATATTAAATAAAAGTTTTATTTCTGAATATTATATACAAGAAATAAATGTTTTTTTTTTTTTTTTTGAAGAACTCTTATTGATGTTTATATCTTATATAGGTAGATTCAGTTTTCGTTATTCGCAAAATGCTAATAATAAATTATCTTTCTAAATGTTGTATAGTTTATTCACTTTTCGTGTATTTCAAAAGAGCTCGTTTCACCCCAGTCACGTCCGTTTAACCCTCTAATTATGAATTCGTATTTCGGAGTTGCATTCTGAAATTTCTACCCCGCTTCGTATTCCCAAAAGATATTTCATATACTGTTAAGGTGGAAGTCTTTCGTGAACGATAATAAGAATATCTTAAAAGCTTTCTGCAATTTATATTTTGAACATGAAAAGTTTTGATTAAAATCAACATACCTTTAATTTTTTTTGTTCAACTGATAAAATAATATTTTAAGTTATATTTTTTTTAATTAAATAGGATTATAAGCATATATGAATATAATCATTCTTATGTTTATTACTAATGTACAATCATTTTAGTAATAAATAAATTAAGTATGTGTAATATTTTCACACATTTTATATGCAATTTATAATATATGTGCACATTATAACATTGTAATGTTTTATTTAAAGATTAGCGGCTCAACATTCATGTAAATAATAAATAACATAAAAGACTTTAACTTAATGTGTGCTTAAATAACGGATCGGTTATCATAAGTATATATACATATCGTCAAGTTGTACATTTTCAAGTTATAAAGTGAATATTACACGCGTTAAAATGTAAAATGCTGAAATGGTATATATTATATATAAGCGAATGAAATTTATTTTTATATAAAAGCATATATATATATATATATGGTTCACGACTTTTAACATATGCATGTGTCAAAATTATTTTAATTTATTTGGGCATATTTTAATTTTATATTATACTTGCTCTCACTAAAATAACATATACGAAATATAAACGCTTACAATTATATGTTACAAATAAAAATAATAAATGAAAAAAAAAAATCAAAGGCGTAACAGATTTGTTTGAGTTTTATGTATGTAGGTATTTTTTTTTAATTCAATCATCAATTCTACTATTAAAATTTTGACATATCATAAATACAAATAAAAAATTATATTTTTTAATTTAAAAGTAAACAATATTTAAACGATATTACAGAGATTTGAATCTATAATTTATTGTCGTCAAATAATTAAAATAAAAGTTTATTATCATCAAACTATGAAAATCATTTTATATGAATAAATATGATATTTTTGTTCAATTAATTAATGTAATATATTTTTAAAAAAATACAAATTACAATATTAACATTTAATACTTTTATCGTTAAAATAATTTTAATTAATATTATAATTTAAAAGTACATATGCTAATGTAACGAATACGAAAGTTTGCATTTCTCTTAAATGTATAATTAAAAAAAATATATTTTTCTAAATAAATATGAAAACAAAATACCCTTTGTTGAATCTCCCGTTGGAAGAAACAGAATAAAAATGGCGGTAATTATCGCGATGCAACGTCTAGAGCGCGAGTAGAGATGAAAAAAAAATATGAAACGTCGAAATTATACTGAAATTATGACGAAATTAAATTAAATTTGTGGAATAGCGAGTTACACTCCGGGAGCTCCCATCTGGACAATTTCGCCATAATTACAAGTGCCCGGTCTGCGCTCGGCCATTGTTTGTGAAATATTAAATATTATTACACCTGTCAGAAGCAGACGCGTCTGAAACTTATGCTAATTTCGTAAAGAGGCTCATTTCGTCGATTACCGACCCTGTAAGCCTTTATATACACAACTATATCATTATAATTTCACCCTTATACACTCGTGTATAATGATCCCCACCGAGTGGATAAAATAAATTTTGTCTCTACTATTATCGTTTTCGTCTAAAAAAAAAACACGTAATAAAAATATATACATAATACACATTTAATACGTATTAAATAATTTATTAAAACATCGAATTCGCCATATATAATTTCGCAATTAATTATGTGTAATTTTCATAACTTTAATTGCTCACATACCGACATTATTCCACGCTAATCAATGGCCGTTGAATTGCGCATGCAACGGCGATTTAGCGTCGTTTAAATAAATAAAAAATAATTATTTGGCACGTTAATAAGCGATCATAAATATTTTATTGATACTTTGATTTTAGCATAACGATAGTAGTAAAACTAACACGGATTATATTCGTTTTAATCGTTTGAAAATACGACATATTTCATGAAATTATGACCTTGCGATTCGCTATTTTATATTTTTTAATGAAGCATTTCTAAAACGTGTATAATTTGTCATTTTTTATCTATCAACATAAAAATAATGCATGCAAAATGACAATATAAAATATATAATACACGCACATAACTATTTTGAAATGTGTACATTTATTCTAACATTTAAATGATTTTAGGATCGTTTTTATTATATTTTAGATATTTGCCAAATTACTAATATTTTCAATGTTTTTAATGGTTTGTGGGAATGAGAAAATTTCTAAAACTCTATTGAAATTAATTTCAAATAAAACCTATTAATTATAGTAATAATTATATATATATTATACAAGTATTTTTTCAAACATAAAATCGGTTTGTTTTGTCAAAATTATTACGACAACTTCAGTAGTATAAATAGTCGATTAAAAAAAACTACATTAATTATTTTATTCTTTAAATTTAAAAAATAATATTTAATATAATATTATGAAAATTACATATTTGTGTTACTTAATGTTTAGTAAATATCATTTTGCTTCATTAAACATTTATTTTCCATATCAAATTAATTTTAAAATTCCCACAGCCATTATAAATTATGTTTTGTTGTTAATATTTAGGTAGCAATAATGTAAGTTTCATCATTACAGTAGTAATTTCATTGTAAATTATAATTTTATTTTTATTTTAATATCATTTACAAATGGATTTCATATATATTAATTTTTAATTCGTTTTGAAATTTACTAATTTCACTTTAACTTATATATTTATTTACTTTAAATTTATTTAGCAACGGTTAATTATAAATATTATGTTTTAATATTATTTAAGTTTTAAATAATTTATTGTACAATTGACAATGAAAACAGTTTGTTTTAAAATTCTTAATCAAAATTTAAAAAAAAATCATGACACTATTATTGTCGTTTAAAATATTTTCAAAAAAATGTAAATTAAAACCAGTTAAAAATTATTGTCAAAGTTTAAATAAACAACAACCGTTAAAATGCTATAATTTCAACGTATAAAGTAATTTACAAAACATATATATATATATATATATATATATATATATATATATATATATATATATATATATATATATATATATATATATATATGTTCCTAAGTACAATAAATAACCATAATCGGATAATGCGGCAATCATCGTGCAAAAAGTAACGAGCGCACGCACGCCCACAAAATTTCGCTCATTCAATGCAAATTAATCGACAAAATCGTAAACCCACATTTGTAAATGTGCCGGGTTACACGTGGCACGTGTGTATGTGCAAAAGTGCAACGACAGACCGCCGGCAGACGGTTTTATAGTCAAAACCTCAACAACACTAACCCATAAACAATAAAAAGGTAATAAAATGCCGCGCTTACGTAACGAGATCGAGCGAAAATGCAAGTGTTGCCCCTGACGTCACACTCGTCATCGTCGTCGTAAAATGCTTCAGGGTCGTATAAGAAACACCCAAGGAGCTGGCCTGGTAATTCTCTCAATATATATTTTAACAATATATAACTTCCAATACCTATAAATTGGATATATTAAAAAAAAACAACCAAAGATTTTACTATATATATATATATATATATATATATATATATATATATATATATATATATATATATATATATATATATATATATTATACCAAATTATACTTTAATAATAAACTATAGATATAACGTATAAATATCACTAATATTAATTTAACATTGTGTAATACTACTGAAACATGTTTTAAAACAATATTAATTATATTCAGTTTCATTCATAAATACGTATGTTTAATATCATATATTTTTTGCTATCGGATTAAATTTATTTATTATTAAATTAATTTTATTACAATAATTCAACTATGTTATATCAATATACAGATTGAAGTTTATATAACTCTATTGGTAGCCTCCGGTGGGTAATTCGTTTAAATTACGTTTGAAATTATGTTTATACAAAAAAAATATATATTACATCAATGTCAACCTCTTTTTTAAATAATACGCAAAAATTCATTCAAAAATAATTTGAATTTCTATCTCTAAATTAGATTTTTGTCGTCGGTTGTCGTTAGAATGAAGTCTGCTTTTTTTACGATGTAAGTTAGTCTTTTTTTGAATTTGAAGTCACTATCGATTTGCAGTTTTTTTTGCCACCCACGATATATTACGTATACATTTTTTTTATTCGACAATATAAATAGTAAAAAAAAATATCTATTGTAAAATATATAAGTAGTTATTATGAAATGACCAAATTTTAATTTAAATATATATCAGTCTATATTTTTAACGATGCAAACAACACATTAGTAGTATTTTTCAAAATTTATTCTTTTTTTTTACTTAAATAAAAATTACTCAGTTGAAATAATGTATATCACTAATAATTATATAAACCTACTCATACACTCACGTTAGTTATTTTTAGGAAAATATACGTGGGGGAATATATATTATAATATATACACATAGGTGTATTATTAAACCTACTGTATATTTTAGAAACGAAGTCCATTAAGTTTACATGTCTAAAATATATTCGTTATTATATCACGAATATATTCAGATGAAATAATTATTTTTTTATATTTAAAATATTATAGGTATTTATTTTTTTATGATCAATCGATTTAAACGCAAACGTCTTTACAAAAAAAAAAAGAAAATAAAGGGAATGTTACGTGTTTTTTGACACGACCCTTAGGGTTTACCAACCATCGGCGATCGGACTGCCTCCCTCGCAAAGGTGAATTTTTTTTAAGGGTTTTTGTTCTCGTTTTCGCGTCGTTAAGTCGTAACGACGGGCAAAAAGAACGGCGTTACGACGCCGTAAAATCGTCTCGTCGTAAAGCGACCGCGCATAGGCGGTCGCATGTAACAACGACAATTCACTTGGTGTACGATGATAATGCGAAGACTCACGTGCCAATCTGTGCGAGAGACACGTGCCTTTTTATCCTTTTTTTTTTCTTCACTTCCCGGAATCGCTTCATTGTGAGCGAAAGGGTTAATTCTTGAAATAGTGACGCGACGTCAATCCGACACGGTTGTGATTTTTAACGTAATATTGTGTTAAATTAAGCCGCGTTTAGAGCAAGTTCAACATCAAAAATTAGATATTAAGTCTTGAACCCGTTTACGATCTCATTCACATAACGCGGTTATTATTATATAACGCGGTCGAGACATTGTTACATGATTACAATAAAGAATGCAAAAAAAAAATGTTAACACAACGACCCTGACACACAAATTGACGAAGTGGTAATAAACGAATCGATCCGTGGCGTTCCGTAACGATAATATAGTTTATTCGTTGTGTGTTTATATTACGACACAGCGATCTTTAGGACGTCGTAAAATCGTAATTTATTACGTATTTAAACGCTACCTATGCAGTACAATGAAATCGATTCAAATTGAATTGTCTCATATTAATAGAACAATATATCTCGTGTTATATTGCTAACACAATTTGTTTTATTGATATATTTATAAATGGTCAAGTTTATGATTTTAAAACAATTACATACGTTTAATTATTGAAAAATAATTATCAGTGTTGATTAAACATATTTTGTGTTCTTTCAAATTTCAAAAGGACTTCTTTTTATATAAGTTATCTATTTCAGTTTTGAATTTTATAATTTTAATTTAAATATTAAAAAAAATAGTCTTTTTGTTGCTAAATAGGAATATGATTTATTAATTTTTGAATGTAAATCTTTTTTTAATATTTTTTTTTCAATCTTTTTATATACTTTATATAATTATGATTGGTAAAAGATATTGACAATATATTTTTAATAGTTTTTAAATCTTATAAATATTAAGTCTTATAGTCTAAAATATAATTCTTAATCCTAACCCAATTTTATTCATAACATAGTATTCATAAAAGAAAGAAAAAACAAGAAACAACTATGAGAAAAAAAGAATTCCCATGAATAGGAAGTAAAAAACGATGTAAACAAAGAAATAAAACTGACAGTGACCCGATAATACGAGAAAAAAATAATAATACACACAATCAATCTGGACGATCGAGGAAGAAATTAATGTCATTTTAACGACATTTCCGATTGAAAATAAATAAAACGGGCTCGGTGTCGAAAAGGATCGATGTCGGCGGCGGCGATTGTCAATGCAAGTGCCATAAACGCCCCAAAGGTGATAAATGCCCGCCTTTATGTCGACTATAAACTTTTAAGGCCCTTCGAAATCGCTATATAAATGCCAGAGGGTTACATCACTATGACGAGGTGATTTCAAAAACCTACCCATCAAAAACCGGCCACGAGGGCAACATCTGATCTCGTTCGCAAACAACCGCAACCACAAAATTGTTACACAACGTAATTATTCGATAATTATCGTAATTAATTTATTCGCACTTTGTAAGTGATTGTTTATATATTAATATTATAATATTAAATCATTTAAATTATATAATAAAGTTTATTTATTATAACTATATGAATTATAGTATAAGCAATCTCGCTATAATTTTTAATTTATTTAATAATATAAATAAATATTTTCAATGTCACGGTACTTCAAATATTTATTTTATGGAATTAATATAATAAAAAATATTCTCAGAAATTATGGCGATTTGTATTATAACGTGATAACGTCGCATGTTTATTTTTTTTTCATTGCACCGCGAGTTTTTATTTTAATTATAAAAATTAAAAATGCCCATTTTTTGTGATCGGCAGATTTTTTTATCACAAAAAAAAATATTTTGTTTTCTTGCTCGACTGGTTTTGATATTGATATCAGATTATTAAAAACATCGGGCGATTTTATAGCTATTTTAAAACCCCTATAAATTTACTCCGTTAAATAGCGCCTTTTGTATTGGATACGAATTAGAAATTTTATTTTTAACAAAAAGTTTATTTATTAAAATGCAGTGTCATTTTATTGCGACTTTTAAAAATATTTACTTATAATCCATTCATTATATATATATATATATATATATATATATATATATATATATATATATATATATATATATATAAAACTATCTGAAAATTTACAAAACAAAAATAAATAATACATTTTTAAAACGAAACATTATTTTAAAATGTTGAATTGTTTTTATTTAAGACAATTATATAATTGAATAATATATTTGTATTCTGATAAATAATACAATTAAAATATTAACATTTAATTAATTACACAATATGTAAACGTGATTTGAACTTATGACTTTATATTCGATTGTCGGTAAACGAACTTATCAACCGCGAGTGCAAAAATCAATACCTATACAAAAAAAAATCTCGTAAAATTTATATAGCGTAAATATTTTAACCCATTTACAAATTAACGCGTCGAATAATAATAAAAATAATCGAAACGAGTAAACGATTTTTCGGCGTACTTTACTCGAGGGTCACCGCATATATATATATTCCACCCGTTTATTATGCATTTATTCGAAAGTCATTAAAGCCGCTAAGATAAAAGCTTTCGATAAAGAGAATGCATCGAATCGCTTTCTGGCATTACTATGTTAATTTTAGATGGCGGGCGCGCACTCGGAGGTTCTTTTTTTTGTTCCTCTCTTATGGATCGCATGATGGCCGCTAGGCGAGGCCAACAACGGGGATATCTAGAATCGGCGACGCCCACGTTACGTTCTCCCGCTTACCGATTGGTCGCTAAATGCAAATGGCAGCGATCCAGCATGGCCACCGCGCGCGCATCCAATCGCGACTCTGCACCCAAACATGGCGCCCTTTTCATTCTCAATAATAATGCAGCCCGTCCACTTTTGTTGTCTCTTTTTAAAACGTGTCGCTAGAGCGAGATGCAACTATGAAAGAGTAAGAGAATATTCACCTGAGAGCGCATCATCGTTCTATGAATGGAGTGAGAGTGATAGTAGATCACGCACGATGCCTCTCGCTCGCTCCCATTACGCGTAGTTTGCCGCTTGGTCGATAGAGGTATCACGAAAATTTTCTATATTTTGAATTTTATCACATTTTTTTTTTACTTATTTTTTTCAGTATTAAAAAATTATATTAATTTAATTTTTATTCATATTTTTTTGTAAAATAAATAAAGTAAATAAAATATTTTTTTTAATTATGAATAATTTCATATATTTTTTCTAATAAGAACTTAATTGATTTTTGTATGTATTTTTTTGCTCATCGAATATGTCAACAAATAAAAAGAAATGTATCCATTTTTTATTATTTCTAAATCAAAATATTTTTTTTTACACATTTAAATTTTAAAAATATTTTTGTTCAATATTTTGCTTCTTTCAAACCTATCAATTTTATCTACGTTTATAGTTAAATGATATTTTAATACGATATTTTAAAATAACACTCACATAAAATAAGACACAAACATCGCAATAACAACAGCTAATAAAATATTGAAAATTATGTATTCACAAATATTAAATATTTATTTTATTACATTTATATATATATATATATATATATATATATATATATATATATATATATATATATATATATATATATATTCAAATCGTATATCATTAATGTTTTATAATAATTTATGAAAAAAGGATACAATAAAATTAAACTTTGAATGTCAAACCGAAAAAATACATACGTGTTTATTTTGTCTGTCATTTTTTTCTTCGTTCCTGTTTATAAAATTGGCAAATAAATTTTTGTTCAGCCTTCTGGAATTTTCTGTTTATTTCTATTAACTATCCTTGACATCGCTAACTAAGTCAAGACTGGCAATGTTTATTTTATAAACAACATAAATAATAATAATGTACTATAAATGAATCGTAAATTATGAGTAACACCGATGTTATGTTCGTTTTAATGCGCCATATAATTTTCAGTACGAATATATTGTAATAAAAATTAATTTATATTACTGTTTTTTTTTTGTGTTTATAATTTAAGTGTTTTTATTTGATTGTTTTGGACTTTTATTAATATTTTATATATTATATTAAATTTCATATATATATATATATATATATATATATATATATATATATATATATATATATTTCAAACTAATTCTATTTTTAAAATTTTATTTGTAACAAATATTTTGTAACCGACGTATAAAAAGTATAACTTTCTCTTTTAACCCTTTTTATGCGGAAGTTTCTCGTGTAAAAATTTTATTGTTAAAGCAACTTTCTCGCTGACGATATTGTTTATGAATACAGACAATAACAACCCTTTACCTGACATTCCAAATATCAAATTGTACAATATTTTTTGTTGTGAACACTTTCTCAATTTTCCATGCAGCTTAAGAATATTCTAAATGATTTTCAAAAGCATAAAAAAAAAGAAATACAATATTATTCGTAAGAAAATATAATATTTTCGTGAATATATTATTTTTCGAATGCGAAAAGGATTCGAAGTTTTTCGTGTCGTCGGATAAAAATGTCTCAGCGTCGACTTAATCGCAATCAATTTAGATATTTACCCCTAGATACTCGGTTATACAAAATTGAAGTTTCAAAATAACATTTTTCACGTACAATAAACACAAGCGCGTACGAATTCGAATGTGTATGTGTTTTGTTAAGTGTACATGTGTTAAAATGTGTGAGCGAGTGTGAGCTTATTGATCTCGAGTCACTAACCTCGACACATGCGACTGACTCTCAAATTCGACTTTTAATTTTATTTTTCGTGTACGTCGTGCTTTTTTTTTCATTTCGTATTTTTCTTCTTTTTTTTTTTTTTGCCCCCCAGATGGTGAAGGTTTCAAATCGAACAATGACCACTTTGAAATCGAACCGACACGATCGATATAATGAATATTTATTAGATTATGCCTACGATATTCCATCGAAACATACTTGTAATATGTAGGTGTGAATTGTAACCATATTCATCTGTTAATGCATTTAAATATATTTATTTTAGGGCCACCATTACTTATTACCTTGTATACGCATGAGAATAATTACATATCTCAAATATATAATTTTAAATCGATTGCTATATAGATACAGCTGTTATTACTAATTCTAAAATGAAAATAATCTTTAATAAAAAAGCTTATAACATCAAAAGCAGAAGAGGAATATCTTATAGTGACGCTTATGTAATAAAAACCCTCATACGATGAAACTATATCAATGATTATTGATCTTATAAAAGCTTCTTACTCATGAGTATTACTAGGGTGAGGTAAAAAAGGGTGTCTCTTCCACTCTTACGTATATTTGAGTACAGTTTTTAGAAACTATTTTCATTTTTTTAAACACATTAAATACCAGAAATAAAATTATAATTTATTGATATTTTTTAAACGTAATATAACATAATATATAATAAATAATTTTATATAATTTCTATGTATGATTATAAAAAGTATACATTTTCTTTATATTAAATCAATTATAAATAATACGTACATGATATAAATCCTTTTTTTTAGATTTTTTTTCCTTATATGGTCACCCTATGTATTGTCAATATCAAGGAATTTTCTTTTAAAGCTTATTCTTTTTACACGTTCTGTGAAAACAAGCGAACACTCTGATTGAAGTCGTTGTAGAATTTCGTTTCCTCTTCGTAAATGAAGGCTTATCACATAGAAAAAAACGTCGTTTCGGAAATGTATAGGGTGAAAAAGAAACGTCTTCGGAGGACCATCTGTTGTATTGAACTAAAAAAAAAAAAAAACGAATCCTGTTATACGCCCGTACATTTATATACATCTATATAAATACATACACACACAGGCATTATATGTTGTACATGTCGTAGATTTTATATGGCGGTTCGATGTCGTTAGGTTTTCCTTCGATTTTTTTTTTCTTTCGTATTGTACGCTCGTGTAAAACGGCAAAACATTTGAAAAGCGTCGACATATCTCACTCTTGTACAAAGTTGACGATTAAGTGTAAGTTTGTATACTGAAAAAGTATATTCGTTCAAACTTTTCAAAAAAATATACGTTTTATTTATTATTTCGTCTCGTACTTTTTATTGTGTATTTCGTTTATCGATTAATTTTCATCAATTACTAATTTCAGTTGAAATAAATATTTATAACGAGTCTCATTTTTTTTTTATTCATTATCTCGAGGATAACAACGACCGCTAACGAGTTTCCTAATTAATGTGTGTATGTGTGCATAACAAATATATCTTAATATTTTATTATATTCATTCTTCATATAAAAAATATAAATTCACAATTAAAATATGAGGTGTATTAAAAAATTAGAGCTTTCCTTTATTTATACAACAATCTATTTTTATATTTGCTCATTTTTTTAAATATTTACTATTGTATTAATAACAAATATTTTATTTTTATTCTCACATTCATAATATATGTTATGATAGCTTAAAAATAATTTAATGATGTTACAATTTTTTTGACTTAGTATATTGTTTTTATTTAATGACAAATTATTACACATTTTAAAAAGAAAAGAAATAAAAATGTATTAGTATTAGAGATTTAAATATAAAAAATGATACACTTATGAAATTATGATAAATTACTATTTTATTGATATAATAAATCATACTGGTAAATAACAAATTTATTATTAAATGATTTAAAATTCTATATTAAAAATATTTTTATTGTAGATTCAATAAGTAAAACTATAAATGTTATAAAAAAATCACAATATTGGATTTAATTGAGATTTTATCAGATTTATATTTATAAACAAGTATTTTCAATATGAATAATGTTTTCTTTGAAATATTTTTCATGTAATGTTTTTATTATTATTTCAATCGACGATTATATCCAAGATGTATATAAAAACTTTTTCTCCGTTAATTTTCGAAATTGAAACGATATTATAGTACATTCGAAAATTGCAGACTATCACGTGTCGTCTTATTTATTTGTTTATATTTTATACATGCGTTTTATGTGTAATGCAGATCGATCGGTATTATATATTATCACGCGACTACCGAGTCAGCCATTACAATTTGCCACAGAATTCCTACGCCTGGTACCCGAATAGTCACCATAAATATATGTCGTCATCATAAATTTACTCTACATTGTCGACATCAGAAAGAGAACGAAAGCGAAAATATTATGCCGAGCGAAAAAGACGTTTGAATACAAAATCGTGAACGCTTATAGAATAAGTCGCATCTCTTAATATACAATCAAGTCTCGTTCAAATCTTGAATCGATATGTCGTATGTAAAATAAGAAAAATAAAACAAAACAAAAAAAATAAAAAATACAACGACGTAAAGAGCTAAACTATGGTGAATTTAAATCGTTCTGTCTGGATGATAAATATACGTTTCCTGTTTCGCCTTCACAATTAAAACGGACCTTGTGTACGGCTTGGTAAAAAAAAAATTCCCAGATTTAAATATGTTAATGGACGATCGAACAATTTTCATGTTTTACATTCATTGTAATGAATTTAAATGCGTTTGAACGATTGTTTTAACAAATTGAAAACCATTGTTAATTTCGTTAATGTATACAAAACACTTTATGTACGCAATAGGATATAAAATAAATTTAATGTAAAAATACCGGATTTAATTGATTAAATTAAATTGAATGCCTATTGTAAAATAAATGTATTTACAATGTATTATTAAATGTGAATAAATTATATAAGTAAATATAATTTTAGCAATAAGTGGAAAAAATAAATTAAATTCTTATAGAATTGTATAAAATTAAAAAAAATAATAATTGTGCTTTAAATTATAAATCATTCTAAATTTTTTATATAACAGAATTCAATATGTATATAGAAATCGTTCGTAAATTAAACACATTATTTAAAAAACAATTTTCTTGAGTGGTCTCATCGAATATGTATTACTATAGTTTTGTAGAGAAATCAGATTTGAGACACGCATTATGTTAGATCACGTAAACAATGCGCATCAGAGATGCGATCGGATAGGGAATGCAATTCTAGTTTTAAATTAGATTGTTTACCTTGCTCAAATGCAATTTGTCCAATTGCCTACTTACACCCCTAAAAGTTTAGATAAGAAAGCATATATATTACGCTGAATTTATACATTTTTTCTTCTTCGAAATCCCTCTCGTGTTAGTTAACAAAAACTATAGAATTGAATGCGTAGTATAAAAATTGGCACGCCGAATTCAGGAGAATGGTTTCTATACTAGTTTTCATCAAACTATGTGATGTTTCAGCTCCCTTGAAACGAATTGTACGTTTTCTATAAATATATACATGTGTGAAGATGACGCCGTTCCTCAAACATTATCTAAAATTATTATTTTTTTAAACTAAAATATGTATTTGTGTAGAATATAAAACACTTTGTTATTTAATTTTCAATTATTTTATTTCAAAAACTTTAATATACATAATATATTATAAACTAGTGTTTGATTTTTTATAAATAAATTATAAATATATAATTGCTGACAAAAAGTTTTAAATCAATAAAGTTTATAACATTAACAATTTATTTATTTATCGTTTATCTTTAGTCGACACTTATTTTTTTCAAATTACCACAATATTTTTCTTGAATTGCAGTCGGATTAAAAATATTGAGAAACTAGCGTTTTCGTAAAAATGAAAAATTTGAAAAGAAATTTATCGCATTTATGTTTATGCGCACTTAGCGTTGCCGCGTTCGAAATTCGACAATAATATCGCGAAATTGAATCTTTATAAATTGGGTTGACTTACTTAATTCCAATATATACACGTATAAAATATATACGCAAATATTCAACGTCTTAATTGATAAATTAAAAATATCTTAATGGCGTAAACGTGTACGAAAATATCGTTTTTAAATACGAATCTTTTTTGCATGATGAAAATGTTAAATAATTTCCGAACCGTTTGACTTGATAACGATTATTGCAATTCGGAGTCGTGCTGTGAATGTTGACGGTGGATGATGAAAAAAAATCGACAAATTTCTCCAGAAAAGAAAAAAAGACTATGATGTGTATCTTGAAATCGATCTCGGTACCTCTCGTTTCGTCGGATTACCGAATGACATTTTTACGTCTTTATCGAGTAACATTACAACATTTTCAATTTCTTCTTTCAATATGGGCGCATGTTTACCCCTTTTCCTTTCGAAACTAACGGTATTTTTTCTTAACGTAAATAACGCACTAAAAGCAATAGATAAGAAAACATTGAGATTTTCCACGGAATCATAAATTTTTCTTCTCTTTCCATTATTCCGTAAATTGTGACCAGATAAAATCGACAATTTATTAATTTTTAAATAGCGCAGCTAAAACGCAAGATTGAATCTTTTTATTTTTTTTCCCCGATTCCGATAAAAAAATTGCAATCTAGAAGAATTTAAAATCCGTGCAGGTTTCGTTATCTGCACAAAACGAGGGCGTTGTTTGTTTTTATTTTTTTGTTTTGTGTGTTTTTTTTTATTTTTCTCGTCGTTATCGCGTCGTTCATATGAAACTAAACGTCGCATAAAAATTACAAATAATTGACGAAATCGTACTAAATTACGAATCCTTCGCCGAATAAATTTGTAAAGTTATCTCCGATGGGCGGGCCCCGTCGTGGCACGCGGTTATCACCTCTTACATTTTATTAGCGAGTCCTTGTTTTCCCTCCAGAGGCGAGACAGTATCCCTGTGTTTCCTATAAGGACATATTTACCGCACTTTATTTCCCACTCTTACCACAAGAACACACGTTGGATAAGACTTGCCGAAAAATATTAAAGCCAACGCCTCCGTATTGTACATGTTTTCGTATAGAGATAAGAATCTGAGTTATATTCACTTTGATATGTATATATTTACTTAACATACTTTATATAGGTATATTGCTTATAATTCTGAGATATATTTATATTTTTTAAACAAAATTTTCAGTATCATTTTACGTATTTAATAATTGAATATTTATGTAAGTTTTTTAGATTTTCATTGAGAAAAAAAATATTTAAAAAAAAATCATAAAAATATGATACGTTGAATATTTTGAAAGCATTATCATAAATTATACATAATAAAAAAATAACAATTATCTTACTTTTTAATAATAATAATATAATGTTTTTTGTAATTAGAATATTTTATATATACTTATATATTTCTCTAAATTATATCATGACAATTTTAACATTATAAAATTATAACTCGAACGATATATAGATTTTTTCATTTAAATTTAAAATGGGTCATTATGTAAAAATATTATTTAGTGACCGAAGTTTAAATAACAATAATTAAAAATATAATTTTTGTTCACATTTATTTGTAATAAATAATATATTATTAAACAAGAGATTGAGAATAGTTTATTCTGTATATTTAGATTCCATGCGTTAAAGAAGGCGTGTTAATATGTAATTAGATGAAACATTCTTTTTTTATATACGTAATATTATTTAAAAAATGAAGCTCATTTTAAAACTTTTTTACAGTATGAAATGGGTTAAATACAAAAGAATACAAAATAAAGATCAACCTAATGACGATAATAATAATAATAATGGCATTAATTCTATTAAAAATATGCACATATCAGAAAGGAATTTTATTTTTATCGAACGATCGTATAAAACGGCAGTTGCAGACAATCAATTAGAATTCGGCCATTATCTAAAATTATCAACAAACGTATTTTTTATTATTATTATTATTATTATTAAAAATATACACCGAACGAATCCGTTTTTCACAAATGTATTTTGAATTTGTCGAATATTTTATATTGTTTATGTCGAATGTCAAACGTCAAAAATTTAAATTCAATTTAGAGGAACAAATAAGACGGGAGAAAAGGAAGATAAAAGGGGGTTGAAAGCGCACGTTTGAAATTGCTAAAATTTCCACCGAATGTACCAAGGTAAGATGAATAAAAAAAAAAGAAAAAAAATAAGAATGGAACGGAGTGAAATCTTTCCAAACAGTTCGAGTAAAATAAAAAGTCGTTCGCGTCATATAATATTATATAAAAAATATTTTATATAATATTTTATGTTAAATTTCATTGTTATATATGTGTTAAAACGTGCAAAACAATAAAACAATATCTCGATTTAATCTATGATACTGTATTGCTACATAACAAACATAAAAAAATATATTATTGCTAGTTTAAGTACATGTTTTATGTTTGAATATATGAGTTGTAAATTAGAACCACCATTCATAAAAATGGTCAACAATTGTACATCAAAATCGAATGGCGGCTTATTTTTTTTTATAAATAACTCACGTATGCGATATTAAAAAAAAATTAAAACGTCGATAATTTAATTCTTGGGAGGTGCGATGATTTTTTTAATCCTTATACATATTTTTATGCGGCTTCAATTTATATTCATAACAATGCACAAGCCTCATTTATATATGCAGCGGTATATGATAAATAAAATATAATATTCAAAGCGTAACTCGACCAAGATTTTGCTAACCTCCCACGTTGTTTGTATTATAAAGCGACACGGGATATTTAACAGGTTGAATTGAAATTATTTAACGAATCGTGTATATATAAATGTGCCATATATGCATATGTATAATGTTTATAATATAACATTGCCAGTGAGGTTACTAGGGTTAGTTGTATGCGGCATCGTTAAAGTCACGATAATATTGCTTTTCATACATTTTCTATACAAATCTTGATGTTCTAATAGTCAATAGTAGTTAACATTGGACATTTTCAAAGTTTAGTGATAAATTTTAGATTTAATGACAAGAAATAAACCGCTATAATACATGAATTAAATAAAGTAATCGATGCACTCAAATATTATATTATTTTAAATTATAGTTATTTTTTTATTAAAATAAAATTATATTTGTTATAAAATAATGTTTTAAATCATGATAGAACGTTAAATAATATGAACAATTTATTTTTTTAATACTTTAACATTTATATTTCATAAAAATCGATTGATTCACATTTTTTAGTCCTAACTTTATATCTAATATAAAAAAATATTAGATTTTTCTGGTTGAGAATAATCTGTAAACGTGCGCATGTATTTTTAAATCGCCTTTAAGATTATATACATATATAATATAAACCTACGATACGATGAAATATTTTTTTCCCTTTCGTTCAACGTATTTTTTTTCTCTCGGTAATTTATTTTTAGCGAAAAACGTTGAGGGTGGTTCGAGCCGACGTTGCTTCCTTATCGAAGGTAAAATTGCTTTTGTACGAAGGAAATCAGAAAAGGGATATTCTCACCCCTGGAGTAATCTCGAGTGGAGACCTTCGCATTTTCATCCCAGCTGCGAGAGAATATTCTTGGTGGGATGTCCTTTTTGCTCCCCTCGCTAATATTAAACGCATTTATATATACTGGACGATTTTTACCTTTAACCGAAACCCTCGTTCGACCCGACCACCTATCAAAAGTCTTTCTATGTTCATTTTTGCAGTCTTCTATGATTTGTTCCGTTTTTAATAGACAGCTGCAATACATTAATTTGCTTATTAAGAATCAATATATATATTATATATTTCCAAAAAAAATATTTACGAAATATGAGTATATATTATTATATTATAATTTGCATAATTAAATAATACCTATAGAATTATGTAATTTGACGTACTGTAATAAAAATAATAAGGATCCTTTGCAATTATTTATAATTTAAACTTACAAATGAAATGAAATTCTACGACAAAACTCGTTTACGCAACTTTCTAATTGAGTTCATGATTTATGAAGCAGTTTCTTTTTTCCGGTGCCGGGGTTTTACGAATTTCACGTTTGGACAAATATAAAATAACTAAACAGAATATGCTACATATTCTCAATGTACAATATAGTATAAACAAAGTAAAAAAAAATAATATTAAATAAATAAAGAATAATTTTAAATCGAAAACAAGCAGCAAGCGTAAGTATATATTTAAATTATTTGAGGTACAATTTTTTGTTTATGTAAACATGTAAATTATATTACAAAGATATTAACCCGTGACCTGTTGACTAAAACGAAACGAATTAATGGTCACGTTGTCGCTATAACAAATGATTCGTGAATAGTAATAATATACTTGATTAATTATATATAATCATATTATTAATTTTGAATTGTTTTTCAATAATATATATTACGCATTAATTATAATTATTAATTTGTAATTTATAAAAATGATTCGAAAAAGACTGTATTATAAATAGTATATAATTATGCACAGGCATATATATTTATAATATGTTGTTTATTTTAATAATCTGCGTAGTAAATCAATACGTTACGTAAAAAAAAAACACACGTAGGTATTTCTATATATTTAAAATGGCGCCCAAAGCTAACGTATAAATAATTAGACAGATGTAAATAAAACATTGAAGTGGACTAACCTTTTTCTACCACAACACCAGTTTAAGAAACCGTGTTTTAGATATTCCGAATTCTAAGCATAAACTTCCTATTTTATAGATGCGAGTATCGAAACGAAGTCTACCAGAATTTCTTATCCTCTTTATTTTTTATATAATATTTTCCAATTTTCTGCGTTCAAAATCTATCTCGAATATATTGGATATAATTATTATTAACGATATCATAAATATTCATATTATTTTTTCAAGTTTATAATCAGTGAAATTCACGCCGAATTGCATTATTGATGTGTTTTGAATTATTTTCATTATACATACCGTTTTATATATTAACTTTATGCGTATTTGATGCACTTGTAATGGCGAAGTAAAAAATATCAATATTCGAAATCGCGTAACGCAATTTAATGAATTTATTTGCAATAAAATCGTAAAATTTACAACGGCCGAATTTCTTTTCAAAAACCGCCTTTATATATATATATATATATATATATATATATATATATATATATATATATATATATATACGATTTGGTAACAAGATGTATTTTTTATAGGTATTTTCGGTATTTTTTAATAATATCGCTAAATAATTGTTTTATCAATTTTAATCGACGTTCGAAAATTTGCATCTCTTAATGTCTCTGGATTGCCTTTTTTTATAAATTATACCATTATTAATATACACTATTATTGGTATTTTTATTTAATATCAAATTGATTTCATCGATGATTACTTTTATTTTAATAATAAATGATAATTTAATGTTCAGTAATTATTGCTTTTATAATCTAACAATTTAATGATGATTTTGTAAAGCCCTAATAGCTTTTTTTTCATCATTCTTACAGAGAATTTATGTATTGAAAAATATCTTCAATATATCATATAATCGAATATATGTAATCAAAAATAATATAACAGTGAACGATTCTTGTAATTACAATAAATTTAGAATTAGTATATAGTTTATATCAAAAATATTTAAATTTGTAATTTATTGACATTTCAATTCATCAATAAGCAAAACAAATGCTTTAAAAATAAAATATTAATTTATTATGAAAAGGTCAATGTTAAGTTGTAAAATTGATTTTTTTATTGAATGAATTAAAAATACAATACAACTTGAAATAATTCATAAAATTTAAAAAAAATATTATAATCTCAAGACAATATATAAATTTTATTTTTAAAGATGTGAAAATTGTAAAACAATATTAATTTTCTTATTTTATTAACGATTCATATATTAATTAATTTATTATTATTGAATTTCTACCACTATTTCGTGTCTTTATAAAAATAAATATTATTCGATATTTGTTGTTACTGTGGATAAAATTATAATAAGGATATTTTAATTTTATATTGTCCTTTCTATAATAAATTATTAAATATATAATAATTATTATTATATGTTTTTTGTTTGAATTTTATATTTCGCCTGATTTGAAATATAAAATAAATATTATAATAAATTAAAAAAAGAAAATAGATTGCATATGGTATATGCAATTATAGATTTAATCAAAATAATAGAGATTAAATCGCATGTAACAAAAAAATAATAATAAAAATAATAATAATAAAATAAATAAACAAAAACAGAAAAGGCGAATAGATATACCTATGTATACATAGAGTTATATTTTACAAGCGTAAATTTCAACTTGGGGTGAAGTCATATTCCGGCCCTCAAATAAAATCTCCCTCTCGCTATACAAAACGTGCCGGTATAGCTCGTCGGCAGATAGCGACTGGCATCGGCCAAACCTCGAAGGCCTGCGTCGTTGCTATTTTCGTTTGAAGATACGAAAAATCTACCTACGCAAGATCTCTATTCCCTAACCGCCCTTTTGGCGCGGATTCCAGGGTGGGGTCGAAATTCGGAGCCTTTTCGCTGGGGCCGAACCGGACTCTGACAAGGGGCAGAGGGGGTGTCGGGGGAGGGGAGGGGAGGGGGAGACGAGGCCGTCTCTGTCGAAAACCTCGCCAAATAAATAAACATTTCGAAATGGATGCCGGGCGAGGGCCCCGAACCTTAATCTTTTCGCCGTGACGACCATTTGCTTTCGTTTCTCCAATTCGACAATAATTAAATCTCATCTTTTGTGCGAAACACGACGACGGCTTCAAAAAGCAATTCCTAACCCGAAATAAATTAGAAACCGCGTCAATTATGAGAAAAAAAAATTGACAAAAATAACATTAATTTATATATTTGAAATATATTTATTGCGAAAATTAATCAAAATAAATGTTCGACAATCTTAATATATATGAGTGCTGTTCAAAATATATATCAGTTCGAATAATGTATTTATATAATATACGCAATATATACACATATTTTATGAGTCGATAGAAAACATGTTATATTATATTATATATATATATATATATATATATATATATATATATATATATATATATATATATATATATATGCATACTATATGTGAAATTGTGAAAATAGAGCAAAATATAGTACCTGTGCGGTAGCACAAATAATACATTTTAGGTAGTCGAAAAAGAGAAAGTTACGAGTTTCCAAGAACGCCGTACAATGTACAAATTGACAAGGAAGTAGTAACGAAGAAATCGTTCCGTCCTTGAAATTACAAAAGATGATGGCCATGAATAAAAAAAAAAACACATATTTATGTGTCTTGCGTCTAATCAATTCTTATTATTTTTAAATCGATTTTTCTCTCGTAAATTTGATTTATATATATATTTTATCTTTATGTACGCGCCGTATAATGGAAGACAATTTGCATAATTCAATCGCCATATAAAACGTCTATGTACCAACGTAATAACGATACGAAACGATCGTTATCACGACCGAAAAGGAATTGTAAAATTGTATATTTTTATAATTAATAGTTACCGGCACATACAAACAAAATTTTCGTTATTGACACTTTGTTATTGTTTAACTGGCATTGAATTTATTCGGAGGTATCATTTGGATTGATGTGAATGAATACTTTTCATTTATAATAGCGCATAAAATTTTATATTATTATATAATAACAATTTCATTTTAAACATTATATTGTACTAAAATTGAATGATTTATTAGTTGGCAACTAATTGTGTTCCTATCGATAAAATATTTTTTCTACCTAAACAATAGTTTTTTATATATTTCAGTGCCTTCATATTATTGGATAGTGATAAATTGAAATATATTTCTTCAAAAATGAAATTTGTTTAATTTTTATAAAAAGAAAATACTTGAAAAAGTTATTTATTTGACAAACGATAGTTTATTGCGTTACATCTAATATATTATATAATATAGCGCACCCAGTTTTAAAATATAAACATTGCGCTATTGATAATATTTTAATATAAAAGTATTGAATGAATTTATTTTGATTAGTATTTATATATTGATATAATTATTATATAGTTACTCATTTCAATATATTGAAAAAAATGTAGAATAATTAATTTATAAATAAAATAAATGTTAAAATATTTCTGTATTATATTTTCTCATAAACTTCCCATGATATTTATATACATGTAAAATAAATAGGCATAAGTATTCTACGCTATGCGGTTAATTTAAAAAGTTCTCCAAATGAATTTAATTTGACGTTGCCTATATCTCGTTTGTACTTAGGTATTCTGCGTATTTTAAATACGAAAAATATTCTGTCCGCTAACGTTATGTAAATTATATTACGAGGGCGGTTCGTTATGTTTACAAGGGTAGATGCGACATTTTGGCAGGAAACGAACAATTTGAACGAGCAAATGCAAACAGCATCCATTTTGAGTTTCGATATTCAAAACGGAGAGAGACCCTCGAGAAAGCTCTCAAGGACACATGTTGTCTTCAATACATATTTTATTAAAATGTCGTTACTTTCGATCGTACCTATGTCTACGAGTATGCCTAACGCGGTTGTGCGCCTTTTTTTCTCTATGCGCTTTTTAAATAATAATAATAATAATAATAGCAAAACTTCATTTATAATAAGCCGATTGAAGGGTAAAGGGGTGAGGACAAAAATGAAATTTTCTTCAGACGCAGCCAGTCATTCAGAGATTTCCAAATGTGGCGCCATGTAGTTTGTAACTTTATATAATATACATATGTATTCACACAATATATATATATATATATATATATATATATATATGTATGTATGTTAGTATAAGAAATGCGTGCAACACCCTCGTTGCAGAAATATAATCGCAAATGTTAATAATATAAAATTTATAAAGTGTGAAAAAAATGATAAAATCGAAAAAACTTTACATTTTAATTTGAAGGATAAAAATTGCACGTTATGATTTTATTCACAAATGAACAACATCTAATTTAAAAGTCAGAATCGGGGTTCCTTTACAACGGATGATGAAAATTTTAAACCTGATAAAAATCTTTCAAAAATCACTTTTAAATTTATATTTTACTGATGAAAAAAATAATATTATTATTTTAATAACAATTTTGACATTGAACTCGCTCAACCTTTTCAGTTGTTGACATAGGTTATCTAAATTTGATTTTATATTATTCCTATATATATATATATATATATATATATATATATATATATATATATATGTTATATAATCAGTTTTTTTATAAAATAAATTAGTCGGTGACGTTACGATTTTTGTATATCTGATTTTCTCTTTCAAATTTTAATTTGAAAAACGCTAATATATTTTTATAGAATTACACATAATATGTGAGTGTGAGATTTTCTAAATATAAAACATTTAATATATTATTTTTATCCTGGGGGGGGGTCAACAATTCATGAATCAATCATGACTCACTTATATGAAATTTATAATTGTCAAATTTTCAGTGAAAAATATTTATTCTATCGTATCACGTTAGGCAATCGGTATATAATTATACATAATACGTTAGAAAATTACCTACGCATTAATTAATTCAAACTAAAACGCAATTTCATTCAAGGGGGTCACCTTATCGTTGCCGAGAATCGTTTATATTTATTTATATTATTGTCGACCGCCGTACGTCGGGTAATCTGATATGCATCTGAAACGATTTCATTAAATAAAAAAAAAGGTTTTTGGACTTTTTTTTGTAATGTTTTCATTATTTTTCTTTTAAGTACGAGCGGCACTGTTGTGCGCCACTGATCACGAAAAACGAATTTCCACAGCACATGCTAATATTCCCGCAATGCAAACCAACCATTTTCATCCCCTTCACTTGAAAATTTAAATGTATATATTTTTTAATATAACCCATTGATCTAAGACTATTTTCAACGTGGTTTGCGCGGTCGATAATCGAAAATTTTTGTATGATATGAAAGTCCTATTCCATCTTTTTATACAATATATATGGGGTAAAAGAATTACTATTAATATATATATATATATATATATATATATATATATATATATATATATATATATATATATATATATATATATATATTTATACTTTAATGTAAAAATGCCTATTCTCTTTATTTTATCACTATTATCGATTATTCATTTCAACTTTTTACATCATATATATTCTTCTTTTAGTTCTGTCTATATAAACCATTTTTTTTTAAATGTTATTATTACTATTTTTTATTTTTATAATATAAACTATCCGTATATAAAAAAATCTTTCTTAATTGCAAATCTATTGTTTTAGTTAAACAAATTAGAAATTTATTATTCTATTTTTAAATGTTAAAAATTAGTGGGAGAAATTTAAATATCAAAATGGTGAATATTCATTGACAGAAAAATTAAATTGAAATAAATATAGTATATTATATTAAAAATGTAAATATTTTTCAATTAGATGTTAAATTATATTATAAATATAAAATAGTTTGAATTAATATCACGTATATTTTAGAAGAAAAATATAATAAATATTATAAATATCTATTCATAGTTAGAATAACTTATAATTTAAATATATCTAATATATTTTTTTAATAAAAAAAAATTGAAAAATATTTATTCATAAAACGTATTCTGTTATCGTGTTATTTTTTTAAATCGTTTTTTTCATATATATATATATATATATATATATATATATATATATATATACATATTTACATTTTCATATATATATATATATACATGTATCAAAATGAACGATTTTCAGTGTGGATAGATATAGGAAACTGGAAGCTATCATCATCTTGCGTGGCGCCAGAACATGCTTAGCATTCGGAATGGGATCGATTCCGAAGACTTTGGTACGATTACGGACATTCAACTTTTCATAGTAGCAGCACTGTTGGGCCATACGGTACAAAATATACAGTACCACGAAGTTAGTTATGCATTCCAAGTAAGTGTCCTCAAAGATCAGACTTACGAACAACCCGTCCCGCCTAGAGAATCGGGGGGAGGAGTCGGGTGGCATATAGAGACGAATGGAAACTTTAAACTAGAAACGGCGATATTTTTACACTCGCGGGACATTTATAAATAAGTTTCATCTTCGCCTTTTTTATACGCTCATATAATATAAAAATCCCTACAGCGCAAAAAAAAAATATCTTATTCCCCGCGCATATTAAGTATAGTATATTCTGAATGTCGATATTTTTAAATTTCATATAGATTTTTATTTTATATTATAAAAATAAGCGATCATTATTATTATTATTATTTTACACTAAGAGAACGGATGCAATTAAAGCCTGTGTGTAAATTATACGCGCAATTCCAAGTATTTGCCTTTGAAGAATTAAAACGCTACTGGAATTTTTTGGAAAAATATGTAAAAATGTTAGCAGGGATAAGATAAATTTCGTGAAGTATTTGTAATTACTTTATTTTTATTCGATTTTTTTTTTGTTCGGCCAATTAAAATGGTTATGCGAATGCCCAAAAAACCTATTAGACGCTCCCACGATGTTTTATATGACGATTCATTTGCATCGATATGTGTTATTAAAAATCACGTTGTTATAAATCAAGCCTATTTACCCCCTTCGAATTACCGTAGAAAATATATAGAATCGATATTCGATTAAAATCTCGGTTATATTTTTTATTTAATAATATATGCAATAATACGAAAGAATCTATATATTTTTTTTTATTTCAATTTTTTTGTTTGCGTCCGATCATCAACTACACTCAGAAGATAATTTTACTACCTATAAAACAGTGTGACTCGAACCCATCACTCACCCTTAACGACCGTAAAAAAATGTTTACTGTCGTTGGACGATTTTTTTAAAAGCACTATAATGTAAAATGAATCAGTTTTATCGTCAAGATGTGTCACGAGTTCTTAAAAAGGTTTACATGAGTTATTTTCATCTCAAAATAATAATAACGGTAGAACGATGTACAGAAAAATTACGATAAGCAAATCTGAATAAAAAATTTGACTAAATTTAGAATTTTACATTTATTAATTTAGTGAGATGTAATACTATTCAAAAAATAATAGATAAATATTATTACTAAATAAAAATCATCATAATTTTTTAACGGCATCTATTTTAATATATTTTTGTAAATTTTAAATTAAAACATCGTAATTTTGTCCTTCGAAAACTTATATGATTAAGAAATATATAAAAAAAATATTTTTCAACCGTTGATTTTAAACCAATATTTTTAATATAATTATTATGTATATAAGATATATAATTATTTCGTATTTTAATGAATCAATTATCTCTTTTGATATGTAATAAATATGATATTTATGTTATTATTTTTATGATATATTATGTCACATAATTTAGTACTATACGAAATTTTATGAAACTCACCCACCGTCCTGTTATGCGTAAGGGTTTTGTGTGCTCATGAATACCTTTTTTTTTTGAAAATTGTACGAAACGTGGGTCGTAAATCAGCTGGTGAAATCAACTTTTAAGATGTGCACGTGCACGTATATCATCTGTCAGGGGTGTTTGATCACGAATTTACGATTTGTTCAAGCTACTAGTTAGACAATAAAATGACGTGGAGGAAGCCCAAGGTAAGAAAGGTCAGTTTTACAACGCGTCGATACCTTTTTTTCAGCAATAAAATGAAGTAGCTTTTATGGCGCAATTTGGTTGTTAATGTGGCAATACCTTTGTTGTTAAATTACAATATAAAATGATGATAAAAACGTTTTATGCTGCGCGTGGGACGCGCGCCACCGTTTAAGTATTAGAATATAACTTCATTATTTCGAGTGATTGCATTTTTTATTGTATCGAACGTTTTTACGTGCCAGGTTTTTTTTTATGACCGATTTATGAATCTCACTTTTACAATAATAACATCGCCTCTAAATAAATAATAACTCTTTTTTTATGATCCATATATTTTATTTGCAGGAACTTCGTGTTTACAGCGGGGAGCGGCTTTTAAAAAGCGATTTCAGGTGAGTTTTATTCGCATTTTTTTTTTAAACACAAATACTAAATGCTAATCTGTGTTTAATTTTTTGAACGAAATTTAACGATATTTTCATTCTTGTACATGCGTTTTAACGAGCGTTATTAGTAGTTAAAATATATCGAGGCCAATTATTATTATACAAATCTCGTGTTCTCAATAGTTGTTCGCTCATATTAATAGAAAAACATAGTAGAAAATTATCGTTACAATTAATTTTAAATGCATTATAAACTAAAACAGTTTTAATGCAAATTATTATGTAAATATATTTCTGTTTCGTAATTTTTTTTGTTGTAACTATATTACTTACATATACCATATATCAATAGTTTTCGAAACCTCCTGACATTTTAATATATATCTAGTATTTTAATATCTTCATAAATTATTATATAAGTTTATATAACATAAATTTAATGCCTATATCGAATATAAATATCGATGGTATTACACTTATTTGTTTATTTATTTGCGATCATTGATTCACCTCTAGTTAAATTACTTGTATTTTATTATCACAATCAATTTACGAATAATGCTAATATTTTATTTTAAAATATTGTTAATATATTAATATTTCACGCATATGATGTATCATCGCATGATAAATAATAATAATTGTGTTAGAATGTCATCGGTCGCTTTCGGATATATTGAAATATCACAGACCAATTTATCTATATCTGAATGTCGGACCACCACTATTTTACGATTTCTTAAATTGTACATAAAAACATGACCCCAAAACAATTTTAAATTATAATATTCATTATTTCAATTGATCAAAATTACACACACACACACACACACACACGCATATATATATATATATATATATATATATATATATATATATTTAATATTCAGTAATTATAAACTTGTTTACTTATTTATATATAAATATATAAAATGAAAATTCGCATATAGATAACAGGCGAACTTTGTGCAAAATTGCTCATTTTACTTTTAAATAAGACAAAAATTAATATTCTCAATGCGTGTGTATTTATATATTTTATCCGAAATCTAGACAGCAATAATATGCTGTTACATCATTAGAGTTTGTATCTGTATAAAAAACATTCATGTCAATTTCGACGATTATCAAAAACATCAGAGATTTATGTTGTTGTTTTTTTTCTTTAGTAGGTATATATATATATATATATATATATATATATATATATATATATATTATGCGTATAGTTTAAGAGAATTTCGCGCACAAACAGATAAATCGTAATAACGTTTCGCAGCTTTTAATATCCAACGGGAGTGCTGAACACGCGAAAAATATTTAATATGTTATTTTTATTTTAATTTATATATATATATATATATATATATATATATATATATATATATATATATTATTTTGGGATGGAAGAGAGTGTAAAATAAAAATAGTACGCGCGGGTCACAATCAGTCGCGGTCTCCATGTTGAAGGAGCGGCGGCGATGCGTTGCCATGGCGACGCTCCCATGAAATGTATCGTTTAAAGACGCAATCACGGTCGTGTAGTGCGTCTCTCTCGCACCAAAGAGCAAATCGATAACGAGACGCGACCTTCCCCGTGCGTCGATCGCGTGTTGCGTCTCGTTCGCACGCGGCCCGTTGCCATTTTGTCCCGTTGTCCGTTTCGCTTATGAGGGTACGCGTGCGGGTGTGTAAAGGTCAAACCGGAACAGGTTCCCCGGGAGTTTGTTTTGTAGAGTGTGCGGGGCGCACATTATTGGAAATTTCGACGGTTCGATCGTCCATTTTGAATCGATAATGGCGCTCAATATATATGTATATATATATATATATATTTTTTTTTTTTTTTTTTTGACAACGATACATATATGAAAAAATATGTATATATATATATATATATATATATATATATATAAATAAATTTTATATTATTAATAATGATCAATTTTATTTTTATTTATTTTATTTTAAAATATATTTTTTAAATAATCAATAAAATTTATATTCTAATAAGAATTATTTTATAATATATTAAACATATTAGAACCAATCAGATTCTATTTGAAAATAAAATTCTGATTAGAATTATTAGATTTATATATTAATCCTATAAGATTTTAATATAATATATATATATAATGTACAAAATAATACTAATATAAATTATAGATAAAGTGTTATTTATTTTATTACAAATCCTTTATATATTTTTTCAAATTATTTTTTAAATTTAAATTAAATAATTAATTATCAATACTAATTAGAAAATATTACACGTATTCCAATTGAATAATTAGCTGGGTTTGTTCATTATATGCAATATACTATGTAATACCGGCTTAATATTCTATTAGCTGTGTAGACCAAATATTCCAACTGGAATGTTTCATTCTTGTAGATGTGTGATGTATACATACATTCAATGTCAACAAAAAATTAATTCCTATCTAAAAGAAATGATTTTGTATATAATTTAAAATTTGTCAAAATATTTAAATAGATTTTTTTAATAATCTTAATTTGATTTTTGTAATACTTTCAATAAGATTTGAATTTTTTTTTAATATTTTCATCAAACTTTATCATATCCATATATTATTTATTTGATATAGAGTATATCTATATTATAATATACCAGAAATTAATATTCAATATTGTATAAAATTGATTTTAATAATTTACAACTCCTTTTTACATAATCAAATATTTCAATACATTTTTGTTGCATCATATTTTTTTTTATTATCTATGCAGTATAAATACTTATATTTTATAGTAGTTATAATATTATAACAGATATAATTCATTTAAAATTCATCATATATCAGAATAGAATTGTATAATTTTAATAATTATTTATATTCGATTTTATAGCTTCAATACATTACCTATTCTTACGACATCTTTATGCACAACATCATCAACAAATTATATGTTTGAAAATGACATTTTACTAAAACATATTATAACCTAAAAGTGAAAATTGCCAATAAAACAAATATTTATTACCAGACATTTATTTAACTGTTATATCATTATGTTTATATTATACATTCTTTTTTCGAATCTTCATCATATTATAGATAAATATTTATAAGGCATATCTATACGATTATCTATCGCTTTTATATAATTTACATGCGTCATTTATATCATTGTGCGGCAATAAGATGAAATCGCAACCTGAAATTGTGGAAACGTTAAACGTGTAATATATATTTTACAATATAATATGGCGATGCACACAATTGTATATATTATATAAACTTGAATTTTTTTTTCCAACATGATGCGACGTCGCATATACGTTATGAGCTTACGTTTTTTACACGTCGAAGATTCGATACCAGTTTTAAAACGAGTAGTAAACAACGACGCGGCTGCGATGGAAGAGCATCGTCTCGAACGTTGTCATGTACCATCTTCTGTTACGTATACTGAAGGTATACCGGAAAGATAAGCACTCAGGATACATTCAGTATACGTACAGAAAGTGGTACGCTTTCTTCTGTGTCGATAAAACTATCGGGATCGTCGTCATCTGAAACATAAACAATGGAAATCTTTAGATGGAGGCGCAGGTAAAAATTTTCAAGTGTGTGGTGCGATGATGGGTTTGAAATTTCGTGGTGCGCGGTGTGAAGACGCCATTTTGCGTCAGCGTGTAACGCGTGTGCGTAAAAGAGATTCGAAGTCGTTAAAATCGTAATTTACGGCTCCGAATCGCCAGAGCCGGCGGTCGTTAATATCGTTTTTGACGTTTACGACCGGCTCCTCGGCTCGCGGTGACGTTACCTAGAGAGAAAGAGACGATCCGGATCGCCAAGTCGAAAAAATTTCCCACCTGGAGTCGAAAAGTCCGCTCTCGTACCGGCCAGTGGCAGGCATTGTCTCGGAGCTACGCCATCGTTTTTTTTTCAAATTTATAGTTGGAGTCAAAAAAAAAAATAAAAAATAATACGAAATTGGAGTCGAGATGGCGTGTTGACTCTGCGACGGTCCGGGGGCGTCTGCGGGTCTGGCGGCGTCGCGGCGCCCCCGCCGATGTGGCCATGTTCAAATGTGGAAATGTGGCGCCGCCCACGGCCCGGGACTCGACCGACTCGACTCCTCCGCCCCTTTGCGGGACAAAACTCACCCTCCCCCCGACAACCACCCAGAGGCCCCAATCTCCCGAAATGATCCACCCCCGTTTTGGAAGCTACGATCGTTCCCCGACGCGAACTTTACCTCCACGACCGTCGCCTGCGAAATCGGCGACGTTTAACGCCTATCCGCCCAACAAAATTCGACTACGATCGTTCTCAATATCGGAAACTCGGGGTCGAAAATCGAGGAGTCGACAGTTTTTCATAAAATTGAACCGAATCTGTTCTATTTTTTTTTTCTCTCAGACGCACAATGAACGTCTGAAAATAATGATATAACCGAAATCGAGATCTAATCTAGCGAAATATAAATGTTAATATTTGATTATATTTTTAAACAAAGTCACATATAGATATACAATATTAAATTAGATTTATTTTATCAAACATATTTCATTGAATGAATGAAAATATATTCTCACAACTCTAATATATTTAAATTATTTATTAAATTTACAAACACGATTTTATACTTATTTCATTAATTATAAACTCTAAACACTTCTTTAAATATTAAATTATTAAATGCATATATAATAATAAATTCATTATTATTTTCGCTAATACTAGTTTTCTCAATCTGTAATTTGACAAAAAAATGCATAATATTTAAATGCGTTGATTATTATTTTTACATGACCTTCATTATAAAATAATATTAATTTATATCAATTATTATGCAATAAAAATTACAAGTATAATCAAATACATATATATTATATTAATTTAAAAACTGAATGTCATTTTGTCGCAATTATTACGTTTTTTTTTAACTATAAATTTATAGTCGTATTTTTTTTATACGAAATATGAAAATTAAATATATTATTATTACGCATTAAAACTATAACAATAATCGTACTTTTAATATATTGTGAGAGATAAAATAGATAATGCGTTTCAATTGACTAATTACGATAATTATTAATCATTATCGATAAAAATACGAGAAATAAAATTATAATTTACCTATAAAGTCCGAATTAATAATAATTTAAATTTTACGAGGCATTTTGTTTCGTGAGCCGCGATTCTCGCAATATTATGGCCTATACTGCTTACATTATTGCCGGGTGTATATATTTTAAAGATGCAGCCGTATTATTCATATTGGCATTTATTTCGTTATCCTAAAATAAAAAAAAAACTTATTAATATGAATAAAAATGCGTACAAATTAAAATTTAAAATATATAATATTTATAGATTTTGCGTATATAAATGAAATACCGCGATAAAAGTTTCTTCTTATTAACACCATTAAAACAAAACTAAAAATAAAATTAAAATAATATTAAAATAGTTTTTAATTATATTTATAACTAATATAATTTTGTTAAAATTACGTATTAGCTAATAATAAATATGTAGTTTATATCGTTATTTAAATGAATTTTTCATCACAGTTTCATTTAATAAAACCGCATTGAGATATTTAATCGTCTATTCTCGTTGATTATTGCATAATTACGCTATTTAAATAACAATAATTACGAGATATAAAATAATTTGCAAAAATTCTATTCAGTTTCATTTAATATGTTAATAGAATTCATGAGAACTCGCACTTCCTCACAGTTTTATAATTGACTTCATTTTCTATCGGATCGTAAAAATAATTAAATTTAGCACATATATAACATGTTTATTATTTTATGATGGTTTTTATGCTAGCGATTAAAAGTAGTATTACAAATTTTCCACGCTCGTAAAAACTCTTATAAGTGATCATATTCAATGTATATAATTTAGATTTACGCCGTTTGTTATTTGTGTAAAATTTACACCGTAAAACGAATCGGAAAAGCTACTGTGTTTCTGTTAAATAAAAAATTTCTACAGTGCAATATTATTCAATAAAAATTTATATATTGTATAATAATAATAGTAACAGTTAAAATTTTTGATTAGTTCATAAATTATATTTATTTATAATAATGATTAGAAATATATGAACGAACATAAACCATTATACGAATAGTTCTTTTATTATAAGAATAAAGAAATCAATGTAATATAGTATAATAAATTTATAATTATGTACATTTTTATGTTTTATAATTATGTATATTATAAGATACAGTTGAAAAAAAGTATTATATTTATTACGTATACATATATATAGGAAAAAGTTTTATTGATTACCTGATATTGAGGGTGCAATGTCCATTTATATATTTCTCTCGTAGAATTGAAGTAACGATTATATTTAATTATTTTTTATACAGAATAAATATTTTATATTAAATAAAAACTAATAATTTTCACATAAAAACGAAATTTACACAGAGGAAAACTGCTGCCGTCGGCGTTCGCGTGCCACCCCTGCCGATGTCTGCAGGCAAATGCTTTACACACACACCAATTTCGACGGGATGCACTTTTTTTTTACAATGAAAATTCTATGCATTTCTATTGAAGAGGGTACGTCGAAAAGATTAATGCATTGTTACGGAGGCGTACTCTTTTCAACTCGACAATTTCCGATCCCCATTTTTACGAGTCAGCTGCTCTTCTACAATATTCAATTACAAAAATCAATTTATTTTTTTTTAAATATATATATTTTTTAATAATAAATACTCTTCACACGTCATTTAATATTCTAATCAATTCCATCTACATATAAATCGTCAATATAAGTCCGCATTGATTACGTATAAGGCAATAACAAGATAAATATATTTGCAATTGGGATTTTTTAAATCATATATTTTGTTTTATATATCAATATATAATAAATATTTATACTAAAAAAAATAATGAATGATATTAAAGATATAAGAAACAATCTAAATCTAATTTTATAAAAGTAAAACATGTTAACGCACTTACATATATATGAATAAAAAATACCTATAAGCATATATCGTAATTTGATATCATATAAATACTACAGTATAAATTAAATATTTTATTGCTTAAATATATGAAATTCTATTGAAATACAATACGTTGAAAATGGCCATTTGATTGCGATTCGAACATTAATTTTATTAAAAATCGAAGAAAAGCCGTGAAAAATTATATACGTCCAAAACAAGTTTTTTTTTCGATATATTATAATAATAATAATATTCATAATCGAGAAATATGAAAATAAAAATATGAATTAATTCTACGATTGAAAGTGATATTTATTCATATATAGCAAATTGTGATAATAAATAGTGATTTTTTTTAAAAACGGTTTTAGTTTGAAAATCACTAGTATGCAGTGTCGGTGCACAATCAGAACTGTGTACGTGCGTGCATGCGTGTGTGCGTACGTGCATTTTTTCCAACCCGAATCTCTTTTGAGGGTTGTATATATTGTTTTTTATGCGTTTATCGGGTGCGCACGCACAAGAGTCGTATTTTACAGCAGAGACCATGGAGAAAAAAAAATGAAAGAAAACTGAAAGGGTGAGATATTCTTCTAACCGCAAATCGTCTTTTTTATTGCGTGACGTCTAACTGTTATTTCATGCGATGCGCACTTTTACAATCGCATTTATCAAGTGCATATATATATATATATATATATATATATATATATATTTGAAAATAAAACGTCTCCGGGACCGATTTATCTGTCGTATTCCGTATTTACGAAAAAAAATATGGTTTCTAAATAAATTAGTGCGTCATTTTTTTTCGATTTATTTTTAGTTAAAAAAAATATTTAGAACAACCACTGTAGTGTATATTCGAGTACGTTGAACTCTAGAACAAATTAAGGTATTTTGTAAAGTGTTTAACGCTAGTCTTTCTCTCTTTTCATCTCAGTTGTTGTAAAACGTTGGAAAGCATTAATTTTCGTAACGAAATATTTTCATCGCTTTTAATAATTATTCGATAGTAAAGACCGTTTAAAAGAGGGTGGAAAATTCGCTGAAGAAATATGAGAATCGGCCGCTTGTTAATGTATTATTATTTACGCCGTTCGTAAAAAGGTTAGGGGCCGCTGCATTCATATAGTCTGGTTGAGCTCCCCGTCTGTCTGTCTCGATTCTGGCGTGAATTGTGAATCTCTGGTTCAATCCCCGGCGATCCCATCTCTTTTTAATGGGACAAAACCGGGATTGGCGGGAAAAGGACGAAAAGATGGCCGCTTTCTTTCGATTGATGATGGCCGGTCACACGGGGAGTGCGTGAGGATGTATGAGCGGTTACCATTTAGTAGAATTATAGTGTTTGTGTGCGAGACTCTTTGCTACAGAATGCTAGTACAGCTTTAAAATATTATTTATATCATTAATAAATATATAGCGCTTTGTATTTTAATTATAATGCAAAAAACACGTTTCATTTTGTGTTTAAAATAAGTAGTTTTTAAGATAAAATTGAATAGATAAATATAATAAAAATACTATTAAAATTTAGTTCCTTTTTGTATTCCATGTCAATGTTATAAAACTTATATAGAATATATAAGGTAGCCATTTTTCCAATAAGATTCGTTTAATTTTTTAAATTATCTAAATATTTATTATAAAATATGTTATTTATTTGCTGGAAATAAATATAATATTTTTATATATGATAATTGATAGCAATCTAAATGGATATTTAGGACACGATAAGCAAACATTCCACCTACACAATTATTAACAATGTAATATATTTAAAAATGTGATAATATTATATTTTTTTATTGTTTATTTATTTTATTATATTAAAATATTATATTTTATTATAAGAAAACCATCTTTAAAAATCTATTTAAACGTATTGTATAATTTATATTACATCTTGTAAACTTAATACAATTTCAAATTATAAAAATGATTTTGAAATTGATTTGAAATAAATTGAAAAATCTATTGAAATGTTATTAAATGTTGCATTAGAATATTGATAAGAAATAGAAAAATATATTCGATAAATTAAATTCTTTGTATGATAAATTATATATTTTATGTTTGAAGTGAAGTACAATATAAAAACCTTATCATTAATAAACACCATTAAAAAAGAAATAATAATAACTGTTATTGCCGATAAAACATTTTACAGCTTTTTAATTTGATTACTCATTATCGCCGTAAACATGCTAGAGTTTCGAAGTAAAACATCAAAATACATTTTTATCGCGTCGAAATACGTCATTTTGAAAAAAAGTGACTCGCTTTACATAATTAAAAAAAATGGTTTATTTTTGCATTCGTATTGTTCGTATACAAATATTTACTTACGAGCGTTTTTAAAGCCGTACTGTTGCCGCTGTCATTTTGGTTTGAACGATGTCCTTGTCCTTGATTCTAGTCAGTTGTAGCTTCAGTATGAAGGTCAACGTCCTGTTATGATAACAAGAACAAGAAATTTCTTTTAATTCAATTTAACTTTTTAATTATTCAATAATCTTATATTACATTATTACAAAAGAAAATGATTCTGCTATAATTTTATAACGGTGAAATATTAATAGGTATATATTAAGTTTTAGTTATATGTGATTTAAAGATGTGAATCGAATTTATTTTAATTGTTTTTTAAATTGTATATATCACATTGTAAATTTTAAAGATCGGTAGATTTTATTAATAAAATAAAAAAAAAATGTGTAGACAATCGTAAAAATAATACCAACGTATGCGAAAACACCTCGTCGAATCAACAATGCACATTTTGGTTTAGACATAGCAATGGCGAACAAAGCTTAAAGCAATTAGATAGTCCATTTTATGTGGTAAGCTGGGTTGTAAGGCTAGTGGTAAGGCTTGTCGACAAGCCTCCCAAGCAGCCCCGGGAGGTTCAGCCCTACCTTACACAGGCTACGACCACTACAATTTATCGCAATACCATTCAGAGACGTTCTAAATGGATACAGGGTGGTTCGATGATGTTTATATTTTATTTATTAAAATATTTCATATCTATATAAAAAGTATATCTAGTTTATATATATATATATATATATATATATATATATATATATATATATATATATATTGAATAAATATTTTTTTTTATATAATGAAAACATGAGCGTCAGCATAATGCTATATTTAATAAATTGCGTCGATGTTCCAGAAACAATTTTTATTTTTAATCGTGCATTTTTCACTGAAATTGCACGATGAAATGCTTCGGCGGTGGTTGCGGCCATAATTTATAGACTCGTAAAGCAATTTAAAGTCTTTTTTATTATTGTTGCTTTACTTTGCACTTTTTATTATGCGATATAATTCAAAGCCGAACACTTAGCTTAACGTTGAAAATCGATAGTAAATATTTTTAACGGCACATTTCGCTTTGTCTTCGCGTCGTTTCGCCGTTTTTATCGGATTTTCAACGGTATTATAGAAACTAAAAATAAATTACAATATTGAAAATTTAAAAAAATATATATATATATATATATATATAACCTTTTCGCCATGAGCGTAGTTCTTCGCGTTTCGAAATTAAATTTCGCGAATTACATTATGAAGCGATTCATTTCAAAATTGGAAGCAGCTGTTGCACACCCTATAAATTATATCAGTACGAAAACGAATCAGTTGAATGCAAAAGGTTAATAAATTATATCGAGCAAGCGTTTATGTTCACAGTTATTTTTAAACTCTTTTACCAGAGCATACTGGACCATAATAATAATTTATTAAATGTTGTATATCCATAACCGAGTTGAGTAAGTGTACTTTGTCGGTATATTCGCATAATTAATGACAATTATAATTATTATCATGACTTGTGCAAATAACTATGTCGCTGTTTGACAATTATTATATTTTTGATATTTTATACGAAGAAATTTCGTTTTTGAACTGCTGAATTTTGGACTGTTTCTTGTCGTTTTTTCTAATTAAAAAAAATATATACACCCCTGTCAAGGACAACTCTAATATAGTCGACATTTATTATAATATATTATGATATAAAATATATTTAAAGTTACTGAAAATTCGATATTTTACTATCCATTGACTTCTGATCTCTCTAATTCTTTTATATTTATATTTATTCGTTTTGAAAGCGATCTACTTTATAATGGTGGATATTTAATTAGTTTTTCGGTGATTATTATTTTTAAAAAAATATTAATTAATATAAAATAACAAAATTATTTTATTAAAAAAATGGAAAACTTCATTGAATCTTTGATATTACAAATTTTATAAACATTTTTTTTGATAATAAACATATGTTAATTTAAAAAAAATAAATAAACGCTCAATTTATTTCCTTTATAATTTAATTATAAAAAATACAAGTCTTATAAGACTTGTAAGAGGAAATTCTTTAATGAAAATAATATTAACCGATATAAATTTGAATATTTAATGGATATACTCGATGGGTGTTAAGAACGATGTTATAAATTTCGTTGATTCAGTGAGAATCATTCATATGCAACATAAGATTATTTTCAAGTGGAATAAATATACTTTGTATCTTTTTTTTATCCATATCGTATTTAAATAGATTAAAATTGAAAATTTAACATTGAAGCAATGTCAGTAAAACGAAGACTGCGAATGCCGCGGTACATTCGGTTCATTTTTTTTCATTTCGAACTGGAAATAAAACAGTTTTGTTATCTTCTCGCATTCGCCATCTCGTAGCAGGCAGCACTCGGTTTTCGCAGCAGAAAGAGGCAACGGCCCGAATCGCGGGCAAAAAGCACTCTATATATATATATATATATATATATATATATATATATATATATATATATATATATATATATATATATATATATATATATATATATATATATATATATATATGTCTGTATAAAAAGAGAGGAGGCAAAAAAAGAGCACGCAAGGAACCATAAGCCCGGCAGTAAAGTCTACGGTTCTACGATTTGCCTCTATCTACATTTTATTTGTCGGGAATAAAAACTATTATATGTGCTCGCCCGCCTTTAGGCCTTTCAGTTCCATTGTTTGTATGTCCGTTTGTCTGCTCCGGGGGAAAAAAAACGGACGAAAGTCATCGAAAGACGTAAAAACATTTTGGTAACAAGCTGTCCTAGGTCTCGTGCAAATGCGAAATTATTTAAATTTACCATATCTTCGCTTTATGTAATTCGTTCTTATAGTTTATACGGCATGACGACGATGTATGACATTTTATTATCGAGCATCGAATGCAAAAACATACTGAATGCTTCGTAAAAATGCTTTACTATATTTCTAGTAATAGTATTAGTATCAACGGTAATAACAGTAGTGGTAGTTCGATTTGTGCATTTTTTTTCAACTTTGTAATAATAATGTGTCGTAAAACGAGGTGATATTAATTTGTGTCAAACTATATTTTATTTGAACTAATAATTGACAACACTATAATCAGTGACAGCTTACTATTTATTTTATATATTTTTTAAAAAAGTTAAAAATATTGAAAAAAATTACCGTTGAGAAAGCAGTGCCGATTAAAGTTATACGAACAACTCGATTTTTTATCATGAATGTCCTCCCCTATAACCTTTTGGCACTGCTATTACGCAGTATCAGTCGAGCGTACCAAATTATATTATAATTATTTTATTTTGTCAATAATATATATATTTTTGGTAAGTATTTATTTTTTTCCAGTTATATACACGACTCACCATTGTATACAATTTATTTAGTGCATATAGTGAAAAAATGTATTATAACATAATTTGAACGATATTTTTATTAGGAGTAAAACGAAAAATATATATTATAAATTCATAGAAAATATTGTATTTTAAATAATAATATTTTTATTATTTTCACTCAAAACTGTTCTGTACTAAAGGTTATCTCACCAATGATAATTATATTTAATTGACATAATTGCGTACGATTATCATGTTTTATAAATATTATAGTATATTTCATTTATAAATTAATCGACTCGTTTTATTTATATGATAAACAAATAAAAATTTAATATCTAAATTCTATTCGGACGTTAGAAAGTTCTTTATATTTCTTATCGATATTTAATACGAAAACTTGAAAATAATATATGAAATATATACTAATTTACACAAGATGAAAGTTTGAAATATTAAATTATAGACCTAAAGTCTAATTTGTTAATTCGTACATGTTTAATGAAAATTTGGGCAAGAATCGTGCACGGGCAGAGTGCGAATTTGTGCAAACAAAAAACCGAATGAATAATGTATGCGTACAAAATGCCCTCGACGTGAATACACAATAAAGTATTTCTACGGTATAATTTCAAAATTTCAAATAGACCTTTGCCGAGCATTAAATTGAGATAAAAATGCTCGATAAATAAAATCCGCTTTAATATAATAATACGTTCAACGGAACGTGCAATCGTATAGTGGAGCGTCTCCTGCAAAAATTTCATTTTATACGTAATATAATATATATAATGTAATATCGAGAATAATAGAATTTTTCCTGTGCCGAAAATGAAATTTCACCAAGTATGTAGTATTGACCAAGAATGTCACAGTATCGCAGTTTTCCCTTTTTTAATCAAAAGCTCGATTCAATTTAGTTTAGAGGAAGGGATATCCGTTCCGTGGGAGGATATGTGCATTTTCTTTCCTTTTTCCAGTCTTTTCCTTTTCTTTTTTTTTTAAGAAGAAATGAAAAGAAAAACATCAACATAGCATTTTTTTTTTTTAGAAAATAGACAGTCGTATACAGACAGTCATCCACTTTCATAAAACTTACACATTCACACACATTTCACGTTTCTGAACGTTTTAAAATATATTTTTTTATACTTTAACGTATTCATGTACACGTACAAGTTTATTATTTATATTTATTTTATGTTAAATTGCGAAATCTAAATTATATTTATTAAAATATAATTTACAATAAAAACATCAAAATAAATCGAACTATTTTCATAATCAATATTTCAATCGTTGGATAACCTTTGATCATTAATTATCTATTATTGAAAGGATTTATAAATTTAATATTTTGACTAATTTAGCACAATTAAATATTGTGAAGAAAAAAGAAAAACAATTAATGGAAAATATCAAGTACATAAATTTTAAAAATCGTATAAATTTCTTAGTTCGAATTTAATGAGGGCACAAAGTCGATACATGTCGTTCTCAATGTAATTGATGTATTTATGGCCTTTTAAAATACATTTTATTTTTATATTCATTGTTTTATAATTTTTACAATGTATTTCTAGAAGTATGTTATTGATAAATATAAAATTTATCCATTGCTTTTACGCGCGCACAATTTCTACATTTTTCTTTTAAACGAAATATTTCTTTTTAACGGTAAACGATACGCTCTTTAATTCAATATCCAGGTTGTAAAAATATTTTTTTTTATCGCGTATGGGTTGTAAATTTTCATCGAAACCGTTTTTAATTTCGATAAAGAGAAAACGTTTATCGCGTTCAACCTCATATTTTACATGCGAAAAAAAACCGTAACACTTTTCAAAAACGTAAAATCGCACTAATCAGGTCATATTTGTTGAAAAACTGGTCTAACTATTATTTTAATAGATTTCTACCACAACAACATATACGAATTTGTTTTTTTTTCTTTTTTTGAACCGTTCGACGACTTTTCGCCGAAATTTTATCATTGCAATAAATAATGTCGCGTTTTACGTAATAAAAACGACGTTAATTAACCGAATCCATTTGAAGCCACTCACTTTATCAAATATAGACTTTTTACGGCTTTGTGTTTCACGTATTGCTTTCAAATCAACTCGCATCGATATTTAATTATCTTGTTATATTTTTAGTATTTTATATAATAAATTTCTTTATCAACCTTGACTGAACTATAAATCATCCTAAAGTGAAATAATCAAATTTTCAATTATTTAGTATTGAGATAAATATAAAACGACATAACATTATTGTTAGATAATTGTTAAAGTATAATTATCCAAACTATTATACCAGTCAATATATATATATATATATATATATATATATATATATATATATATATATATATATATATATATATATATATATATATATATATATATATATTATACCAGTCAATATATATATAACAGAAAATAATATTTCCTTAGTTTATTTTTTTATTAAAATTTTTTAATAATATAATATTTCTAGATTTATATTTAATATGTGAAAAACACAATTAGAAAATGAGTATTTTAAAGATATGTATTATATTGTAATATCGGATAATATACTGAGCGAAGATATGAACATCTGCATTCAGTTTGTTAAAGCTATATTTTTATCTGATCCTCGTTGGAAAATTCGAATAAAAATGCAAATTTTCTCGCCGGCTTTTCCTCTTAGTTTTGTGCACACGAGAACCCCCGCTGGCTACAACTTGTTTGCATAAAATGCTTACCACGTCTACATTTTAAAAGACGGACTTTCTTGTTACATTTTTAAGGGTTGTTGTTACACTAGAATTGAATGCTCTTTGCGCAATTCAAATCTTTGCGTTACATTCGACACCTTCATTAAAAAAATAAAAATAAATAAATATTGCGATAGATACGTAAAAACGTGTTCCGTTATATATTTGACACACTTTTAACATTATTAAAATTTACGACCGATTATAATATTATAATATGATACACGTGAAATCTTCGTTAAGCTAGCGAGGGTGTATATATTAATTTATATGGTAATTACGGAAGAGGCAATTTTATATTTTTATAACTTTGCGATCTAAATAGAAATCTTTACAGCTCGAGAACGGTTGATACCCCTTCCAAAAAGGTTCTTTCTAAACTTGTCCTATTGTGGACGAAGAGGGTTTTTCGGTATCTTTTCTCTCTCTTAAGTTCTGTATGTATAAAAGTTTGCGAATAATATGTATATGTACAGCTCATAACGTAACGATTCTTAAACTTTGAAATATATATATTTTTTTTCTCGATAAAATACTATGGACCATTATATTGGTTTCATCTAAATTTATTACGCACATATAAATAGCACAGATGATAAATATTCTAAGCGACAAACGTAAAGCCGAAGAAAAATAGGACAAAGTCTTGTCATTTCAGATGAAGAACGATAGGAATTTATATGTAGTGATTGATGAATGCCAACAGCACCAAATGCTCCGATGAAATTGCATGATCGTAAAACCGAGAATTACGCATACTCTGTTGTAACGAAGGTCACTCAAAAGGCTAATTTTATTTACAGCAAGGGGCAAAACATCGGCGGAAGTAAAGCGAAGAACTTATTCTCTTTATGTTTCTGGCGTAAAATATTTTTGAGTAATCACTTTATTGTTTGAACAAAACTGATCAATTTTACGGTGCAATCGCTGTAATTTTTGAAGATTTAAGTGTGTTTTTATTGAGTTGTAAATAATAACAACTATTTAGTACTATAGAATATGAACACTGATGCGAATTATATATAAGTATATTTTTACCGTTAATTTATTAGATCGAATTGTAAATTATATACATAATAACAATTTACAAAATTAATCACAAAATTGACAATATATATATATATATATATATATATATATATATATATATATATATATATATATATATATTAATAGTTTCAAGTTTTATCAAATAAGTCATATAAAACTTAGGTTAATAAAATAAATATGAAAATTTATGTTTTATCATGTGAGCACTTTTATATATACGATGATGGCACGAAATAAATAAAATAATCGGATGGTTTGGAAACTTACTTTGGAAATCACAGGTAGCAGTATTGTGGGTCCCTTCCCCTCAACGGCAGTATCCCTGATAGGGAGAACGTGAGGCCGATACCAAAACCTTCTGCTCGTAGTATGGGATTAAGAGCCGTTCTGCCAGCCCAAAGAATACACAATTAGGTTACGTTCAGGTGGCCTGCCTAACTTCTCCCTCAGGATATCCAGGACCTCAATATTTGCGTATTTGTACGCACCTTAAGTCGACGCACGCACACACAACCACCCCCAGATCACGGGATAAGCTGTTTAATTTAAAAAATTTTCCGTCCCGACACACCCACCCAACGTCTGCCTTCCCTTTCCAACCCATATCCTGACCTTTCCTTCTAGCGTTCTCTTCCTTTTTTTTTAAAAAAAAAAAGCGCCAAATGTGGATTTTTTTGCATTTGGCGCTCTTTTTTTTTTCTTTCTCTTCTTTTTATTTGCAAAATAAGCAAACAAGCCCTTGATACGGCCGCCGTAGGTAGTTGAGTCGCTTCGCACAATATTCGCAAAGCGTAATCTTGTGTAGTTTGAACGCTCCGATATTCTGGCTCATATATGAGTTGCAGAAGATAAAAAACAAAATGGATAGGCCAAAACATATTAATTAAAATGTATATAAATTGGTCAAATTATTTTCTAATGCGTATACCTACTTTGTATCCATATAAGATATTATTAGTCGTAACATCGTTTAATGGCGTGTATAATATGTTATTAATTATACTTTATAACAAATGTTTATTTGCATATTATCCGACAAACAAACACATTTATAAAAGCATCAGATTATTTAAGACCTATTTGTACTCATTTACATAGTAGTACTACATAATAACTTTAGAAATCATTGAATTTAAAATTTTATTAAACAATATATATATTATTTTTAGTAGGAAAATATATAGTATTTTTTAATTAAAATTAATAAAATGTTATTTGTAAGATTATAAATGAGATAAGATATAAAAATTGTGCTATACCTATATATATAATAATATTATCAAAGTACTGTAATGATTCTATAAGTTGTACGCTTTTTTACATTATTGCAGTAAAAATTTTAAAATATGTTAGAAGTAGAAGCTTAATATTTTCATTAATGACTTTACTTAAATTTAATATCTATCTCAAGTTCGCGAGATTAAAAGATGATTCCCTATTTATGAATATATTAACTTTAATGCCGTCTGAGTTGAATTAAGTTTTCTGAATCGTTATCGATTCACCATGCAAATTGAACATTCTTCCATCCCACCCTTCACGGATATTTTCGTATTCATTTTCTCGGCTTTTCACCGGAAAATCGGCTTCGAAAAGAGGGAAAAAAAGCGTAAAGAAAAAAAAACGCAAAGTTCGCGCAATTGATCGTCGATGGGTTTGTGAAAAACTTATCAGGTCGGTTTTTAACCTAGTGGCTGTGTATAAAGTGCTTCAGCAATAAATAATAAATTTAATTAAAATTCCTGTCATGGAGCCTTATAACAGTCGCTTCTCGAGATAACCTTGGGTACATATAGAACCGGGTGGTCCGTATGTCCCTGATCGCGTTTCGTACCGAACGAGTACCGGAAAATGCTCACGGACTTTTCGTCCAAAAATATTCGAGAAATATCGTAAGTATAAACTTGCAATCTACCTTCTCATACCTTTATAGCTTTTTCCTGCGAGTTTACAGGAAGTCAAATATATGTGTATATGTCTATGTGCGTCCTTTCTCGCTTAATCCTTATCAATTTTTCAATATTAAATTTACAATATTATTATCCGTGAAACCTTTATATTATTTATAACATATGAAACTTGATACTGTCTCAATTTTATGCCTCTCTTTAATTAGTACATGTATCGATTTCATGTCTTTATTAATTTTAAATTTATGTGACCTTTTTATTTTTTTAATATTTTATAAATGCGAATAAGGGTGATAGTTAGTATAAGAGGTGAAAATTTCTTATCTTTAAAATATTTTTATTTCAATTATATTTTTCTCTTATTCACATTCATCTAGTCACAAGATTTATCACTATTGCACATCCAAATTAAAATATTAATTATATTTTTACGTATTAAATTATTTATATGTATATACATTTAATATATAATATCAGTAATCGTTCTCGCTTATGTGAAAAGTTTTACATTTAGAATAAATTTAATTCTCAGAATTACATTCAACCCTTTTCAAAAACATTTTCAAAAGAAAAAAAACATAACGCAAAAAGAGGTATTGTGATAATGCGAAACTGTAAAATATGTATTCTAAGTAAGTTTCACGAAGAAGAACGCAGATGGTCTCATAAAGGTGAGAAGACGAACTTGAATAGACGAGTTTGATATACAAATTTGCTTATAAAGGCTGCGATCGATATTTTCAAAATAATATATATAAGAGCTGAGAAAATTTCCAACAGAAATACAAAATGGTACATTCCTTCGGTTAGAGAGGCGCGTTATTATGTAACTCACAATGATATGGCGAAACGTCCCTCAAGTTTTTAAGATAAAATTTAATAAGGAACATCACGAAGAGCGAAAGTACGTTCTATGACATTTTTACATGCTTTTCGGAGCAATTTATTTCAAACTTTAATTTATATCTGAATAGGAACGTTTTTTTAGCATTTCGACTGTATATCACCAATACGTATGTAAAATCTGCAATAGAACCATTATTATTATATTATAAATGTATTGGTTCGATCAATGGATATGCACTTATAAGTTTCAAATGGTTCACGGTTTTGAAGAGAAAAAAAAAATTTTTTTTTTCATCATTTATAAACGGAAATTATTGAATCAGATTAAAAGCGGGCTCTCAATTAAACGAAAAAAAAATACTATATATAATATATGTCCCTTATCGCATTTTGATTGTATCGAACGAAATTAAGTTTTTAAAATGTTTCATTTTGGTTTTTGCATAAATGGTTGTTAAATGCTAATTTGCACGTTCGCTTCCGCTCGCAAATTTTGAACTTTAATGCAGATTATTTGATATTTATATGTTTTTATTCTTGCGCACCGTTTTTTTTTAACTTCTTTAAGTTCAGCTGTATGGCAAGTTTGGAAATGTCACTCAAATTTTAGTTATTGTAAATTTAAAAATTAAATTAAAAGTTTCAGACATTGACAGGAGATATTCTTATCGATTCGAAAGGAAATTTTTGAAAGTTTTAAATTACTATAGATTAATTAAACTTAAAATAATAATTACTTTTTATAGTAACAATATGCAAAACGCAATCTATTATTAACAAATAAAAATTTGTTTTTTTAAGCAAAATGATATGAAAATGTAATATTTTTAAATACATTTATTTATATGTAAGAAATTTCGTATTTTCAGTGATATCGGCAATATTTTAAATAGAGTAATTTTTCTATAAAAGTTTTATACATATATTATTGACTATAAATGTTATTTATAGATGTTATCCTTAATAAAATTCCCAAGCCATCAAATGAAATTATATCAATAAAAGTATTTTTTTTATAAAAAAAATAATTCTAAGGAATATCGTTGGAACTATTGACATTATTAAATAGATAAAAAATTCAATTCATCGAGTTATATTGCTCGGTATAATTTAATATCCTAGACAGAATTAAAACAAAAAAAAAACATATATACAAAGCCATATGCAAATTTTCAGAAAGCGTAGAACAAAACAAACGACAGAAATGTCTACGTTTGAATTTTTTGCCATATAATCGTATAAGATTGTATCGAATTCGTCTTAAATAACCTGCATGAGGCTTTTGCGACGATCGTTTATCTATACGTTGTCGCTTATTATCTTATTCAATTTTATTCTTATTTAAAAAAAAAAGATTGCAACCATACCGACGAGATACGTCTACATATACGTTTTATAAACGATAAAAAAATGAAGCAAATAAAATGAAAAAAAAAATAGCCGAGGATTCAATAGAAATGGGAATAGTGGTAGACAAATAAAATTGTGAGGCAGTACCGTGCACAGACACACAAAGCAGCTCTCGAAATGGTCTTCACGACCAAAGCTAATGGCATTCCATTCTCCACATCCTGCACTCGGGGCATAACAGCCATCTTCCATAGTTGGGACCACTCCTTCTTCCAAACTCAAATCTTCACCACCACGACCTGTACTATCGCCACCACCTCGAGCACCATTATCACCACCACCACCGTCACCATCGCCACCACCAACGCCACCGCCACCATTGTCGATACCAGGGGTGGCTAAATTTTTTTCAAAAAAGTACTATGGTTTTTCGATCACGTGATATTATCTCCAAGGCAAGAATATATTATATTTATATTGGAATATACGTTTTATGATTGGTTTTTAAAACATAAGCTTATAACAAATTATATTTTATTCCAATAAAATTATATATATATATATATCGTTTTTTTTTATATTTAAATTTCATTATTATTTGTATAAGCGTATATTGAAAAAAATAACAAAAACTGTAATGTATTTATTTAACAGAAATTAAATAAAAAAATATAGCAAATTTCGATCTAAAAATCAATTATAGAAATCACTTTTGATGTGTTCTTTAAATTTTAAATTTATCATTTGTAATAAAAAGTGCATATTATTTTTATATTAAAATATTAAATGATAATATTTGATGTTTTTATTCTTTATATATGTATATCGTTTTTATTCACGTTCAGTACATTATTTTAATATAAAACATATACAATTTTAGTAGCCCTATATATTCAAATGTAATACGTACATAATTAAAATTATTCAGCGGTTATTCAACGTATATTTGATGATCTAAATTTATAATGCGAAAGTTTTTTAACGAAAAATCCCCGTACGCTCCCAAAACAACCCTTTGCGCGTCGCATTTTAGCCACCCCTGATAAGCACCAATACCAACGACGGCTAAACCACCCTTAACGCGGTATGTGTGCACCGAGTGTATTCATTGTTGATAATATGCATGTGAGAACACGAAGGCGATTTCTACCCCATCATTCCCATATACCGTCATACACCGCAGTGGTGTATCCTGCATGTGTACCCCACATCGAAAATGTTTATTCATTCGCTTCGGGGAGGGTTAGGAAATATAATGGCGGCGCGGGCAAATGCCCGTTATGATATACGGCCATCGGGTATGCCGCATTACGGTCGCGGCCTTTAATTTCCCCACTTTAATTTCGATTATTATTGTTATTATCATTTTATGATGATTCTGTGCGAAATGAGATATCGACAGACGCAATCGTCATTAAACGAAATTGACGATAAGTTCGACAATTTCGAATCGGATTACTTGAAAAAACGATTAAAAAAGAACGATACATATATTCAAGATACGAATATAAAAATATCATTATCAATTTATTATTCAGAATATTGTATTCGATTCATATTAATTATAGCTACATTAAACCGTTTTAGTTTTAAATTTCGATAACGATTCGTGATTTTTAATATTAATCTTGTTCTAATCTCTATAATTCGCAGTAATCTTTTTATAACCAATTATTTTATTGATAGCATTCATAAGAATATCTCATATTATATTGATATTTTTTTATCACAATTCCTATTGTATTAAAATTAAAATTTTATCAATATTTATTCATAATAAAATTCAATATTTATTCCGTATAAGAAAGAGCTTTCGTCGAAACTTTCTTTTCAGAACTTTTACAATATAGATCGTTCGCTACAAAAAAAAGCTTTTACCTTGAATACATTCAAAGTTTACGTTTAAATTGAAGCGAAAACAAAATGCGCGCGAAAATACATTCATATTTGAAGAGGTCAGAGGCTCTTTTACGTCCTGCCTGTACACAACACGCGTGTATTATATTATTGTACGCGCGCGTTTGTTCATAAAAACCGTTGGAGAACCCCTGGTTGCAGTGCGGGAACTTTCATTCTACGAATAGTTTAACTCACAATTTATAATTAACATAACAATTGTATTCTAAACGATTACCGATGATAAAAATAAACCCACCACTATCACAAATTTGAATCTATCTTTTAACGTTTTAACTAGATAATATCACGTTGTGATATATTATATACAGACTGTTTCAAAAAAATATTTCCAATTTTATTATATTATAAATTTACAGTGCATTTTTCGACATTAATTGTTATTTTAAAAGTAGCATCATGAATATAAAAGAATTATTGTATTTTTCATTTATTTAGTTAATTTTATTACTGAAAAATTAATCGATTAGTTTAAAATTAAATTGTAATTTATCGAATTAAATATGTTAATGATTCAACAGATTATATTAATTTGTAGCAATATTTATCTTTTATTAGATACTTTAAAATCTATTATCTGTTTTGTCATAATAGTTTTTTCACAAAAAAAAACAAAGTTTTTTTTTATAAAAAAAAATTGTTGTGTATAAAAGACATAAAGAAATAAAATTTGACATCAATATGAAATAAAAAGGTATTTTGTCTTTTCAAAAATGGATTTACAGTTTTCGAAATTATTTTTAAATATACGTCATGCTTATTTATTTATTTTTATTAAATTTACAAAATAATAATTATTTAAGGACATTTGTGAATAAGTTTATAAAAGCGTTGTAATATACGTAATTTCATATCCACCTTCAATATTTACTATTTTATCTTATCACTCGATTATTATGTAGATTTTACGCGTGCAAAATTAGTAAAATGTAGTTTTCCGGATAGGTATGTGTGTGTTTTCACGAATTCGACATTCCCGCTTGTCAATTACGGTCCGGACACGGACCCAAAAACAAGAAAACAAGAAGGTAAATGAGTCAATGGGGATGCTGAAATCTGTTACGAGTAGACTGAAAACGAAATCTTCACCCTGCTGAATTAGGAATAAGCCCTCGCTGTTTACCTTTGAGCGGGTAGATGGACTTCGTTAATTAGTTCGCTTTTGAAACGAAAACGGCGATCGTACGAATCAAACGATGCTAGAATTTTTAATGAAGTGCGCTAAGTACATAGAAATAAACGACTATTTCGTTAATTATGTTCAATGGTTTATTGGCTATGTTTTGAATGTATGTGTGTGCGCGCGCGCGCGTGTGTATGTGTACATGATATATCAATAATTGTACAAAGTTCGGATTGTACATATTGTCTATTACGCTATTAGTTCGATTCCACGGAATGTTAATGTAAAAGCGGAATGTCGTAGCGGACTTTCATTTCATATAGTTCATCAACCTTACATTATTATTTATATATGCATAATTTTAATATAGCTTAATAGTAAATTATATTATTTTAAATGTCTATTATGTCGAATAAATCTATTTATTTACATACAATAAAGTTTACCATGTATATTTTTACTTTTGATTTTAAAGTGTAATAAAATTAGATAATATAAAAAATAATAATGTTTCAAGATTTGTATAATAATAATTGACAATATTGCATAAAAATAAATCTTTTATTTAAAAAAAAATCTGACAAATAGTTTATAATTTTTTTTTATTAAAAATATATGAAATAGATAAAAAAAATATTTATTCAAATATATCATAATAATATTAATTAAATATATTTTAATTTTACGAATAAACTATCGTTGAAGAAAAATTATAAATTATCGTTAAAATAAACGGAAAAATTGCTAAATCTATCAGAAGTCGAATGAATATTTATGTCATGTAATTTACACGAATTTTTATGATACGTAAACTTTATAATACCTGTGAAACGACACAGTACCATATGGCAGACGATTGTATAATAAATAGATGTTTCCCTGTATCTATTCTTAACAGATTCTACGCTTATTTTATGCTTTTGTAACACCCTTTATTTCACAACTGATCTATCGTCGAAATCGCCTATTAATGAATTTGACAAATAAAAAATCGTTAAAAGTATCGAATCACTAAAAGATACAGTGCGATAATTTACGTTTAAAAGTAGAGTGTGGATTTTTTTCTTTCAACAACATGGAATGATTTATAAGGAACGTTTTTTTTTTTTTTGTTTTTAAATTATAAGGCTGTTGTGTTTAACTTTTTGTTGTTGGCTCGGGCACTTTTACACCGTGGTAAAACGATAAAGGGCTCACGTCTGCGTACATCACTCGTTTTTATTACTAAATTATGCGTAAGCTTGCTTATTGAATCGACATGTTGGCTTTTTAGGAAATACCAAACATATTTTTTTTTTAGGTATGAGATAACTCGAAAGATTGATGGCGCGCGCGAAGGATATTCGATTTTTCAGTATATAATTCCGTTGATTCAATTTGTATTCAGCGTTCGTTGTTTTACATAATTCTGTGTAGAACGGCATTGATAATTATATATTATAAAATTCTATTTTTTTTTCTACGTAACTATGCTGTGTTCTGTTTTTTGTTTTTGGATTAACAATACAATGTAACCTTAAATTGACATTGTTCAGTAAATCAATTAGAAACAGAAACGTTTCATGGAATTTATAGATTAATCGAACTGGTTGCTAGTATATAGAAACGTCATTTCCTTGTGACCCGGTCGTAATACTATTGCTGACAAAGGATTACATTTCTTCTCTTTCTTTACGAATGGATAATCTCGATTTTCGTTATTTCCTTTGTCTTGAATTTAACATTTAAATTCAAATAAAATGTATGAAAAAAATAAAGTTATTCGATTTAGTAGTATAATATTACGAAACGACAATTTTCTAAATTAATAATTTTTCAAAAAATACAGTAACATCAGCGTTTCCTAAAATATTAATAATAAATTATTTTCCTACTTTACTAAATAAAATCTCTAATTTAATGTTCAACATTCGACATTTTTAAAAGGATTAACATTTTTTTAACATGAATAGCCGGTACGTGCTTCAAAAAATTTAAGCACGTTGAAAATTTTCATTATATATATATATATATATATATATATATATATATATATATATATATATAATTTAATCAATTAATACATATAATAAATAGATTTGTGTATAGAATTTTATTCTGATGCTAGCAATAAGACTATAATTAGGTCGTATGTTTATTTCTTAATGTGCATAATTTTATAATAACCGTCTTAATTGAGATATTATAAGTGGTTTCCCTTAATTACAATTTAAATTATCCCAAGATTCCATACATAGATAAAATATTTAAAGTATATAGAAGAATAATAAACACAATATATATATATTTTTTTTATAATATAAAGATATTTAATAAAATTGTAAAATATTTTTTGACCTGATTATTTCGATGTTCACCACGTAAAGATACGAATGAACTTAACGAGATCCAAAAAAAATGCGACCGACAAACAAACACGATTTTACTATTTAATAAATATTTTTCTTTAATACGCGATAATTAGATATAAAAAATTATACATTTCAGTATCATAAACGATGTACTCGTTTCTATTTATACACGTTTATCAGACATAAAAAAGCGATATTGTCTCACGTGACGGGTTGTAAAGCGTGCGATGCGCGTTCTTAACGTCTTTTTCAATATTGTTTTTGTCATACACACACACACACACACACACACACACACATATATATATATATATATATATATATATATATATATTTCATTTTTTCCGCTTACTCAATAAAAATTGGCAGTTCAAGAAAAAAAATACCGCCTGTATATGTAATAACGAACGTATGTATGTAATATGATCGCATGACCTATGCCAACAGAATACGCGAGTTGCAAATTAATTTCGTTACGTAATGGTAAACAGTCGCCTTAATATTATGACCGACGATTAAATTTTTTTATGATGTTTTTTTTATGTTCATATCCATTATACATATATATATATATATGTGTGTTTTTTTTCTGTATGCGCGTTTATATTATATGATAATAAGATGTGGATTTAAAATTTCCGAGAATCTGCGGTTATCTTTTAAATGCGGAAACGGTCGTTTATAATATAATAAAAATATTAAATATTATAAATATAGCTTGGAAGGTCAGGATACGATTTAATTTATAGGTCAAAATTAATGATTTATTATATATATAAGATCGGATTAGCGTAATTATCTATTTTAATAGCGTAAATTTAAATTATAATATCATTATATTTTATTATTATTATAATACGAAAATAATCATTCATATAAATAAAAATGTGTAATTGTTGAAAATCTGTTTTAATATAAAAATATTACGTAGTACTTTTAGCTGTTAAATATTTCTCTCGTGTTGATTAAAACTCAAATTCTATTTTAAATATAGTAACAATATAATGTCGTCTAATTATATTCGGGTCATTTTATTTCTTGTTTCCTAAATGTTTTTAATCTCTAATAAAATAAATTAAATTTCGTATTTCGGAACGAAATTCCGCAATGTTTGTGTTCATTGTTAATTTCCTTTTTTGTAATGCAATTATTGAATATACTATAACTATACGTTTAATATTTTTAAATAATATATTCTATGATATTTATTTTATAAAATTTAATAATAATAATAGTGGTGTTTAAATATATTAGTAGTAAACAATAAAATAAAATAAAAATAATTCAAAATATTAACAATATAATTATATCATGAATTTAATTATACTGTACTTGTGCTATAGTATGAAAGTGTCATAATACTATAATTATCTATTTATAGTATGATTATTAAATAGTGTCAAAACCATGCTATTTTTTGATTACGAACTTTTTTTATATATAATTGATTTTTAAAATTATTAAAATATAATATAAATGTATCCATATAAAATAAGTATATATAATACATTGTATATATTGAAAATGTGTCGTATTTGAACGGAATATAGTACGACATATAATACAATACAGAACACAATTCCACTAACTTTTTTACCTGCCTTTTCTCATACGCGCCCATACAGAAAAGATGAACAAAACCGGTGGGGGGGGGGTTATTTACTTATATAGAAAGGAAAAAATAAACAAAAACTCTAGTTTACTTCCTTATTGCACAACCCTTTCGTTTTGTTTAGCCCTCTCTGAACAATACAATAGTCGATGCGTTACCCGGAAAACTATTGTACAAATTTTGACGACGGTCACGCAATTTTAGCTTTACGCATTCTCTGTACTTTTTTTTTCTGTATACACGTTTAATTGTATAAATTCGTTTTTGTTTTTTTTTCTTTTTTTTGGTCTTGGAATTGTTTTGAAATAAGAATTCGTCATAAATTTTCCGTTTTCCTTAAGCATCTTTTATATTCTGTTCTGTCCGTCGTCACGGTAATTATCCTATTGAACCCCTTTAATTCTTCATCTTAATTTTAAAAATATTTTTATTTTATTATACCAATATACGTTATATATTATTTTTTTCATTTTTCGTCCTACATCAGCAATATTGCAGAATTTAACTCGATTTCTCCGTGCGTCAACTTCGACCTAATACGTTGTAACGATGGCCATTTTTTCTTACGGTGAGGGTGGTCTATATTGAAAAGTGATCTGTCGTTTTTCCTTGATATTATATCGCAATAAGATTTTATGGCAATGGAAAGGGTCTCGAATGCGTACGTCAGGGTCTGAAATTTACATTGAAAATTTCATATGTACATCCATATATGCATACGTTCAGTATAGAGTTGAAGGGCCACCCTGGCATATAGTAACAGCTGCCGCGTTAGCAACGAAAAGCACTATCTATTTGCAGATTATGAAAGAGAAAATCCAATATCCTTGTTGGTGTGGGTCCTTCCCCGTCCTTTAGGTCGAGCTGCTGGCGGCTGTCTTATATTAAAATTAGATTCCATGTGTATTTCAAAAGCGAGCGACACATGCACAGTATAATATATTATTTTACGACCCGGGGATTTACAGTCGGCTGAAACTTTGAAAGAGTCGGCCAATTGTCGCAAGTTTCCGCTTAATTTTTATCATTAATTAATTGCCTTAATAAAATACATAATATAGATCTTCGATAAATAATTGAACGGCAAAAATGAAACTGGTTTTTGCGGCAAATAAAGTTTGACAGTTTTTTTTCTTCTTATTTTTCGCTCGCTTCGAGCCATTCTTGTTGCGAGTGTAGGCGATCTATACGATGTTAAAGTAATAATTTATCTAATAAAACCGATTAACGCTATAATTTACATTGTTATCCTATTGAAATGTAGTATTTGAGAATGAACCTTCTGTGGAAAATTAAAATGAAAATTTCTTAAATGTATTTTTTATAATAAAACGATGTATAAAAAGATATCGATATAATTTGATGATATCTCACATTGAGAGTTGCCAACAGAATATTAAAAATTATAGTCAATTAATATGCTTAAAATGAATATTGTGTAATTTAATATCATAGAATTGTTTGTATGGTTTTTCAACACACTAAGATAAAAAAGATAGAGATTGCCAAACTGTAGGTGTAAAACTAATGAGACTTTAAAATTGTATAATATTTAATAGTCCTTTTAAGGATATAAATACAATTTAAAATTAATATAAATAAATTACTATTGATAAAACATTATAAAATAGCTTTATTAAAATTAAACATTTTTTATTAGAATTTAATACTTATGATTTTTAATTTGCTAATCGACAACAATATAAAATGATATAAATTTAATTAATTACATATAAAATATTCACATTTATTTTAATATACTAATAATAGTGGAATTAAAAAAAACGATTAAATTCTGTAATAATTCAGATTAGATAATCAAAGTGACAAATGTCCATTTTAATTGAAAAAATCAATCAAAACGTCAAATTTTACGATACAATAAAAAATAAAATTTTATTTATTGCTCATCATCTATAAAATAAAACAGGTGGAAGAAATCTTTATCGATTTTTCAATAAAGAATTAATAAAAAAGTTTTAAATAAAATTTAATAATATATGCAATGCACTAAATATATCACCGGTATCTTATTGAGATTTCGACTCAAACTTATTACAGTTGACCTCATAGCAATAAAATATTTATAACTTCTATTAACTTTCTCTAATGATATAAAAATTTTGACTTTTAAAAGAAAAACTTGTATAATATTTGTATTGTAAAAATATATTAATGAATATTAACAGCCATTTTATAGTCGTAATTTATAATATATATATATATATATATATATATATATATATATATATATATATATCAAAAGTTGTTCGTATAATCGCACCGTTATTTATTTTAATTAATACGACAATATAAAAAATTTTCCGTGTAAAATACCTATTTTCGATAAAAGCGGTATAAAAGCGATATTTATTTTTATTTAATATCTTATCGTTCATTTTTTATTCTCCCCGACAAAAAAAAATACGAGCGGTACGCAGCCGTGAAACCGAATACTTTATTATACTTTTTAACGCGAAAGTTGTCTAGTAAATCCGATACGCATTTTACGCGAAGGTCGCGATCTTAAATCAAAGCTCGGGAATCTGGGGTTCGAGAATTTTCCTTTTTTTTTTCTTTCCTTCTTTTTCTTCCTTTTTTTTTCCTTCTACTTTTCGTATCCTGCGAAATAACGGCGTAAACTTCTTCGCCGTCAGCGCAGAGAATATGGCCGAACAGCTGACGTCGGTCGAAGGCCTGAACTAAAGAAAAAAATTGAATTCTTTGTGTTAAAGGGGGTCCAGCACCGCCTCTGGTCTGACCCTCTTTTTTCGTATACATTCTGCTGGTATATACAACAGCAATTCTCAACCAAGTCGTATTATAATTTTCATAATTATAAGAAAAAATATTAAATTAAAAAAAATAATTTAAGGTAATATAACTTTTCTGATATAAATTGAAATCTATTTATATATTTCAATTTATAATTTACAAATTTAAATATTAAAGTGCTTGTTCAAAAATTATTATTAATGATAATTTGGTTGATTTTCATCCTTTTTTCACGCTCTGGAAAATTTCGAATATGCTAATGGATAATTAAAATAATAAGTATGATTTTATTCATATTATTTTCAATAATCTTAGATTATTATAATTATTTTTATCTTTACCAACGATCTGTACTGGGACGATTTAGATTATTCTATACATATTTAATTCTTTTCAATAATACCGAAATTTATGCAATTATAATTAAACAATGCAAATATACCAAATTAACATATAATCAGACAAAATTTATATTATAAATATTTTTTTTTTTATAATATTTGTATCGGTAGTTAGTAATTATAATAATTGCGCCGAACACCGGTTGCAAATCACTGTCATAGACACGCATACGATCACACCATGCATAGAAATACTTGCACATACACACCATCCCCCCCTCCCTCTGAACACAAAGGCCACTCCTAACCACCCTTCACCGCACGCGCAGCCTCACTATTCGACCGCTAGCTATATACCTGTATGTCGAAAGCGCTATCTTTTTTTACACACGCTTAATACGGTCGTTGTGACGATCCTACATGTATATATATATATATATATATATATATATATATATATATATATATATATATATATATATACGTATGTCTGTTTGTGTGTGTAAGTGAGTTTTTGTGAGGGAAAATGTCGTCGAATCTGATTTTTCCCTTCCACGGGGCTTTCACGGTTAAGATACGCCCCGTCGACCTCTTTTAAATTTACGATTCATATCATTAAAATTACCCTCGGCACATCGTACACTTCTCGTTTATATTCCGATTTAAGTACGCTCATCTAAAAAAAATATATATATATATATATATATATTATATCACTCTCGTTTGTTGATTTCTGTTTATTCATCTATTTATTTATTTATTCGCTTATTTGTAATTCCGAGTTTCGTTTGTGATTATTGTGAAAAAAAAAATGCATATTTAAAATCTTTACACCTGGCGTAATATTATAATTTACATGAATTGAAAATCGATAGATTACATAGGTGTATTTGTAATTTAAAATTACAACATCGATTTATCATTATTATTGTGTATAAAAAAATATTTATAAATAACATTGATTGAATTTGATATTTACAATTTATTCACATCGTTTATAGATTAAATAGTTTGTATAGTCGACGATTCGACTCTATAAAAAATAATTTAATAATCAGAAAATAAAAAAAAACATGTCTAATTGGTATATGATTAATATGCGATATCTCTTGATAAAAATAAAAATAAAAATAATGCGAAAATCATAACTTTTTTTAATACAATCATAAACAACGTATATGATTAATGTCATAAAATAAATTTCAATAATGGCGCATTAACACAATGCGCATATATAAAAGTATACTTGCACATATAGTATAGACATTTGCGTATATGTATATATTTTTATCGTGTGAAATCAAAGAATTCGAAGGTGAAATTTTGTCTGTAACGGTAGTTTTCAGAAATGTACGCAGTAGGACGCAAACAATAGGCCGATGGCCATTTTATAGTCTTTTTATTGATTATGTTGGAACGAGTATTTCGATGAATGTTGTGTATGCCAAGAGGGTCGTTTGAACTTTAGGTACGTATTATATCGATATATATATATACATATATGAATACATACAGAATATAGAAACTGCACCCTTCACGGTTGACATTCACCCTCACTCTACGCACACTATAAAACACATCGGTCGGCTTTGAAACTTTAATCCAAAAATGGTTTAGATCATAACACACCATTTTTTTTTTCATAGAAAAATTTACATAAAAAATTAGTTTTAACGACGTGTATTCACGTTATATATTTGCGGTAAGTGTGTCGTAAACACAGTTTATGTACTTAATTACGTACTGAATGTATGATGAGTAATTTAAATTTTGAATCAAATTCTATGTATAATAATAATAATATGCGTATATATATATATATATATATATTTTATAAATATATATTAGTGATATTATGTGAGAATAATACAAAATTTATTCTCATCTGTCCAATTCATTAGACTTTCAAAAGCTAGCAATCTGTTCTTCATGTTGCATCAATAACATATTGAATATATTGGAATAAAAATTACTGACTGAAAACGTTAATATATTTTTACTAGAGTAACACGTTATTCGACCAATTTTTTAGTTATAAAATAAATTCTTGTGTGAAAATCATATTTCATTATAATTAATTCAATATTATATCATTCGATATTTATAAACTTCCAAAATTTTACTGAAAAAAATAAACTGGAAAAAATATAGGAATGCATTTAAAGAAACATAATTTTTAACGCTGAGATTTTTGCTGTAATTTATATTATATAATGTGTTCGTTTATGGAGAAAAGGCTTTTATGGACCACACAAAGGTGTCTTGTGATGTTGAATTCAGCTTTTCATATCATTTCTTATCAATCAGAAAAAAATTAATATTACAAAAAGTGTTTGCACCTTTTCTTTTTATATAATATTTTTTATCACGATGAATATATTATTTAAATATACCATTTGAATATATTATTGATGATAAAAATAAAATTGACTGATTAATAATACAAAAATAAATACTTAATAATATTGAAATTTAATATAAAAATCGCATTGAATTGCAAAATAAAATATAGATATAATAATTTTTCCTAATAATTTATAGATTACACGATAATTTAGAGTAAAAAGGAAACATTTTAAAAGCCAAAAAACATTACAGAACGAGGATTACTATTCGTTGAATGTTAAATTCGAACGTCACGCGATATATAAAACGAACAAAGTGGGTTAAATAAAAAAAAACATTATGTTTCCAATATTAATTCTAAAAAAAATCGTTCCAAATCGTTACGACGTTTCGTTTAGAAATTCGATTACTTATTATTATAATTAAAATTATACACGCGAAAATTAAATAGCATTTAATTTGACGCATATTTAACTATAGAATTGAGCGTTGAAAAATTATAAACCCGTTTATAATGTATCACGACAAACACAAAAAAATGTTGAAAAGGTATTTTTACGGTTCATTTACGAAATGCTCAATTTTAAATCCGCGCCCGTGATTTAACTGGTTGCCTACCTCTGGCACGCTTTTAAAGTGCCGCTACGACGCATGTCGGCTACAATCGACCCACCACGGTCGGCAAACACAACGACCCATAGATTTTATTTGCTTATAAAATTATATTTTACCTTATCAATATGCTCATTTATGTTCCCTTTCATTCTACCACACGTTTTGGCCGAAAACACACGATATAATGTCGTACATGAACCTCGTGTTTACAATCAGTACCTCAATTAGAATATTTCATTTTTGAAATCAACCGATTTTTCCGCATCATCATAATATAATAATATATTCAAATTACACACATATATATATATATAGATAATAAATTAATTTATAAACACGTTGCAACTTTTCATTATTATTTTATTCGTTTCTAAGGTACGCATCATAAAAAAATTCTTCGGTTTAAATTTATTCTGATCTTCGAACACAGCGAACATATTTAACTATGGCCGTTATATTGTTAAAATTTCGTAACAATACGAGAGGAAGCAAAATAAAAAAAAAATCAATATGTCATTGTGGATATTGTCATTGTTTCAAAAGTTTATTTATAAGTCAATAGCGACTTATTTATATGTCGTACGAGACAGAATAAAAATAACCCTTTTGTAAAAAGTCAACAATGTTGCTTCGTTACGAGGCGCAACCAATACCTAAAGGGGACCTCAGCGACATGCATACCTAATGCATTTTCTCCTTAAAACAATACTTCCTCGAGCTATGTTTATTTTAATTCCGAGAAATGGAAATAGTAGACGCTCTAAACGTTTAACTATACAATCTAAGCTGCAACGAGAATAACCGAATAAAATTGAAAATGGACACGAACAAAGATTGAATGTCTCAAACAGTTGGAAACGGGATTTCTTTATAGACAAATAACACGCGAATAAAATTTTATGCTTGATATTTATTTCAATTTTTCAATTATATAATTTAATTTTAAAAATTCAGTAAAACACTCATTGTGAATTATATATTAGTATATAAAAATGTTTGAAATATATTTTTTTTAAATTCATTTTTATTAAATATTTTAAAATATATTAAAGTTACAAAAAATATATATACTAAAAAATAAACTCTAAAAAAAAATATTACTTTAATTCGACTCACCCATTAAATCTTGAGTCTCTAAAGAGCTATATTAATACTTAATGCCCTGATATTTTAATTGATTTATATCTATATAATGAATATCGTTTAAAAATATTATTTCTTGTAATATATTTTTAAACGATAGAAATGAAAAAAAAATTGATATCAATTAGGTCAAGTTTAAATACTAAAAACCAAAAGTTAAAATGACAAATATAAAATTTTATTATCGTAAAGTAAACAGTGAGCCGCATCTGAATTAAAATAGTTTTGCAACTATCTAGAGATACTTTTGTTAGCCGTTAAAACGTTCATTGCACATCGGTTTTATAGCGCGATTCAGCTCGCCAATTTACATTTTTTATTATGGGATTAGATACGTTTAATAGCCATTATAATGTGTCACTTTTAGCGATGAAAAAAATTTTTTTACTCGCAATCAACGTTCAATAAATTCAATACAACACAAACACGAAATATTTTATACTTTATTATAGACGTAAGAATTTTGATAGTCGTGTAAATAAAAAAAAAATGCGTATATATATATAATATAATAATAATTTTGTTTACGATCCTGCATATTTATTATATATATATGTATGCGGAAATGCATGCCGAGCTTCTGTTTCAGTTTTCGAGGGCATCAAACAAGTCTTTAACGATCTAATTTCGCCAGAGATGTGACGTTTACAAGCAACTATATCAATTTTAAATTCAATTCCAAGTTAATTCCACAAGATGGCTCGCTCTCCTGTGTTGAATGATTTAAAGTGGTCATATAAATTCTTAATGGCGGCACTAAACTTAATATTACGGCCAATAAATGTTAATCACACCCTTCTCCTGGATACACACGTTTGAACATTATTAAGGCGATAAGCGATTGTTCTTTCAAATCTATAATATAATTGAGTGCATCGCGCAAAATTACACGAAATTTTATTGGCGCCATGTTTTCGCGAGTGAAACAAATTTTCAACGTTATTTTTTTATGCCTCAAATATAATTGTGTTAATTATGTTTTTTTTTGCGTTTTTATAAAACCACATTAATTTTACAATATTCAATAAAATATATAAAAATTAAATTATACTTGTTTATTAAGTCATTATTTACTAGTAAATAATCATCAGCGACTAAATCGTTAATATTTAATAAATATGTAAATATTGATGAAGTTTTTAATGTATAATAAGTATAATTTGTAAATAAAGCTAATTATAGAGTATTATTTAATATATAATATAATTTAAGTATAAGATTAAAATATATTTTTTTTTAACAATATTTAATCATTTAAAAAAATATTTATCATCAAATCATATATTTATTACTTGCTACATAATTAATACAATGTTGATAAAATCTCTACTACCATTTTTTTTTTCGAATTTCTGTATCTAAGATATATATTATTATATTTAATATTTATATTTATTATAATCGTGACAACATAAGTATAGAAATAATATAAATTTACATACCTTTAATATTGAAGAGCAATAAAAAAAACTATGCAATGATCTCTCAATGCATTAAATTTATTAAATCGAACATCACTTTGCGACACTTGGACTTTCAAATATTTTAACATTATTCACGATATGAAATATTCGACATTTTTTTATTCTTTTTTAATAAAATAATAATTTTTACTGCATTTTTTATGATAATACGAAGTGACTGTGAAATATGTACTCAGTTTAAGAGACTATAAAATGAACGTATTACATATTTTAATAATTGATTGATCAATTCGAGTATTATACGAGCAAATTTTACGCTTTTAAAAAAATAATATCCGATCGTGAAAATAAATAATTATTAAACGCGTATTAATTTTATGCGAATTACACTTTATCACCGTTGACTTTTATGAAATAATAATACGCTCAAATGTTTATCGTCATGATGCTGATGTTTGACTGAGGAAATGTTCTAAATTTTTTTTATACGTTAGATATATATATATATATATATATATATATATATATATATATATATATTTGTATCAATTGTAGAGAAAAAATGCGGAAGAAAACAAACGATTTACGACGCATTATAAAAGCTATTCTCACTCGAAAAGAATGGCAAAACAATACATATAACCCTTTTTTTACGAACGACTTGGAAAAAAAAGATAACCTTCAGATGGCCATTTTGTCGCATGACAAATGACCGTGGTACACTGATGATTGTACAACATTTTACAAAATAATAAAATAAATAAATTACATATATGCTATAGTCGTAAAATATATTGGATATTTTGATATAGATCGCCGTTGTCAATGTTGAAAAATTTACGATCATTCGCCGATATGCAGAGGCGGATTGTAAGCTCATAATTTAACGGTAAAATATGGAATATCGTACGATATTTTTTTCCATTTTATATTAAAAACATGTTACTGTTAGTGAAAACATTTCTGTTATTCTGTCTATAAAATATCTGCATATTTTTTAATAAATTTCTATTAATACATTATATATATATATATATATATATATATAAATGTCTGAATAGATCGAATATATTTAATAATAATTATTCCATTGATAATTTTCTAAAATTTAAGATTTATATTGTATAATAAAATAGAATTGACGTTATAAAATTTGTTTAAATATTAATAATTTGCTGTATGATGCTAATGATGATATAAGACCGTCCAAATGCGAGTTAGAGATGGTTTCATGGCACACGGATGGTATATTATTCTGACGCACTTGTTGTCCTCCCTTTTTAGAGTCGTTTCGGTGTAATAAAACATTTTAACCCCGGCAATAAACCAAACCTTCATATCTGACAGTTGTGTAAAGCTTACGGTCTGGTTATTGAGGGTGTCTAAAGGCCCGTCACTTTTGTTGCAAATAACGCATAAAAGCGCAATTTGAGGAACTGTCCACCACTTTGCGGAAAGGGTTGAGGGCGCGTCACTTTTGTAAATGCGCATTCTCTCCGTTCACGAATATAACCCTTTCATATTGTACTTAGTTTCAATCTCAAGAATGTGTTTCTATTATTTCGAAGTACAATGAATTACATAACATTTTGTGTTTCAACATTTTCAACGGTTCTATTGACAATTAACACAATATTTTTATTACATATAGAAATAAATATTTTTTCTATTAAAAACTTTATTTTTATTAATATATATATATTCACATAGCATATATAATACATATTTTATATAATGAGATAATTCTTGCGCAATTAAATGATATTTATTAATATCGTTATATAACGCTTTTTAAATCAGTGTTTAAAAATGAATTCATTTTTTTTATTTTTATATCGGTTTTTTGCACCTTTATATTAATTTAAAAATAAAATTCTTTTTTCTTTCATTTTAAAAGAAATTAACCGAAATTTTTCTTTTAAGTCTTTTGGCCTCCTTAAGAAGACGTTGTGGATTCCAAAGGTTCGTAAATTGCAAGTTAAGAACTACTAAGCTAAATTAGAAGTTTCAGTCTGAGAACTCTCACAGATGTTGTAAGATAATGGAGTATTTAAATAATTCTAGTAAGAATTCTTATCAGAAAAAGTTTAATAATAATTAAATTAAGTGATTTGGAATATCGCGTTTATATATTATTACGTATATTCTAGTAAGCAATGGTTATTTAGAAATTTTTATTTGTTTATATTTTTTAACATATTATGTGATGCATTTAAATGTACTATTTTTTTTTATTTTAACGATATATAAAAAAAATATAATGAATATTTAAAATCGTTTAAAATTATTCAGCAGAAAATTATCGTTAATTTAAAGTATATTATTATGACCGAATGCGTTTTTGCATACGAAATCCGAAATTAATTCATTAAAATTCGCCGAAATGGCTTCGAAGCGAAATAAGTTAATCAATACGGCGTTCGAGGAGAATTCTAAAAACGAAAAAAAAAACTCGTTTCGAAAATATGTCGGCGATTAATTTGAAAAATATCCGTTGTTTCGACATTTACGTTGGGGCACTCTTCGAACAAATTTGCAATTCAAAACAACGCTCAGAGCCCACAGCAAAAAAAAATTAAACCATTGTAGCAATTATTTTGTTATTCTGTGGCGGCGGTTGTTTTTTTTTTTTTATTCCTCTCCACATATAAAAGTTTCACGCACTGTTAGAAGATGTAACTCGATTGACCTTGGAAATATCTAATCGGCCATTTTCGATTGGACTTCAATGACGTAGAATGGCTGCTAATCCAGTGAGTAGTTGTTCAAAGAATACTAGTGCCTATGTTTATGTTTAACGTAAACATAGAATATATAATATAAAATATCGAATATTTTATAACTATTTTAGTTAAAATATTTAATAAAACTGAAAGGATTTTTTTCAATTTTAATTTTATCTATATATATAAAATCGTTAAATATAATTAATTATAATTAATAAATTCCATTTAGAATTTTTTTACGATTTACACATTAGAGTTAAACGCATATTTCGATTAATTTTAAATGCCTATAAAATTAGATACATTTGCGATAATTGCAATAAACAATACTAAATATTCGTAAATGGAAATTACGACATAATGTGAAAAATTCCTTTTATTACAGATATATACACATGTTTACGAGAAATAAATTCTGGTTTTATGATGTTATGCTTTACGAGCACGTGCTTGAAACCAATTAAATCATAAATTTTAGATCTGTCCATAATAGCTAGTTTGATTGCAGTGAATAGAGATGAGTCTTAAATAAAGATTTAAAGAATTCACACCTTTTATTGTAATTTTACTAAACAGATTCCTATTAGAATATTGATATGAATATGTTTTATTATATAATAAACTGAAATTGAAATGGTTTTAAAAATTTTAAAAATTTTTTTTATATTATGGAAAATATTTTTAGATATCTTTGATATATATATATATATATATATATATATATATATATATATATATATATATATAGCTATTGTGTAGGTATACAAAATATTATAATGTACCCATCGTAAATGTTGAAATTGATGTGTTGTGCGTAGGATATTTGTAGTATATGTAAATGCAGTTATCTAATATTATGCATCGTCATTTATGGATGTCATTTTAATCAATCTATCGTTTATTTACGACTAAATTTTAAAATCTTTCCATTGTTTCGAACGTTTGAGAGACATAAGTGTTTTTAGTGAATATACGATCCACTTTATAACGATCATCACCTTCGCTTTTATGTTCGAAACGATGTGTTCGATATCGGCCATCGACATTTACAAAATGTCTTATTCAAGCGAATGTTCCGTTTAAAATGTACATTCGCTATATTTCGCGTATTATATATATATATATATATATATATATATATATATATATATATATAATATTTTATTAAATATTTTTATGCGATATTCTTAGTAATTATTATCGATTAAATTTAAATATTATTTTTATATAACTACCGATGGACAGCGATTGAAATATCGAAGCATTAACAAGAGTTACTAATGGGAATTAAAGCATTACAATGTAGGCAATATGGCTATTGACGCGGCTGTAGGACGAGCTCTTTATACAGTTACGTACCGTATTTATACCGATTGAGTTCTTCGCCCTGAAGCTCTCCGTCTCGACAAAAAGGTGATCGACCTCTGCCATTTCTTATTGTACAAATTTGCCCAATGAAAGCCGTGACGTTCTGATTTCTTTATATATATATATATATATATATATATATATATATATATATATATATATATATTATATTACATCCCCTACATAATATGTAAATATTTTTAACGTGTAAAGTAAATTCACGGAACTATTAATTAATTAAATTTATTATATTCTTTTAATTTTTAACAAACTTAGAGCCTCATGTCACGCGACTATGTCGTCCATTCATCTACACCTGCTTCGGATTATTATATTTAAAGAATTCTTTGTTTATATAGCGATCTCTGTCCGATTAATGGTGATTTATATAGCTCCATTTCGTTCCAACTACTACGCCTCGTTGTCGACTACGTCTTCTAATCACGATCTCTTTCTAACGCCCGCGATTAGAATTCAGCCGGCGTAGCAATTGTCAAACTGTGTGTAATTTCACAATAATTAATTTAATTGGAGTATTTTTTTATTTTTTATTTATTTTTTTTTTGATTCAAACGATCGGACGATTTTTATCGTCGAATAAAATGTTTTATCGCTCTTAAATATAATTGAACAGGCAATAAAAAATGCGACGTCTTAGCAATATAATCGCCGCATCGAAAACACGTACGCAAATAAAGTGAAGTGCGAGCAGCACCCATAATTAAACGGCGCTGTGTGCTAATTTGTATTTTAAACAGGGACGATTCGACGTCTCGACAAGGAAAGTATTATTATTGTTTTTTTTTATTTATTCTTTTTTTTGCATTCTGTTGCCTCTTCTAGGGATTCATTAAATATTCTTGAGGCCGTTTGCAATTTCTTTTAAGGAATAATTACGCGGTGTCGAGCCAACGGCAGACGCATTATTGTACATAATAGACACGGAAGTTATTCGCCATCGTGATGACTCCTATTTTTTTGCCGGATTATTGAACGTGGTCTACATAATAAAGTTTTGAATGTGGCTTCTAAACATTAGAAAATGAAGAGAGAGAAAGAAAGGCAAACAAGTCATGTTTAGATCATAAATATAAATATCGAGTCAAAATTCAACGATCGTATAATAGACGTGGTGTCTGGAAACCTCACACAGTCGAATATTATTATCTCGCGGTTTTGTAAACAATACAAGATTATAAAATAAAATCTTATCGGAATGATTTATGATTGAATTTTATGCCAATGAGAAAATCATTTCTCCAATTAGCAAGTTAACGCGATTGATTCTTATGGGATTCAAATTTCGTTTTCTAAACTGCGTTTAATCAGCTGAAAATAAGTATTTTATTATTATAAATAAAACTAGTTTTAAAAATGAAATCGATCATGGTAAATTTTAATTTTGAACTATTTTTGATAGAAAAAAAATTGAATAAATTAATTGTATGTATATAAAAATTAGTACATATATCAGTATTATATTGATTTTAAATACCACTTTCAATTATTAAATTAAAAATATTAATTATTTTTATATTTATAATTTACAAAAGCCTTTTTCGTGTTCAAACATACATATGCACATATAAAATTTTATATGTATAGAACAGTGATATTGCATATTTACATTTCGCACTCTTGTGCGAAATATTTTGAGAAAAATCTCAGAACGAAACCACCCTTATCTTAGTTTTCTATTTTTTCGTTAGATGCTGCTAAACATCCCCTATTGTTGCAGCGTAACACATTCATAGAAGCAGTCGAAGCTAACGTAGACATGCGTAACAGTGACAAACGTTATTACGACGTAGTAATATATATATGTATAAGCAGTAAACATACATGTACGGAAATACTAAAAGCCTTAATCACGTGACTACTTTTTCAAGTTTCATGTGTATGTATTTTTTTAGCACATACGTATTTAAAGTTTGCCTAGTGGAATTTGAAGTAAATACCAACCTTAATACTATAATATTACTCATTTGTAAATATTTTATTACATTTCACTTATATTCGTGATTTTAATTATATATATATATATATATATATATATATATATATATATATATATATATAATATTGATTTAGTTTAGATTAAAATTTGAGACTAAATTAATTCTAATTATGGCGTGTTGATGTTTTTATGTATATTAACTTTTGTTATATTACATATATTTATATAAAATTGTGTTAAAGTAGACGCAATAAAATTGATTTTTTTCTAGTGGTGTAGCTAGTTAAGTTTTGAATAAAAATTCATACATTAGTTTTTATTTTACATTTATTAATATATATGTTTTTATTTTTATATTTTCGAAGCAATAAAAATCTATATTAAATTTATAATGAATTTTAATGAGTATATTGTATTAATATAAAATAGAAATATCATTCAATACTTAATGTTGTATGATTTATATAAAAACATCAAGTTATTTATTATATATTGTATATTATGCAAATGTATGTTATGAATAATTGCAATTAAAGAACGAGCGAGCTTTTTCATCGTCCTTCAAATACACCACTGTGCAAAGCTTCAGCAGATATCTGTTTTGTCGAAAAAAAAATGGAGGGGATAGGTTGACATTTTGCAAAAAGTTCGCAAATCACGAACTAGATGCCTCTGTCTAGAAGAAAATGCACTTCGCTATGAAAATTTATCAGAAAATACGCGCACACTCAAATTATCATATATTTTCACCTTAAAAAAAAATAAATAAACGGCAATTATTACGTTATTGCAAAAACGCGTAATGTATTCCTTTATTGAAACGAAGTGTTATGTCATTGGAGACTTGATCTTGTATAAATTTTTATAACAAGGTCTCGGTGCGAACACTATTAGAATTTAGATTAAGTGCATGCTAAATGCATGTATATGGGCGTGATGAAAATAACAAATTGAATTAAACCCACATAATTGTTTTTATATTTTATGATTGTGTGTTGGTAGCATTGTGTATTCGTAAAAGAGCGCGTAATTTTTGCTATATTCGTACTTATAAGTCAAACTGTGTAGATTTTTGTTCAATTTTACAATCATTGTATTGGTGTAGAATATTAAGGTTAAGGAATATTATAAGAATATAATTTAAAACTATTTTCTTATTGAATTTATCTCAAATATTTTTTTTTATATGATACTGATATATTTTTAAAATTTTGTTTATAAAAAATATAGATATAAAAAAAATCCTCTTATAAAAATATTTATGTCATTTATAAGAGTCTCGATATATTTATTAAAAAAAATAATGTGCTTGTTGATAATTTTAGAATTAAATCATATTCAAAAACAATTTTTACTATCTGAAATTTGTAGTTTACGTTTTTACAAATTAATTTGTTTACAGATTCGTAAAAAAACATTTTAGTATTCTGATTAGTTGCTGAATGAATATCCAATAAGAATAATATTCTTGGACTTGCGTATTACCAGTTGTGCGAAACTTTTTATAACAATGATATAATTTTAAAAATGTTAACGTTTTTTTTTTGTTCACAAATTTAGAGTTGAAATATTTTTGATAAAAAGAATATCAGTTATGAAGTAAATAAAATTTATTTTATTTTTTTTTTGTAAGTTTTTATTATGAAAAGAAATAGCATATTTAGAGAAATAATTATTAATATTTAAATGATCATGATATGATTTTGTATTAACCTTAACGAAAAAGCCATTCAAGAAAATTACACATATAGAATTTTCGGTCAAGCACTTCGAAAGAATCGTTTAGTTTAAACGTTTATGTACGGAAATGGTAAAAATAAAATGAAGGAAAAACAAAAAAAATAAGAGAGAGGGAGAGAGAGAGAAAGAAGAAAATGCAAGACGACACGTCGTCAAGATAAGCCCAAATAGCCGGCTAGGCGCGAACGAAAAAAGATAGCCGGAAAATTCGTGAGAGTTTTTTTTCTATTAGGATGTCTTTTCACACCCCTCAAGCACGTCGGACGCCCGCAAACGAAAAATATTCAAACAACAATTTCAATTTGTTTCCAAATTGGCGCAGACAATAGGCGGGCGGGTTATTACATTACATAACCGTGGGATGGTTGTGCGCCACTGGCTGCCATTACTGCTATTACGTATTGTGCAACACACCCTCATCTCTTGGTCCAGAGGAACGTGTCTCCACATTTTCTCATCCTGGATTCCATGTTGATTTTTTTATACGTCGAGAATGTGCTGTAGTTATTTTAATTTCATGAGCTATTTTTGTTATATTACTTATTTAATATTAAAAATGAAAATTTATACTATTATGAAATCTTATGTCATTCTGTTATTTTTATTTAGAAATAAATTAATAATTCTCATAATAAGATATTAAACAATACATTAGGAAGACTATGTTATCTTTTAAAATAAATCATAAATCTATACTATATTAAATAAACAAGATCTTCATTCTTACAACTATAATTAGAAGTTTTTGTTAGTACGTATATTAACGCGTATTTAAACGTGATGTATTTTATTTTAATTTACAGTTTTTTGTAATCTGTAATTTCATGAATATTTTCAATATATTGTTTTTAATAGTATTTTTCATACAATTATCTTGAATTTTGGCTACAAAGCATAAAACGAAGAGAGAAAGAAAATACGCCGATTCGTATTTTCTTTATAAGAAATATAACTATATTTAAAGATATATAAAAATCGTTATTTAAGATTGATATTGACAAAATCGCCCTAAAGAAAACCAATGAAATGCAATATTTATTATAATGTATTATTGTACCGACCAAGAGCTATTATTGTCCCGGTCTAATCACTTTTTACCAAACTGTTATAATACAATATTAAATTTGAATTATAAAATCACAAAAAAAAAAACTGAAATAAATCCAACATGATTTATGAAAACGCTTAAAAAATTCAACGGTTCACGATGTAGATAGTGTACTATTATTTTAATTATTTTTCGTTTTTAATTTAAATGGAGTAAAATTCACATTAATAAAATATAAAGTAATAAAACATATTTTAAATACAATGACCTTTATATGATCAAAGAAAAAATCTGAATAATAAAAACAGGTTTTAATTATAAATAAATATACAAACACATGTTTTTCTTACAAAATTTATTTAAAAAAACATGATTTTATTAGGTTGAGAGTAATTAAACAAACCAAAATGAAGCATAGGTATTTCCAAATAATGTTTTTGTAATTAAAAATTTTAAAAATTATTTATAAATATAGTAAAAATTTCATAATAAATTTCAAGAATATACATCAAAAATAAAAATATTACAATTATTTACAATATAAGAAACACAATTTAAATATTAAAAAAAATATAAAGTAATTTAAAATAGTATATTTAAATTTTATGTGAACGTAATATAAATAGGCGACATAAAATCCAATTTGCACCGTTGAAAAATTTAAATAAGAATTAATTCCGGCTCTAGCGATAAAGAAAGGCTTTATTGTGGTTAAACCACGGTGCGGCCCCTTCTCTGTTCGGCGCTCACAGTACATTTGCGCGTAATCATTTCATATATGCCGAAACGGTCGGCAAAGTGTTCATTTGACATCAGATCGAAGAGGGAAATGAGAATTGCCGTTTTTGCCATACCACTAGACCATGTCATCCGTGTGATGATGCAGACAAAGCGTGACGATACAAGATGTGGTGGTGGAGCATGCTACGGAGAGCATTCTCGCGCTCGCCATAGCGCTAGGTATTATGGGGCCATAGTCCGCGACAATAACCGTAGCATTTCAGCTTCTGTGAAAGCCTATAAGAGCGCCTCAAATTTAGCGACTTTGGCACCGACAACGGCCCGAAATGTGCCGAAATGCCTTTACGCGACATTTGAAGGTGTTGTACGTGGGGGCGAAAGGGGTTTGAGGCCCTTTATGGTCCCGGGGCCTTGCCAGTGGGGTGACCTTACGCGGGATGCTTTTTCCACCATTCCACTACATCGGCATCTCTCGTTCTGAACGTCTATCCTTCTCTTTCGTAACACAACGAGAAAAACGGAACTTTCTTACAGCACATTATGGACCCCGAGCACCCGGGATCTACGTCTGAGGAAACATTTAAGCGTTACCTTGAGCGTAAGCACTTACACACACGTGTGCATCACTGTATGTATACGCACTGAATAGGTATAATAAAAATATACATATAAGAGTTAGTAGAGTGATCTTTGTGATTAAGAATGATCTTAAGATCATCTATAAAAATATAAAGAAAAAGTTAAGAAAATCAAGATAATATAGACGATATTAAAAACGAAATCCTAATAATAATAATAAATATGACAGCCACTTTTAGTGGATTGGATATGATTATAGATTTAATAAATAGAAATGTTAATTTATAATAAACATACGTATATTCTTACGACGTATATACGTGATTTAAAATATCCTGAACGTGAACGTGTAAAAAAAAAGAAGAACCGTGTGGACAAAGGGGTAAGGCGTATGGGGTGAGTGGCGAATACACGTGGACGGACCAGTCGTTGTTTTTGGGCATTATTCAAGAATAAAATTTAAACAATGCGTTCATCTTTATCGCAATTTCGCTTTTACGCGCGCAAAATAAAAATCAACCCTCGTGCGGCGTGGGCGCTTTTCTGGGGGTGGTTAACACCCCTTTCTCCGGCCTCGGTATTGACTGGCGGCTGCTACACTACTCGTTCGGGGGGTTGGTTTCTATAAGCTCAACCGGGTCGATTCGGCGTGGATGCGAGCCCGGGAATCTGATTTTACCGTTCTGGATCTCAATAATCTTTTTACACGATTCATTTCTGAAATAATTTATATTTATTTATATCACTTATTACAATATCGAATTGCACTTATGAAAAAATATAGTGCTATCGTTTAATATTTCAGTTTTGTCATAAAGACTTGTAATTTATTACTATTTTTATTAATATTATATTTATATACATATATAGAAATATTCTTTAATATATTCATTTCTATATATATTTCAATAGGTCAGGAATGTTAAAGTTATTATTTATTTTATAATAATTATCTATTCTACATACATAAATTTTATGAAATTTTTAGTAAATAACTTGCAGTAACTTTTATAAATATTACATAAACAGATATACTAAATATTTATAATGGTATTTTCTATTAACAATGTAATAAAAATGTTATTTTCATACACACGAAAGCATTTCTTGATATGCAATCGAATTTTATTGAGTATGAAAATCGACAATGTGATAATTTTTCATTTAAAACTTGCTTTATTCACCTGTCAACTGGTCGTTTAACATTTTAACGAGTATATTACTTTTATTTATTTTTTTTTTTTATTTGAAATTAACCATTTTATGATAATCCGAATTGAGTATACCTGAAAATAAAACGAATGCTTAAAACGAAAGAAAGCCAAACACCATGAGGAGAGGATCTAATAAACGATTATTGTGATTTGAAAACGCCTCTCTTAAATTCAACACGAATTTCAATGCGCAAAAAAAAAGTTGGCCATAAAGTTTTTTATTGCTCGTAAACGCGTATTTTACGACATTCAAAATGATATTTATTTATTTTTTATTCTCGCTATATTATCTTCGCGAAATTTAGTACATCTAATGAATATTTTTGAATGAGATTATGCTCGACGATTTTTTGGACACGTCCTCTTGTTATATCACGAGAGTGTTATTCTAATCATGCAAATTCATAGTTCGATAGTGCAGTCAATATCGCATTCATTAGTTATGCTGTAAACTTTGTGTTCGAATTCCTATGATATCACTTGCATATCTTAATTTTGCATTTACATTATATGTTATTTTTACATATATTTTTATATGCAAAAATATAGTGAACTAAAAATAATAAACTATAAAACTAAATTAACTTAATTAATATGAAAAAAAATCGCCTATAAAATATAAACTAAATTGTGTTAACTCACTAAAACAAGGTTATTAAAGATTATAAAATAATGTTTTTTTTCAATACATTAAATTTATTTGAGAAATTTGTAGATTTTTATCAAAATTGTAATAAAACATATTAAAGTTTTTCCTTTAAATAATTTGATAAGAAATCAAAAGAAGATTTTTATCTGAAGATTATTTGTAAATATATATCAGTGCATCAAATTTATATATATAAAATAAATATTTAATTATATTATGTTTTGATCTTAAAATGTATATCTTAGATTTCAATATTGGTAATGAAATTAATATTTTAGAATAAAATTAATTATTTTATATTGTGCATGAAATGTGTTAGAGAACGTTAAATTCGACCAACATACAACACAGCATCCAAAGCGAAAGGTTTCCCTGAGAGCTGGGAAACTGCCTGCCTATCCTGTTTCCGACTGCGTGAAAATTTCATTTTAAAATATTCCTTCAATAAAGCTAAGCACTGATAAGGTTCAGAATGCTGATGTAACAGAATATGTCCATAAGCTGGTAGTCTGATAAGACATTGGCTCGAAAAATATTTTTTTCAACGCGAGAAAATATATTCAATTGAACAGATAATATATCTGCAATTTTATTACGACAAACAAAATAAAGAATATGCATTTTTTTTTCATTATGATATTATATTATAAAATTATTTATTAAAGATGTTGATTTTTTTACTTTTTTTTTGTGTGCGCTATTTAAATGCAGTTCGTTAAAACGCACACGACAAAGTTAAGGTTCGTTGGGCAATTTCTTTATTGTCCGTATCAAATTGAAATTAGAAAAGTAACTCCAGGTATCCAAGAGGGCTATACTGTAGTATGTGAGGTAGAAAAGTAGATAATATGAGGGTAGAGAGAGGGTGAAAAATCTTTATTTTGGCCGTTTTCTCTGCTATTCGTGTCCAAAACCTTTCCTGAACGTCGATGACGGACGAACAACGTTTCATATGAATTTACTTTTATTTCAGTGTATAGTGATTTTGATTTTGGTATTGGGATTTATAAAAAAGACCTTTTTTATTTACTGACTTTCCAAAATTTCTACCTAATTTCGATATAATAAAGCGAATCGATTTCATCGTATAACTGAAAAAGGTCGAAATTCAACTTATTAGAAAATATTTCTTTATAAAGCTAATATATGATAAATAAGAATAGATTTAATACTAATTGAATTTTAAATTTATAATCTCATCAATGACATAATAAATATTTCCCATCAAAATTTTACATTTCGTAAATTTTTTTTTTGTAATTTTAAGTTACTATGTAGGAGTATATATCTATTTCTATATACGAATTCGTCAATTTTTAAATGAAAAATATGCTGAAAAAATCTTAAATGGTAGTAAAATTATTTAACGTGTAATTAGAGATGGATTTGAATTATTTTTATCAAAGCATCGTCTCTTTTTAAATATATTAATAAATTAGAAAATAATAATTGCAAAATGAAAGAACTAGTGATTTATTTGTCTAAATTTGATTTAATGTCCTGAAATTAAAAAGCACAACTGCAATATATATATATATATATATATATATATATATATATATATATATATATATATATATATAAATTGATTGTATCTTCACGCTTATGAAAATCATTGAATTTTATATGATCTTAGTGACCTATGTAAATAAAATAAAATATTATATATGTGTAAAACATTACAAATTCTCAGTGCAGTACATAATTTTATTAATATTTTTCATTATATAATTGAATGAATTTTTGAAGAGTAAAAATTCCAGTTGAACTCGTTCCATAACGATACTATCGAGTGTCGTTTTCGTCGTCGTCGTCTTCGTCGCCACAATGTTTGTGAAAAATATAATAATTCTTTTTCCCGTTTTTGTATTAATGTGAAAACTCGTAAAAACTTTGCATTCTAAATAAATTTAAAATTTCTATTCGTTTTGTATCCATATAAATATTAAATCGACAGAAAAACTCTTTATATTATAATGAAATATTTTGTCTTGTTTTCATTGCCAAATATACATTATTTTTATATTGTATTGTTTTTTCAGATTAAGCATTTAATATATACATTATTATAAATAACAACTCATTCTAAATGTAATAAAAATAATTTAGTATATTTTTAGATTTATAAGTAATTTAATCTTATTTTTTATGAGATATACCAATGTTGTTTTGAAAAATATATAATAAATAAATATACTCGTTTATTATAAAAAATATAGTCATATTATATAATTATTAATCGAATTTATATTTTTGTGGTAATTTAATTTTTTTGAATATATATTAATAAAAATACAGCAATATATCATATATTTAACATTAAAAAATGAGAGACAACATCCAGAATACATAAAATTTGTAATATTAATTAATAATTCTATCATAATTATATTTAATAATGTTTACAAAAATTCAATAATTCTAAATTAATATTAATGTGTTAAATTCTCGTTTTTATTTATGCATCCGAATTCTCAGTTTTAACCTCAGATGCCACTTTTTTTTTTACAGTTGAATTCTTCCGAAAAAAGGCGAAAGATGCATTGTGCCGTTTGTTTATTATACATACGTACCTAAAGGTGAACGGGAACATTTCTTAGGGATACACAGGAAGACGTAGATATATATATGAAAGTGGGATTGTGGAGATGTTCATACTTACCTAGAGAAAGAACACATAGGTCTTGCTGGAGAGTTTCGTAAGATGCTATCAAACGCACGGGCTACATACGCCCGACTCGGAGAACCGCGTTGATTTTCCGATTTTTCCGACGTCGACTTTTCCCGAATAACGAAAAAAAAAATAGACTACGCCGGAAAAAAAAAGTATTCGAATATTGTGAAATTTATGTCGCCGTATGTAGTTTACGTTTACGTTCGTCGTATTGTAACGTCGGCTTATTAAGTCCGGGCTTATCTGGGATTCGAACCGGATATTTTCGCAAATTTACCGGGATAATCCGCTCTTCTGTCTGGTTAAACGCGTCCATCGATGATTTTGACTGCCGTGCCGCGATGCAAAATTTGCATTGTTATTAAATGCGAAAGACGTTTTTATCGTTGGCGTTCGGAGTTATGCTGCAATAAAATACATTTAATTTTATGTATGCATAAAAAATTATATGAAAAAACGCAATACATATACACTTACATACATAATTTGCTATTTTAATTATACTTTTACATAATAAGATTTTTCATAAAATTATAATTTTTGTTTCATTGTTATGACAGCTGCTGCTAATTATTACAATTTTTAATACATAATATTTTACTGTTTTTCATGTAATATTATTTTATAAAAATTTTCATAATTGTTGCTAATATTATATTATATATGATAAATTGTTCAAATTTAATTTACATTTTTTTTTCTATATATGTCTGAAAAAAAATATTACTGCTATATAATTCACCTTGGAGTATCATATTAATATCTAAATCGCGATCAAAATCGAGTACTTTTTACAAGGTTTGACATTTTCCTTATCTGTGACGGCATAAGATAAATTTTTCCGACTAATATAGATTGACTTTCTCGACGGCGGTGGGTTCTTTTTCACCCTTATCGCTGGTACGAACTACCTTTACGTCTTGACCCTCTACCCTCGCGCGTAAGACGGGTACCCGAGGGGTACAAAGTGGGCGTACTATCCACGAGTGTGAGTTGGGTGGTTGCGGGTTGAAGAGGACGAAGAACGCGGAACGGCAACGGTGTGAGGAAGCGGGGCAGGGGAGCTGGCGGGGAAAAAACGGGATAAATATTGGAGCGAGCTTCCGCTTCCGATGGAAACGAGAAATACCCGGTGCGGCGTCGGGGGGCGGAAGGGTGGAAACATGGGACGGCGTACAAGATGGTGGAAAATTCGGCGAAATAAGAATAATGAGTAATGCGCGAACGTAAAATATAGCGCGAAATTACATCGCAAGCAGGCGCCTCGAATGTTATAATATTATACTTTGGAAGCGCGCTCTCGCGATAAGCCTAAGCCCGAAATGTTGCCAATTAGAATGTGCGGCGAATACATTCATTCGATGAGGGGATGGTGGTATTTGGTTCAAAATGGTCGGCTTTTGTAATGCTTATCGATATATATATATGTGTGTGTATATATATATATATATATATATATATATTGTATGTGTATGTGTTCGATGTGCTCGATATTGCCACGGAACGACAAAGTTGGACGGATATACGCCACCCGATAAATTATTGTAACCGCTTTATCCGAATTGCCTGTGCTTGTAATTCGTGCACTGGATCCGACACGATACAATTGTTACCTAATATATAGCGCATATAAATACTACTTATGTGTATGTATTGTATATGTAAGTGCGTGAGCTATTATTTTATTTATTGCTCCTTTGCCCTAGGTTAAGATTTAGATGACTTTTAGCAAGTTGTGATTGATATTGTTCCATAGAGAATGCATTTTAAAGCGATCGATATTTCTATCGAATGATATTTATATGATATATATTCGAATACAGTGACTTTTCAAATTATTTATATATATATTTTTTTTTTTGTTAATTAAAAAATTAAAATGTTCAAGAATTTTGATTCAAATTATTAATTGTCGATATTAGCTGACTTCACTCTTATATTTCATAGAAATATATTTCGAACGGTAAGAACATATACAAGTATAAAGCTAAAAAATATATTATTATTATTTGTAATATCATTATTATTTGTAAATAATAATGATATTACTATTGTTTTTTTTAGTTTCATATTTGTTATAATAGCAAACTATATATTATCACTTGTCAATTTTTATTCTTAAAAAAAAAAACGTTTTTACTTTAGCATATTATAAAATACACAATGAAGGTATTAAAATTTTCTGTTTTATATTATTACTTTATGTTTAAGATGATTGTATATGTGTAATTTTAACTGATATCAATGATGTTTCCTTTATAGGTTTTCCTACAAACGTAGAAAAAGCTGAGGGGTGAGTTTTATGTGGCATGCCTTTGATCATTTTTAGTACTTTTTGTCTTTAATGCATGTATTTTTTATTTTTACTATTAAACAGTTACCGTTCAACGATAAACGATTTTCCACGGTGTATTTATTTATCTATTTATAAAATAATGTATATTTGGTGATTTTTTGTGTTATTGTTTTATTTAGGTAAGTAATGTTTTTACATATTTATATTGTGATAAAAATAATATTATATATTATATAGTGTCGATCAAATTGGAAGTCTATTATATTGATTCGCAGAAGTCGATATTTTTACGTCAAATTTGTTTATGGGTTCAATCGTATCATCAGCCAATATCAAACGTAATATATAAAAACATGTCAATATCATAAAAAGCGATACCATCCCCTTTATTCACAGAAACTTGTTAAAAACACAAAGTGGCTAGTAAGTCATAAAACTAGTACGATAAACCAGGCGGTCACGTGGCCATTCTTGGATTTTGTTGGCTATGTATAAACAAGCACATTTCTAGTAATAATACGTCAACATCCATATATTTTTCCCCCGGGAAAAATTTATAAAATATGCAAAATTAATAAAAACATTTTTTTTTAAATTTCTATATATTATAATAATATCAATAAAATTTAATTGTTCGACTTGTACGATTGTATTATTAAAAATATATATATTTATTAATAATTTAAATAATAAACTCTGAGTGTCTGAAAAATATATGTTTTGCTGTGTGTGAGCTTAGAGAATTGTTATTTTGACTTGAAACGAAGTTCCGTCAATAAAGTTGCTCAGAATAGCGTGGTTTATTTACTGCAAGATGCTACATGATAAAAAGAGAACCACGTTCATTTATTTTTCCTCGGAAAAGTTCGTCAAATAAATAGAGAAAAGATTGTCACAATATATAACTGAATTTGAGTAATTTTGTAGTCTTGACAATTTTTGTTTCGGTTTTCGTCTGTACAATTTATCTAACATTCTCCATATCTTTATTAACATTTAGATAGATTTATTATATTAAATAATATACTGATTTATAAGTTAATTTTTATTTAATATAAAAATCATGTTTTATAAAAACACAAAAATATTTCGTTTGTACAAGTATATTTTTTGAAAATATTGATATGAACATCAATATTTGCGTATTATTTCAAATATAATTTTGATTATATTTTGTTAAGTGTTTTAATATTGAACAGTGTGAAATATCTATCTTAAATATATTTTTTTCTACTTGAAGTTGCCTAAATAGAATGCATATATTAAATTTATAATAATTATTATGAAGCTGTTTAAAATGATGTAGGGTGTCATTTTCTCTAATACTTGACATCAAAAATGTTTTTAAAAGAAAAATATGTCAAATGAAAAAATAAACACCAACAAATACTCTATTGCATATTTTTTCTTTTTTATATTATTTTATAAGTATTTTAATGGTCATCCATATATTCTAGTATTCTTGAACGTAATTAATTTATTGAAAAAGTATAATGATTATTATATTTTTTCGTTATTTATGAAAAAACTGTTATCTAGTTTATATTTTCCATATGTTAATTTTATTTTTTAATACAATCTTCTTGATTTATAGTAGGTTTTATTTATGAATTTTATACTTACATCAAAAATTAAAATAATGTTTATTAAAATGCTATCGTTAAGAAATAATTTTACAAAAAAAAATATTTTATAATAAATATTTACGATTAAATATGAAATAAAACATATGTTTATAGATTAAATAATTCGTTTTTAATTTAATAAAAATACATATACTTTTATTTATAATTATCGTAAATAAAGGTCAAATTTTGTCAAAAAAAGACAATGCATTTTTTTTAAACTTGTGATACAAAATGCTGATCGAAAGATAAAAGTGTTAGTTTAATAATATAAATAGCAAAACAGAAATATTAGATAAATATCGGTTTATTTCTTTGTTTTGGTATAATAAATTATTTTTTATAGTATCTAACTAAACGTATTTTACGAAAGAGTTGCATGCGGTGTTAATTTAATTAATGTAATATATATTTGCATATTTTTTACGTAATTTTATTATATTATTCGTCAATTCAATATCGTTTCTATTCGTATAATATTTAAATAAAAGCGATTCAACGCGTATTTTTTCCATTTAAAAACGTATATGTATTATAATTTCGTATAAAAAAAACTCATTTTTTCGGTACTTTTGGTATTTATTTGCAATATTTTATTTTGTACATTTTTTTGGAAGACTAAAAACTCGTTTCGATTCCGATTAATATTAAAAAAAATAATAGACAAATTAAAAATAAATATTTTATATAAAAAAATGATAGTAAATATAATTACGTCAGGATTTGAGCTTAGTATCTCAATTATTATGTAGCGAATCGACGCTTTAATTTAGATTATTATTAGCAAAATTAAAATTAAAATAATAAAACTGTTTTTTTTTATTTTCAATCTTTATGCGGGACGGTCGTTCTGATATTATTTAATACGATATTTTTCATGCTTTTGTTCGATATAATAAAAGCGCGCTCGTATTTATTAATATAGATATATTTTTTAATTGGTAAAAATATTTCAACGTTTCAATACGATTAATACTTTATTTAAAATCGAATAAAGAAAATTAGTTCGTTAATCGATTTATATTATATTATACGATACGATAAATTATCGATCGCACTATTGCGTTAAATCGAGAACGACGCTTCGGTTCGAAGACGATTTGACGACATTTTTCGATTAAAAAGTTGAAAGCGAAAGAAATGAAACAAAAAGAAAATCCACAGTTAGAGAAACGCTGAAAAAAAAAAAAAAAAAGAGTCACGAAGACGGACGTCCGCGAGCCAAAGTCGCGTTCGTCGCAGTGTGCGTTCGCTCGGGCGTCGAGAGGGGCGCGGCGCGGTTCTCGGCGGGCGTAGGGGGGGGGCGTATTCGCGGGGGTGTGGGGGGCGTTTTGGTGAGCGGCGTCGCGCGATTGGCCGCTCGCCTGTATCGGAGCGAGCGGCGGGGCCGGGGGGCGGGGGGCGGCGCGGCAGGCGGCGGGTTCGCTCCGTCGGCGCGATCACTGGCATGGGCCGGCTCGCCGCGTTATGAGCTCCAAGTTCATCATCGACAGCATGCTGCCCAAGTACCAGCAGCCGCTGTTCGGCAGCGCGCTAGAGTTGGCCTCGTCGCCGCCCCGAGGCGGAGGCTCGCCGGCCCAACCGGCCCGGGTCTATCCGTACGTGCCGCACCACCAGCAGTTCGGCGCGTCTCCCGTCGTCGGCGTGGGAGTGGGCGTCGGCGTCGGAGGGTTCCCTTCGTCTCTGGCCGCGGCCGCCGAGGCCGACAAGTCCTGTCGCTATCCCGCCGATTCCGTCGTCAACTATCTGGGCCACCATCAGAACGGCGCGGCGGCGGCGACCGGCGTCGCGGCCTCCGTTTCGGCGGCCTCCGCTTCGATGGCCGCCGCCGCTCAGTTCTATCATCAGGCGGCCGCGGCTTCCGCCGCTTCCGCTTCGGATCCTCTCGGCTCCTGCTCGCAGCCGGCTCCGGCTCCTCAGCCGCTTCCGGACATTCCCCGCTATCCCTGGATGTCCATCACCGGTCAGTAGACGCCCGTCGCATTTTCTCCTCTTCGACCGTGACGACGATCGCGCCGCCCCCCCCCCGATCTTATCCGCGCAGATAAAACGTCAGACCGACTTAGACGAATTCGTCCTTTTTACGACGCGGTTCCGGCGCTCGTAGACGATTTTAACGGCCTACGCGATCGCGTTTTTACGCACCCCCGAATCCCATCTAAAAGCTCCGATTTTACAACTTTTAAAACCGTCATCGATATGCGATACGATTCGTTTCAATTTACAAACGATACGTTTTATTAAAGCCGATAAACAAACAAAAAAAAAATACCTATCTACACTTTGTACATACAAATATTAGAACGCGCCTATCGTCTCTATTGAAAATAATTAGAATATCAAAATTTATTCTACGCCTATTCGACGTATATATCTATTAATTAATAAATTAATCGGTAATCGATACGCATTTTTGTAGTATGTTTACGTATTCGGTACGTAACGGATGCGCGTCGACGCAAACTTTGCGCATGCGCGTTCCAATTGCGCTCGGGCATCCTTTCGTGACGACTTTCGATTTTACCTCGGCGCATTATTCTTCATCCGCATTTTTTCTTTATTGTATTTTTGTGTCAATTTTCAGCTGTCAATTTTTGACGTGTCACACCCTCGTGCGGACGCGCATGCGTTGCACGTGTCGAACTCAAAAAAAAAGGTCACAAAATGCGCGCGAGATTCACGGAAAAGCGCGCTCGCATTTTTGTGAGATAATATAATGGACGACGCTTAACGACCGCATAACAATAACAGTAATTCTAATAATAATCGTTACGGTAATAACAATAATAATAATAACGACGCACGTTAAGCGCACATTGATGATCCAATTATTAATTAGATTATTGCTAACGATCTTATATTTTTTTTTCTTAACGATCCGACAATTAAAAAAAATATATACGCGCGATTATTTTGATTTTGATATATTAAGTTATAAACGTTTCGTTTGCGCCGTTTTAAATCCATTGTTGACACACATTCGACGCGATTAATTATTTATTTTTCTACGATCGACGACATGAAATTTAATCGTTTGTTTTTTTCGCCGTTGACCGTCATCGATTACGCATTATGAAATCGAACGTTCGTTGATAATTTTTTAAATCGATCTTTACCGTTTCGAATACGATTACTTTTAACTTTTAGTAAACGACGCGCTCTTTATTTATTTATTTTTTTTTATTCAATTTAAATGGGTCATTAGTGTAAATTATTTGCGAGTTTGTGCCAGATTGGCATTCGTAATGATCATCAAACGGATCGTTAAATACATTGTTACCGCTTTTATGTATCCGATTATGTAATTATTGTAGGAGCGCGCGCGCAACTTACATACATACATTCGTGTGTCCCATGACAAAATGGCCGCGCTGTAAAGAGATGCACTCACGTTTTACTCAGCGAAAGTTCAATTTTTTTATTCGGGCTTTTTTATCACATTATCATTTTATATTCATGACATACATTTAAATCCAAAATAGTCCGAACACTTCGTTACACTCATACAATAGACACGTAATCACAATAGTATATACAAATTTTATTAATTACAATTTCCATTATGAATTTAAAATTCTTATTAGATTCACTTTCGGTAAATATAAATATTTATCATCGTTTTATGTACGTTAAATTAATTTCGACATTTTATCTGCGTATTCATTTCATTATGCGCTTATCACATTTTTTTAATATAATTTATATTTTTAATTATTATAATATTCATAACGTACATTTTTAACGTATGGTTTTAATGGCGCAATTAACGACGCGTCTTAAAATAATTACAATCGAATTTATTTTTACGATCTCTATTTAAATCTTAATTGATTTTTATAATATGTTTTTTTTAATCGAAATGGTTTTTTAACGCGTCGGACCAGTTTTCTGCGCTAATTTTTTTTTTTGCGCAAAGCGCAAACTCGAAAATTTAGGCCTTAAAAGCGCAAGCTACCGGCGGTGCTTTCACCTTATGCGCTTTTCACTGATTTCGCAGTAGAAATTCTGTTATTTATTACATTTTTTTATTTCAGATATTTTAAAAACTGGTTAAAATTTTACGAGTATATCGTCGTCATGGTCGAAAATTAAAAAAAAAATCAAGATGGTAATTTTATAATTATGTGAAAAACGATCTATTCATGTGCCGCTTTGTGGATAGCGGCATATTGATTAGAAATTATGTTGGAAATGAACCAAACTACTTAATTGATAACAGATTTCCCCTTTTCAGACTGGATGAGCCCATTCGACCGCGTGGTGTGCGGTGAGTTCAACGGTACTTATTATTTTTTCTTTATTTATTAGTTGATAAGAGATATTTATTATTGTTATATGCATTTTATAAGGCAACAATATGATGAAATTATATATATATATATATATATATATATATATATATATATATTTCCTCTTCATCCGCATTAACACGATAATGTGTTACGTATACTAGCCGTCGGGATTTTTATTGACGGTGTACGGGAGTCATTATGAGCAATGTTAAGATGTTTCATCGGATCGAAAACTCTTGTTTGGCAATTAGGGGAACGTTTAAAAACATTGTACGAAAGCAACGAAATGGCGGACAGACAAAATAGACAAACTACGACTACGGCCGCGAAACGAGAAACCTTTTGATGTGCTGCCATATTTAAAATCGTAAACAGACTATATCATACGATGCTTACCATAGTATCCATCAATCGGCGGTCGGTTTGTTTGTTTATTTGTTTTAATGTGTATATTGAAAAAACAAAATTTCGCACGTGTAACGACTTTGATCGATCGTTTTCGCGCCACGGTTTCCTTTCATGATTTAACAGCGAAATAATGACTCGTGCGACATGCGCTCTCAATGTTTTCATTTATTATCGTAAATTATACACACACACGATCGATTTCAAATTAATTTAATCGTCGCAAACGTAAATATTTATTTAAAATCGGCAATAATGTTTAACGTTTTCTAAGCGGCAATCCGCCGCCGGACGTTAACTTTCCATTGTACTATTTTTTTATATAAACAATCGATATTGACTGTAAATATTTTTCAATCGGTTATTTTACAATGTAATTAAATTATATTTCTACCGTTTCAACCGTTTTTTTATTGCAGATGTTCATCATAAATTAGCGGTTATATCGAATTAAAAGGAGATCCGTTAATCAAATAATTTTTACTGCTTAAAAATTCCATTAAATATTTTCATTCGTCCTTGGAAATTTTTATCCCGTTTAAGATATCGAATTTGTTTATATACAATATAAATAAGTATCTTTTCCAGATTTATAAATTATCAATAAAATAAATTGTTTTTTTTTTCTAATACTCATTTTAATATAAATAATTATTATAACGTTTATTTTGAATAAAAATCGATTATTCAAATTATTTGTAATATGCTTGGACTATAATCGAATCTAAACAATATTCTAAGTACAGACAGACCAAGTTGGGAATTAACATTCCATAGAGATATCAACGTCTGCGGGCTTTCCGTCGTTGCTGTCGAACTACGTCATCAAATATTATAAAACCAGCGTTTCACAAATTTTATTTTTATAAAAAAAAAAAATGTCAATCATCCGCCGTTTTTTTTCATTCACGGCTTCCGTAATACCAAACGCCATAAGGTTGCAGTAGTTAAATCGCCGTTACACAAACAATGCACTACATAATGTAATCATTTATGCGTATGTTTGTAAATGTTTGTGCGCCGTTTGTTTTTAAACATTTATTATGGTCTCGGAAAAAGTTTTCATTCAAAAATAGCATGCATGCATATGTTTTTTCGGAGTCGCGATGTTATTACGAAATATTTTGGAACTTCGTGCATAACATCATTCGTGATTTTAAAATAGACTTTAAAACGCCGACAGCAAATATGATCAAATTTAATTCGCGAATATTCGCGTAAATATTTGAATATGAGCCGCCGCATATATATATTTTTTATCGCAACAATAAAAATCATACAATTGTTTGATTACTTTATCGTAATGATTAAAGTTGTTATCAATAATTTTCGATCATGATTCATCAGATCGAATTTTAAATTATACGGTTAAAAACATTATCTGCTTGAACTTTCATATTTAAAAAGAAAGAGTTATCGATTTCGCTGTATTTTTTACCTGATGAAAGGTTTACATATCAGTCTTTGTGCAATTTTGTACAAAAAAAACTTTCTAAAGGGTTGTTTCTATTGTTATTACGTCTATTGCATATTTTCATCCCTTTTTATCATTGTTCGTTGTGGATGCGCAAATTTAGATGACTTTCTAAACTTTCTAATGCTATTATGTCGATGTGGAAAATAGAGTAGAATGCAAAAAAAATATGTGTCAATGTCGTAAAAAATGTAGAGGATTAATAATTAGCATGTACATATTTTTATTTTAAAATATCTTTTTTGAATTTTAATTTAAACATTATGTGTTAGAGGACATTTAGTAATTAACATAAAAGTGATGCATCAGCGCTATTGTTTTTGATGCATGGAGAAGCATTAGGAGTTTACAATAATTTATATGAATGATATCATGTTTTGGAAGTCGAGAGGTCACCGTACCGATGACCGTTTAAGGACATATTTTTCAATTTGAAACGCCGCATATTCGCTTCTTTCTATATGTCTTATCGCTATAATATACAGTATCGCCATTATTATTACGATTTACTGCATTTTCCTAGCGTTTATTTTTTTTTCCAAACATCACTTTGTTTAGAAAAAATAATATTCTAAATATTATATTATTGTTTATTTTAAACGGGTTCGTTTCATTTAATTAAATATTGTAAATTTCATTTTATTATTAACAATTAATGTGATCGATTATTAAAATCTAAATAAAAATTGAATTAAAAGCATATGTGATATTTTAAAAATAAAAAACAAACACATTATGTCATTATGTATTTATTGCATATTTTTTATTTACATAGTTTATTAAAATTAAATTTAAATATTGAAATATTGATAAAATTTTAAATATAAACTATTGATCAATGAAATATTTTATTTATTATGTTCATTATTTAGGTTCAAAATATAGAAAACAATTTTTTATTAAAATATATAATTTAAAAATAAAAGAATGAATCTAATTGTCTTCAATCGCATAATATTTTTTAATCATATAAATATTTATACAATTCTTATCGCTGATATATGAATTTAATTATATTTATTAAATTGCTATTTAATCATTCATTATCATTTTAATTTACTATATAAACAAATTATATATATATATATATATAATTTAATAATACAAATTTTAATTTGGTGTTTTGTTCTCTCCGGTCACATAATAATATTATTTTAATTCATTTAGAATTATTCCTCGCCAACGGCATTCTAAAACTTCTTCAGTATTCCTCTGGTTGTTCATATGCTCGTATATATACCTAGAAGTTATTCACCCTAGGTCTCTCTGAAAAAGAGTGGTTTTGTGGTGGTGTTGGAAACGAACAATGGATTGGTCGAAGAGCCATTAACATAAATAATGTCGGTGAGGCTAAGATGTCGGTTCTTACATAATTCACGCGATCTCAGGAACGCCAGCCTCTCTCGCCTTATATACATAACACACACGCATATATATATATATATATATATATATATATATATATATATATATATATATATATATACAAACATATAAACGCGTATATGTATGTATGTATGTATATATATATAAGAAATACGTGTAATTTGTTACAACTGGATAAAGAAAAAGACTATACTATTGCAACAAAAAAGGATTGAGGGGTGAATTTCTCCGGTGTAACATAAATTACGTACGCATGTTCACATATAGTTATTGTACTTTTTTTTTTGTCGATCTCTAGAAACTTGATTTTTCATATTTACTTTTTTAATATTTAAATATTAGGGATAATAAAAAATAATCTATTTTTTAAATGGGAAAAATAAATGTTGAAGTTATTTATTTGTTATCTATTCTAATACGAATGAGTAAAATAATATAAATTAAATTAATATTTTATTTAATATTTACATTTTATCATTAATTTTTAGATATATTTACATGTGTAAGTAATTAATTTTCATATATACAATAAAGTAAATTTTGGTAGGTAATTTTTACAAAATTAAAAATATTTTAAAAAAGAACTACCAATATAAATATTTTTTTTTTAATTAAAAAAAATATTTAACATTGATCATTTCCACTATTATTTTAGATTTATTTTTGATAATATAGCTATATATTTTATCGATTAACATTTTTTCCAATATTACATTATATAAATTGCCTGTGATGCGTATAAAAAATACACCTAAAAAGATGTTATAATAAAATATTTAGAATATTTTAATAATCGATATTATACTATAAAAAATATAAATGGTTATTTTTTTTCTTCGATATCATCGGAAAATCTGCACCTGAAATTGTTCGACTGGTTGCGATTTTTGTGATCGCGCGCACATTTCTGTAATAAATACGTATTAATAAAAATAATTGTTATGAGTTTTATTGTCGTTCTTCATATTATAAATAATGTATACGGTCATTTTCATTCTTTTTTTTTCGTATTATTTATTAATCGAGACCTCCCACGCGTTTCGTGGGTCGATATTGAGAAATTATGTTTTCGATTACGACAACAACACACGGAAAAATACCAAATGTGACTTACGAATCCTTCTTTTGACATTTTAAAAAAAGACAACACGTTTTTGATTATTTTTTTTTTTTGTGGACGTTTCCTTTTCGAAGATTAGTCGTTCGTTTGGTATGCAATCGTTCTGCGATTTTTAGTCTTATTCTCCTTTTTTGGGATAATTTTCCGATTTGAAAAGGTTCTCTTTTCTCTGTTAAGAGTTATGCAAGACATAATAATAAAAACCATTCGTCCTATTCTCTTACAAAAAAAAAGAAATTTCGGAATAGCTATACTGTTCAAAATGAGCGCACACTTTTATTCCCAAGAGCTTTCTCCTTTTTTTTTAGTTACTTTACCCTTTTTCTTGTTTATCCATTCTGTGTTGCATAGATAGAGGTAGGTTTTTTGCTAATGCAGAATTTTAACCGTAAGCGTTTTTTTTCCTTTTCTTGATAAATTTAATTATTTCTACCCGATAGTCGTGTACACAATCAATTCTAATATCTTCGCTTAGCATAAAATCTTTTATAATATCAGTTTTTGGTTCTCTTTGATTTTACTATACACTATTACATTTTTTTTTGACTACGTAAATTTACCATTTTTTAGGGTTGAAATGGATGAGGTAAAGTTCTAAGCTGTTTTCGGTGCCGGCTCATCCCTCGAGCGATCTTTTGTCTGTCGAGTAAACCCGACAAACAGCCTCCGCTTCGTTAATTCCCATACATATTACATATGTTTATTCAGGACGGTGACCATATTTGGTCCAACAATGTCTTCCTGGGAAATATCCCCTACTTTTTGGCCAGTTGCTTGCGATATTATAATATTTAATATTTACCATAAACGTAATCTGCCACAGAACCTTCCAAAGTGTGCGGCCATACCATTTTCGACTTTCAAATTAATCTGAAATTTTCAGTAGAAAATACCCCTATCATAATTCGGTTAATACGTCCATTCTGCAATACAATTTTTAATAAAATATAATGGTCTCTAATTTTAATTTAATTTGTATTAAAAAAAAATAAGCATTCGTTTTAGTGTCACCTAGTCTTAAATTTTAGTCAGGTTATTGTTTTATTATTTTTCCCAACTTATGTAAATTTCTAAATATTTATAAGCGAAGTAGGCATTTTGATTTAACTATCTAATTTTTCACACATTACTGCGAGTTTGCTTTTATTGCCTCATTCTCGTTTACGCAATGACTTTATTATTATTATATTTGTTTTATGAAGTGTTGAGCGATGCCACTATAATTTTAACTATGCATTGAAATATTATTCTCAAACAAATTATTAAAACCACCATACATAGGATTATCAACTGTGGAAGATGTGAAGACGATTGAAAATATTTTTATACTCCATTTTAATGTGTAGTAATATAAACGTAGAAGAAAAAGAAAATAAACGAAATAGCTAGAAAAGAGCATTTAAATATTCCGTCAGCATGGACACTGAGTTAAACACGTTGCGCTCGAGGTACAATATTTTCTTTTTACTCTAGACATTCAATCTTTTTAATGTTGCTTTTTCTACAAAAAAAAAAAGAAATGGTTACCTGAGCCCTCTGAAATACAAGACCGCACATAGTTTTTCCCTCCTTCGTTAAGGATGCAATAAAATACTCGTTTTTTTTTTTACTTTTCACATACCCAAACTTGAATCCTCCTCTTCTCATAACTTACATACTATTTTTATTCGTTTTATGGGATTAATTCTACTCCCCGTGTCCCCGATGCTTTAATTGATTCAGTGTTTCTCAAACGATACTCTTTTGAATCGATTAATATCTCGCTAGTTTTTCTATTTATTACATAGAAAAAAAATCTAATTTTCTGGTATAGTAAAATTCATATAAAGAGTATTAAAATATATTCACATTACTTCAAGAACGTCGCTGATTATTTTTAATTATTGCCTTTCAGATAAAAGCGATGTGATAAGCGGCATTGACATTTAGAAAATGCACTTTACTGGTAGATTCATAGCTTTATTGTGTCACCGTAATGCGTAGGAGATTTGATGAGACGTTTCCATAAAGTTACGTTATAAACCGCTCACCGTTACGATGTCATCATATTAAAGCAACCCCTTAATGTTAATAATAAATCGCGAATCTGTCGTAAGAAAATAATATAATGCCCATTTCAAAATAATCGTAAATCAACTAATTGTACTCAATTACGCGTACGACTTAATGCATTTTATGATACGCAAATTCGCCAAGGTACATATTACTGTTATGTTACCTATCATAATATCGTAAAATCAAGTGGCGTGACACATAAAAACGACTCTATTACTATGTTATTACATACACTAGTTATATGTTTATGTACTATGTATATTTGTTGGGTCATAGGCATTTTTTTATTTTCATATTATTAGGGCATTTTCATAATAATAGTGCTTAAAGTATTAAATAATATTTTATTAAGAATGTTATGTTTCATATGCAATAGAGTATATTTACGTTGATAGCTTTTATCTCTACGCAAATATTAAATATGTAGTAGTATTTTTCAATCATCATTCTAAGGGTTGTAAAATTATTAGAATAAATAATATATTACTTTATTTAATGTAAAATTATAGTATATTTTCTATTAAAATTCATTGATGTGTTAAATATGTATTTGAATTAAAAATAACAATTAAAATCAATCAACGTTTTAATTTTCTAAAATAAACTTAGGTTCATAAAATATAAAATACTGCCACTTTGATTTATAGTATTTATGTTGCTTACATAATATTTGTAAACCGTACAATTTTAAGTATTCGCATACAAGTTGTTTATACTATTAATAAAAATTGTTAATACAAAATTTAAATAAATAAATCGGCGGCTCTTTTTATATATCATAAAAAAAATGTTAATGTTTCGAATTAATAATTCTGTGTACAATTTGTTTATACGATGATGAGTGATTTGACATATCATTCCATTTTTAGCAAATAATCAAGGGTGAATAACCGTTTGGAACGTTCACACATCATATACGAGTATATATTTTTTATGCGATGCTAGTTCATAAATATATTATGTGCTATTAATTTTTAATCATGTGAAATGTATTCAACTATAATTTCGTAACACACATATATATATATATATATATATATATATATATATATGGATAAATAACGCGTTTGGAAATTAAATTATATTGTATGTTAAAAAAAAAAATATAATACGATGACGCATCTACTGTTTGCTCGCATTTCCTGTTAACCACGTAGTATTGTCATAGTAATAATAGTAATTGTAAGTAGTTGTAGCGGCGGCGATAGTAGTAGTATTCAAGCGTGTTCGGTACAAAAATGCATAAGTTAGAAATTTTATGTCCTAAAAATGGCCGTAAAAGCCGCGACCTTGAGGGCAATAAAAGTTTAAGTGCCGCCATAACAGTTCGGGATGCGAACCGAATGTTAAACAACAAACGACGGTGGTGACGCGCCATGATGCATTTGCAACAATCATAAATTCACCGCTGGATTTATGCGACAGACAACATAGAAAAAAAAATTGGCAATAGTAATGATAAATAAAATATTAGCAAAATAATACCTACCATTCGACGAGGATCATAATAAATTAAAATACCTATTTGATTTTTTCTCCACACGTATATATATGTAAATAAATACAAATGCTGTGTTCGCATGCGCAAGAGTCTGCGCATCATATGATTTCAAGTTCATATAACTTTTTATACTTTACATGTGCGCTTTACGTTTAATATTTGAATATAATTATATCTATTTTAATATTAAAAAATAAAATTAATTTAGATATATGGAATGTGTTTAGTGTTTGATTAAAAAAAAATGGCACAAAATATCTTTGTTTTTTAGATTTAATTCGTTCAAAGAAATATAGCCACACATATTTTTTTTTTATAATTAACATATATATTTATTTAATAAGTCGTATAAGTAATACGCTTGATTTGTGTGCAGTCAGTCTCGGCTTCAAATTTCAGTATATCATTTGCATACCAATTTCTACTTACAAACAACGCTTCCCCGCCGTAGTCAGAAATGTTTTTTTTTAAATTCATAATAAATCAATATAAATAGAAGTAATTTATTTGTTTATTATTATTAAAAGTGGTTTTTATTTGATTATATTAAACTTTGGCGAGATTTTGGTGTGATTTTTTTACTAAAAAACAGATATATACTGTGCAATCATTGTTATTGTAAGGAATAAAAAGAAAAAAAGAATTGATTCATATTTTGGTGTAGTGCCAGCTTTATATTATATGTAATACAGTATTATCATATATCATATTTGAAAATTGATCACATATAATTCTGACAGTTCATGAGGGCATAATAATAGTATGCTCATTCCAATAAAAATTTGATTTAATCCATTCGATTATTTAAAATTTTCACACTGTATTTTAATATTATAATATTTTCCAGTTAAAAATATTGTTGTTTTGTAAAATTCTGTGATTTATTGTATAATATAAGAAGACGATTTATATCTTTATAAATTTTTAACAGTCCATTTATAGTAAATTTTGCACATAAATCGAAATCTACCAATTTTGGTATCACCCGTGACGATATTTATTATTCATTTTATATAAGATAGATATGCAAATATCTTTTGAGCTAATCTTTATTATAAATAGCAAACGATTACAATATAAATATTGGATGAATCAATATCCTAATTAATTAGAATTTAGTATATTTTATTAATAAATATTGTGTAATAATTTAAAATGTCATTTTTTTTTTAAATTTATTTTAATTACAAAAATGTAAAACGATTAAATTTTTTATTACATATATCGGCGATTTTTAATGGACTCTTTGAGGATCCGTTTTTTTGTCCTTTGTTAAAAAATAGGCCACTATTTGAATAAATTTTGTATATTTTGTTATAGGAAGTCCGTGGCCTTTACATTACTCTCAAAGCGGTCTGTGGGACGAAAAAGGTTAAAAATCACTGATATATAGTAATATGACGCAAATTTAACACTATAATGTTATTATTTTAATTATAGGACACACTCGATAAATATATATAAATGTCTGTTTTTTTAACAAAGCGATTATTTATAGATATCAATTAATTTAACAATAGCTGACTAATTTTTTTTTTCACTGAAAAGTATTTTGTTTTCGGAATTGAATTAATTTGATTAATTGTCACCATTGAAAGTAAACAACAAAGATTTCATTCATTAAAGCAATTATTTATTTTATTTTTGATAGCTAGTTAATTTGTTCAAATACGTTATCTTTTTTATTGTATTGATTCAAAGAAAAAAATTATGTATGATTTCATTATGAACTTTGTAATTCGAGAGTTTTTTTTTAATATTGTTTATAATAAATAGTGTTTATTATTGACGATAAGAATTATCGATTATTGCTCATTATAAATTGCTTTTATTACATATAATCGGCGTGTGAATTCAATAAATCACATTGAATGTTCGGCGCTTAAATGTTGACATGTGCTTCTGTAAACGTTATGTGATTTTTAAAATAAACACATTGGAAATATTGATTGTTATTCTGTTGACACTTTGGATCATTTTCATTACTTCGAACGCTTGTAAAGCTGTGGGCGTTGGGTGGGAAATCACAAATTTTTCATTGCAATCGTGTGTATTCATTCTCTGTCAATTTCGTCTTATTTTTTTTTTATTCGTGAGGACGTTTCGAAGCCGTGCACTTGAAATGAAGTGATATATGTCGAGAATAAATTTTCGAACCGTGAAGGATAATCGCTATGAGCTGTTAAAAGAATGATTTGGACATTTGGCAATTTCGTGTGTTTTATGGTTTTTATATTATAGCCATTTGCATTATTTGTCTTTTTTTTATCGTTAATATTGTGAAGTTAACGCGAATTTGTTTTTATTTTCTTTTCATTTTTTTTTATTAAATCAATATTTTAAGATTTCAATTTTGAGTTTTATAATTTATTTTGCATGAGAAATATTCATGTTGATGAAAGATCAATTTGTGTTGGCTTAAATTCAAAATATACATTATGTAAAAATATTTATTTTATTTTTTTTTAATCATAATTAAAATAAATAGTGGAAAACGCATGATTCACACTTTTGGACATTATTTTAATACATAGTATTATCAATAAAATTGTTATTTTTATTTATCTGCTAGAAATATGTAAGGGATACCTCATCACTAACCGAATACCTTTTTCGAATATTCGGGAAAATTTTAGGAATTTTAATGGTATATTTTACCTTTTAGACTGCGGCCCTGTGAATATTTTTTTTTAAGTGTGTTTGATGACTCACAAATAAATCTGACACCATTGTTTTTATTTTATTAATTAACAAAATTATATTTAGAATTTAATTAAAATTAATATAGATATTTATGCTTGACGTAGAATGTAATCTATTATTTACATTAGGCATAAAATAATAAACTTTTAAAATAAAATCAACATTTTATATTGAGACACTATTTTGTGGGAAATCATTCATACTATATACAAATTTTACAGATCGAAAGATCATATTTTAAATATTTTTCTTCTTTTTTTTTGGATCTCACGTTATAAAAAAGATAATTCATTTTATAACACTTTCATATCGACATATCTTACAGTAGCCATATTTGATTGTATTATAAATAAAAATAAAACATTGTTCATTATGTAAATTTCAACATTTACTGAAATTTTATTCAAATTCTTTGAACGTTTTTCCATTATTAATTTATAAATCGTATCTAATATCTTTATCGTTATACGCACAATTAGCAAATTATCATTGCAGTTTTGAATGACGCCATTAAGATATTTTCGTGTTAATCACGGTGTAACATTATTATTTATATTATATATTAGATTTGTTTTTATTGTTTTGCATCGAATAATCGATTCGTTTTTCGTATCTCATTTATTTCGCATAATTCGCCTTTATGAATCACTAAAAAAGTCATTTCAATAACATAAGTACACTGCATTTTTCGCTCGCATGAATATAAATGTTTTTTTTTAACATTACTGCATAATTAAATATAAAATATTTGAATATTCGATTTTTCATATATAATTATTTTCATTTTCGCATTGAGATCGCTTGACTTGTTTATTTATATAATATTGTATATAATAAATAGACCGAAAAGATTTTTCTAAATATACACGTATATCGGTATTTTGTGAAACTCGATATTTCGTGAAAGTTTCACTTCGATCTATTTTACAAAAAATTCAATCTTTGGACCTGTCGTCCAACGGATCTTTTACATAAATCCTGAATGCGGATACGGGAGGAAATGTGTTTTTTGGGTTCTGGAATTTTATAAAAGGGACGAAGAAGTTTCCCTTGAAATGTACACATGCGACCCCCCGAATACTGCATAGGAAACTATCCCGTGTCGGTTAATCAACTTTTTCTTTAAAGAGAAAAATATAAATAAATAAATGAAACTAACGTTTCGGAAATAGATTATTTTCAAAATTCTATATAGAAATTTATAATTAAGAATTTGTTGATTTTAGTCGTGTGTGTAATAATATTATATAATGAAATTTTTGAGAATGTATAATGAAATTTTTCACTAATTAAAATTGTCTTAGACGAATAAAATTTTGATAATTATTCGACTAATTCAATTTTCAGTAATTGTTCTTTGAACGTTGTTCTTAAAACAATGCACACTACGACGTTTTTCGCGCAATTGTTCTTTTATATACTTTCCCATGATTTTATTCTTATAATTGTTGTTCTTTCAAACAAATATAAATTCTATTATTACGATTCATAATTTTATTATTAATAATTATTAAACAAAATTTAAAAACAACAATTAGTTTAATTTTGAATTTGCTAAATACACATAATAAATATATAAAGACTTAAATATAAGTCTAATATATTTTCATTAGACATTAGAGTTTGTGAATTTATTTAAGCTCTAAATAAAAGCTTTCAGTTTGTGATGATAATTTATTTTATTTTTAGACTACTAGTAATAATTCTAATATGTTTGCATTTTTTTTTATTAAAAATAAAAAACGAAAATTTTTATTATATTGTTTTTATTTAAATAAATAAACACATTTAATATTGATATGTCAAATAAAAAATATTTAAGATATTTGGATATATCTTAAAATTTTTAATTAATATTTTGATATGTTTTTAATTATAATTGTATAAATAAAAATAATTATTGATCGCATAAGTCACTTTATATATTTATAAGCATTGATAATAACAAGTTGCTTTTAATTTATGCACATACACACACATACACGCGCGCGCGCGGTACTTTCACATTCCACGAAATGCGAAATAAAACCAGTTGAACTCGAAAAGTCTCCGTTTATAAATTCGCACTTAACCGCCGTTTTCTGGACGTGGAAAAGATTCAGGCATAATTCTTCACGACATATTTCGGGTGCATGAAAATACAAACGCGCGCACACACACACACACACACACACGCACGCATACGAGCTGTGCAAAGTGTGCCGTAAATCAAGTTTATGCGATGTCTACTACGTTAATGGCTTAATACCGAGTATAACTTTTACTGCCGCGTTAAAACGCTAAACTATTTTGTGGGTCGCTTTTACGTCCCTTAGCTGGCGAACGGACCTCATCCTGGACACACTCGGGTCGGGACTTCCTTTATCCTAAGCTCGGTCCGATCATTGACGATTTGCACTCGATTGCGATTAAATTTTATTGTATCTTTAAAAAAAAAATGATGTGTTATTATTTTGTTTATAACCTGTTTATATCCGTGGTTATTTCAACCCTCGTGAAATGGGGGGAAAAAAAACCACCGAGTAATGGTTGTATATAATAGAACAGATGTTCTGGAATTGCGGTTTCGGGCTGTTTAGAATTTCTTTTCATTTACCTCGATATTACTATTATTAGATATTGAAACTTATCGGACTATCTTAGTCCCGAAACTAGAAAAACAACGCTTTATAGTGGCATGAGAATTTTCAGCTTATTCACGAATAATTATTGTTTATTTTTATTTTATCATATAATATTTCTAGACGATTATTATAGTAATCTTTTCATGCCAAAATTAAATATATTGTTTTATAATCAGTATTTTTTTAATAAAATTGATTCATTTTATAAGCCCTATATTTATTTCTTTATTAATTTTGTGGTTAAGCTCATTTACCCGAATGTAACTTGCATAGGTTCTTTACTGTTCACTCTGCGGTATATAAATTACATATAATTTAATTAATACTGCAAATTTTATACTAATTAATTAATTTAAAGTAGATATTCCTACTATAAATTCGCAGTATATATAGATTTTCTTTCAATTTTATTTCAACTTTTATGCATCACAATTTTACATATAGCTTTTTATTCGTTGAATTATTTTCTTTATGTTTGATATTAAATATTTGAAAAATAATTTTACGTTAAAATCTATATTTAAATATCGAAAGTCGAATTAACATCTCAAAATCAATTTTTATAAAAGATCTGCAATTTAGAAGAATCGTTGAATAATTGAATTTATAATATATATAATAATTATTATGGGAAGTTTTTTTTTTAATATATTAATTTACAAAATTAATGAATTGCAATTATTTTTTTATGATGAATGAAATTCGTAAATCGTAGATTACGCATATTAATCGCGACCATTCTAATTCGTAATTTGGACTTCATAATAAGAGAGTAAAATAAAAAATTCTATTATCAACTTCGTACTTGAACTCGGTGGTCTTGAGATAGTAATGCTACAATACTGCAAGTTTGGCGAGCCCTTATTGTAGGGTTTGCGTCGGAAAGGGTCGGCGTGACGGTTGAGGGGTGTTAAAACGCGAAAGCGGTGTTCATGCGCATTTGAAGTAATGTCTGGCTCTGTATATATATATATATATATATATAGATGTGCATACATACACACACACAAGTACAATATATATATATGTGTGTGTGTGTGTGTGTAGTCTAAATTTTCAGCTTGGCTTTCCGGATCAATATTACCGTCGAACGGACGAAAACCAAAACGACGTAAAGGGCGTTCGCCCGAGCCGGGAAAACTCGGAAAAGCACCCACGCCGTCTACGGTCGCTTTTCCAATAGAATTTTTCATGTACAGACAAACTTTTGGATACTCCGGGTCGTCTTGGTTTTTGTAAGGCCTGCTATTGCGTTAACTGTCCCATATAATTTTTACGGATCATCTGGATATTTGGGTGTCTCCATATACGTAAATAGATATACGCACTTATTTATTTTTTATTTTTATTTTTTTTGCTGAAGTGTGTATGTGTGTGTGTGTTAAGGTTTTTCGTAGATTTTTTTTTAAATATGTAATAAAAAACATTACGCGGCATAGTATTATAGCAAAGATTTAGTTGGGCTTTTTATTAATTATATTACATTATACAAATTATTTTCATGGAAATGAAGTAATCTGATTTCAATTTGTATATATTTAACATTAATAAAATTGAATCAATAATAATAATTTCAAAAACTAAAATTTTGTATTCAAATGTATATATTCTTTTTCTATTTTTACTACTAGAATTTATTTGTATAATTGTTAATTTTATTGATGTAATCTTTACTTTATAAGAAAAATATGCTTAATACAGAGTAAAAATATTGCCATTTCATAGAATTAATTTGTTTTTGTGATGTCTTTTTTATCATTTTATGTTGTTTACTTTATGAATTAAATTCTGCCAAGCTATGAAAACAAAGTATATTTCTTCTGGAATTACAAAAAATAAAACATACATATTTTAATTTATATACATATGGAGAATTTCTTACGTATAGTTGTTTCTCAATCTTCAAGTTTCATATTATGATATATATATGAAATAAAATTGTTAATTTTGATTTTAACTATCCATTTTAAAATTAATTAAAAGCAATTATATTTTTATAATATTTGTTGCAATAATTGATTTTTTTTTTAGTAATTTAATCGTATTTCAAATAAAAATGGCGTCATTTTGAGAAACATCGACGTTACGAATGCAGCTAGACCTCTTGGACGTATGCCGTCCTGTAATTTATTAACAAAACAGGTTTCCCGTCGCCGTGGACACAGCTTTCGAGAAAGTTTTAGAAACGGTCTGGCTCCAAAAGGGTGGGGCACAAGACGGGGTAGTGAACCCCGGGGGTTGAAATGGCTAACAACGAGCAGGGTGCGTCTGACATTGAAGAAGTGCCAATAACAGCCGAATAAATAGGGGTACACATAACCGTGAGACGAGGGTAGAATACTCGGCCACCCCATGCCGGCAAAACAGGTTCAGGGGTCTTCAATGCTATATCAGACACTCCATTTTGATACCTGCATATGTTCATTTCTCATTCGTATTACAATATTATAATTTTTCGGTTTTTGTTCTCATCTATTTTATTTATTATTATTTATAATCATATTCTCAAGATTCAATATTAATATTTTATTTATAAAATTATTATTTTTCTGCTGTTCTTTTTGAGAAAAAAAAGTATGTGATATTTTATGTCAACAAAAAAATGTAATATAATATATACAAGTCTTACATATTTTACGATTTTCTTAGTGATCAATATAAAATTGTATTCTATATTTGTATAGAATACAATATTGTAGTACTATATAACATTCCGTCTGTGTATAAAATATATATATACAAATTGTTTCAAATAATGTTAAATTAGTTATATTGTTACAAATCCATCATATTTTTTAAAAGACATAAAATTAAATATATATTTTGCTCTTCTTTATTCTTTATGAAATGTGCGGGTTCTCGAACCGATGGTTCTTTATTTGAGCAAGATGTATGTCCGAAACAAGTATCAGAATGTAGATGTGAAAACTTCTGTAACTGGGGTTTGCAAGCAAGGCGGACCCAGGTTGAACGAGTATTTGTAAAGAGATTTGTATGGGCGAAGGGAAGCGAGTTGCTAGTCACGTATAACCAGTTAGGAAAAAGGGCTGATCGCCTTGTCTGAATACTGGAAAAAAGTTTTTCCAGCACATTTCGTATCTTAATGAGTCGGGAAGAAAATATATACGTTTTAATATTATTCGACGAAAAGCTCCGAGAAAGTTTTTCGTTTTGGCCGTCTCCGATTCGACGCAATTTATAATTCAAATTCGAAACATAACTCAAAACTTTGTTTTTAGAATCTACCGTTAAAGTTCACATTTGCATAATAATAATAATAACCCGATAAAAATGCGGAAAATCAACTTCATTATGCGTCCGGTGATTTTTTTCTTCACACACACACATTCATATATATATATATATATATATATATATATATATATATATATATATATATATATATATAATACAGAACGCTCTCGAATATTATTAATATCGCCGTTTCCACATTATTATTTGTATTTTGTCATAATTTACCTACACATATGCGACTTTCGATTTCTTGTGAAAATATTTTGAAAATTATATTCGAAAATAGGATCGGTTTTTAAACGATTTTCTCCGTCATAACGTATTTTACGACGTACACGTGCAATAAATTAATTTATACTAATTAAACGAGTCGAACAACTCAATAACAAAGCGTTCCTCGTTAATAATAATACGACGCGAACTTCGTTACACGGACAACGAGAGCTAACCTTTAACATTGTTGAATATTAATAAAACTAATAAATATTTATTAAATCGCACGCTGTTTTTTCGTTTAAGATTTTTGACCATCGTTTTCCCTTTGGTTTCTTTTCTTTTTTTTATTCGATATTGCTCTCGCATATGTGTGTAGGTTGCATATATACATTTAGAATTAGTATATATGGCTCTATCAAGTTGCACCCCTGAGGGTATAGTTGCAATATACAATTTGCTCCAAGACTCCCCAATGTATCGTTTTATTCGACGTTCATTTTGTCTTGAAGATCCGTATGTACGTTCTATATTGCGTTACACATGATCCTATATTATTATTATTATTATTATTATATGAATTTGTAATAAATATATTAAATTGTCATTTATCTAGTACATTATATAATTTTATTATGTTTTTAATAACAACATAACACTTTCTAAATAGTGAAAATATTGATATTAATTTTACTAGTTTTTCTATTAAAATATTGACGATATCAATTAGAAAGTACTAATTTATTCATCTTTCAATTTTTCCGCTATATAATTATATATAAATTTTAGGATTATTTAATATTATAATCGCATTACAGTTTTATGACTATGTATGATTTTATATTTTTTATTAGTTCAAATTTTCTTTGTTATACTTATATATTTTTTCGAAAAAAAAAAGTTTTGACAACTTTGAAATTTCGCTTTTTTTCTGAAGAATATTTTAAGATGCAGTTTTCTCCACCACGATATATTTGTACAGTTTGAGATCTGTTAATATGATATCAAAGCCTGTTCAGTTATAAATATTATCACTTAATTATACAGATTTTTCGCGAAGTGCTTCTGCCGTAATGTTTTTTTTTTGTTTTTGTCGTTGATAACATTATCAAATTTTAAGTTCGTTTATAATTTTATGGTCTTACGGTATTAACATTTTTAAAAATAATTTTATAAAAATTGTTATGTCAGTATTGTATATTAAAAACGTGTATTAATTATACGCGCTTTTTCAATGTCTTACGTGTTAATTCCTTATCGATTTATTTATTCAAAATTTGATCTTAGGAATCAACTATTTACATATAAAAGGGTGTCTATTTCAAGTTTGTAAGGAGTGAAACGTTATTATTTTATCGATATTGTTTACGAGTAAGCAGAACTGCTACATAAAAAGAATCAATTCCACTGTTTCGCGTAGTTTTCAATAAGCCTTCAGGATAAGCGTTTGCCTATAGTTTTAAGGATAAAACCCCTTTACAAATAATCGGATAGCTTTTTCCCTGACTCGGGGTGCTTGCAGTATAGTCCAGATAGAACGTCTACCCCCCATTTTATCAGTAATGTATGTATATTACCTCAGTGGGTGTGAAAACATCCCTTACAAGAGCTGGAAACTCTCCAGACCGCCAACCGAACCACCCTTTTACCACCGACATGTCCCCATTCCATATTTCCGAAGTATAAAGACTACTCCCTGAATTGTAATCCTTCGATACAAAGGATTAGGGATCAGATTTTCCCGAGCCTTCTGCGTGCATTTTCGCCCTTTTTACCCTCAGGACAGAGTCGGTCAAAACGCCAATACGGCCATTTAAGGTCGTTTCGTGTACCCAAAATAATATGAGACTGGCATGATCATAAATTGTACCACAAATTTGCAATTGCTCCGAGGGTGGACGAGCTGTGTAACCGACTGGTTGCTCTCTTTGGGGGCTGACATCGGAAAAACTGCGTTTTTTTTCTCATTTTATGCGAAAAAAATAGCTAGTTTCCATCCGTCGTAAACGGTTAAACTTCGTGTACTCTGTAAAAACTCTCGAGTATTGCTTACGATACGAATTTCAATTTTTGTTTTTGGAACTTTTCATTATAATAATTTCGTATGGCTCTTTTGTGAAAGTGTTGTATATACTATATAAAATTAATAGAATTTTCTGAAATTTACATATACGTGTATATATAGGTATATTTATATAACAATATCGAGAAAAAAATCTATTGTATATATGTTAATTAAATTTCCGCTTAGAGCTGTGTTTTGCCGAGTTTTGCTAGCTAAAGCGAATATATATGATACCAAGAAGGCGATTATCCAGTACCTTTACATTTGCCTAATTCCTTCTAGTTTGTTTGAGTGAAATAATTGACGCTTAATCGACGTGAGTTGTCTCGCTCGCACGTAATAACGGCCTCACAGTGCGCCAGAGTGAGAGGTGCTACGTAAGCTTTCCTGTTATAGGTGCGAGGGTGACACTCGTATGAAATTGCAACTAAAAGCTACACCGAAATGGCGATAAAGTTATACGGAATTACTCCTTTACGCATGTTTATGTAGCCCTTAAAACGTTACACACCCTTGTACACCTACTAGCCAAAATGGTTCTCAGGCGTCCTTTCATCCATGTCTAGGCAGTGTACTCCTAACAAAGGTCAAATAGTCGTATTCACTGTTTTAATACACTAATATTAACTTAAATAAGGTTTGCTTTTCATAAATAATATTTATAAATAATTACTTTCATCTCACATACAAATTGATCCTTTATTTAAAATATTCTAAATATTTATATATTTAAAAATAGCTTCTTTAAAGTAAAAAAATAAAATAAAATAGAATGTTCATTGGTAGCTAAATAGCTATAGAGTTATGTTTGGTATCTCATTTAGAGACTGCATTCTAAATACCGAGATTAGAAAAAGACCAATATATTGAATATAAATCTGGAATTAATCGCGTCTGAATGGGTTTAGAAAGACAGGTCAAATATAACAGTGTGTGAATGTGAACTGTGATTTGGATAAAAGGAATGTTAGCAGATAACTGACAAGATGGACGTTCTATGTGTATTGAAAGGGGAATAAGGGCAGGTGGTGGATGTAAATAGTGAGGCAACTGTGCGCATTAAAAAGGTTTATTTTCCCATTGATACAGTGATGATATATTATATATATATATATATATATATATATATATATATATATATATATATATATATATATATATATATATATATATATATATATTAAAATTTAAAACTTTTATATTTTATATATATATATATATATATATATATATATATATATATATATATATATACCTATAATAAATTTTTATATGTAGCATTACATTGAAATAAAATATTTTCACTGACGTCGCACGAGCGTCTGTAACTGTGACCCATATTGACTAATTGACGTATTTGTGTCAGTGGCTATTTTAATCATGTGTATGTGTGTACATATTTGTAATTCATAAAATTACTTAATGAAACAATTTGTATTTTATTTATTAATATTATTATTGTTTTATGCGCGCAATTACCATTTAAGATAATTTTTATATACAAACTAAAAGGAATTGGTGTGAACGGTAATTACCATCATAATGGTAACGGTGAATTACCATATTTCCGTATTTTATGTATTATTTTGGTATATTTTTTACATTGTAAATAGAGACATTAAAATAATTAGTTGTATTTTATTTTTATTAAGTATAAATTATGTAGTTTTATGTATATTTATCAATAACTATAAATTGTTATACGATCTTATAATTGTTACGGCATTATAAAATCATAATTAATTATATATGAAATTGCTATTTATGATTTTTTGATTCATATTTTGAAGGTTTGTGAAAGTGAGTATAAATATTGCATCAGTATTGAATTTTTATTACTTTTTTACTGTTGTAATCGAAAATAAGTCTTTGTTTGTCTATTTATTTATTACCTGGATTTTATATTTATTAATAATAATTAATTTTAAATGCTTTATTTATTAACATATAATCAATAATTTTATTATGATTATTATAATAAATCTATTATAGATAACAATCCATCGACCACAAATAATTAATTATATTATCATAGTATTAATATTAGCTAAAGGTTATTTTACATTAATTGCAAAACTAATTAAAAAAAACATTTTATTTTAATGTCATATATATATTTTTTATAATTTAATTATAATTAATTTTTCGGTAAAGGGTGATATTATATTTTTTATAGGTTTTATATATTTTAAATACTGTCATACGAATGTAATTATATATCGTAAATGAAATCAATTTCGAATATATGCAAAGAAAATAATTTTCGCCATTTTCGCATCATCTTTTGACTGACATATTTATAAACAATGTATGCATAATGAACAGTTTAAAATCGTACATTTCAATTTAGATGACTCCTCGGCCATAAAACACACTATTTAGATAATGTTGACATGTTTTTGACCTGTTTATTGCCCGTTATAGTGAGACCGTTCCAAAAAAATTACACTGTTGCACGTTAAAAAATGGCGCTGAAAACGCTTCGGCCATATTTTCGTTAATTATTATTATTTTTTTACCTGCCGTCGATTTAATACGAGTTATATCAATAATAATAATAATAATAATAGTAATAATAACTTTAATATTCTTATCTCGCTTTTATATTATTAATTAAACAGCGATGACGATAATGACTCGATTTGTGTCGTATTCTAAATGGCAATATTGTAGGAGTTACATGTTTATTTTACATATATTACAATATAAATTTTACATTGTATGACGCTTTATACTTCATTTCCATAATTGTTCGCGTACTATGTATCTTTTGAACGTATCCGAAACCACTTTTCAAGTTGTGACTTTAGTGATATCGTTTTACGCAGTAATATTTCATGTTTGTATGAACGGTAAAATTTCGTTATTGTAATGCTATTCATTTTTGTAAATTATATACTCTCAAATTAAAGGAATTTTTTTTACACGAAAACGTGTATGTAATATATAATGATTTTTATGGGGAAATCTTTTACAAACATATTTTAACAGAGTATAAAACATTGAAAAGTATTGTATTATTATTTTTATTAAACTCTTGACAATATATCTAGATTTTTTGGAAAAGATTATGCTCAGTAATATATAAAGAAAATTATTATATTGAAATAAAAGTTTAATAATCATTATTATGATAAATATTAATTTTTTTTTTAACAATATAGTTATATCCATTCTTGGAGCGATATTAAATTTTATAACATAAGATTTTTATTAATTTTTTTCATATTTCAGATACAATTTTCCATATTCAATTTACTTTAAAATTTATAGATGCACCCGTTGCACTCTCATTGAGTCACACATTTCCATTTTTAATTATTTTTTGCATTCCTTCAAAGAGATAAGCGAAAAATTTCTTCCCCATGAAATTGCATATCCCACAACACAGAGTACACGCCTTCACGCATATAAAATATAAATTATTATATGCGTCAGTATAATTTAGATTACCGCGTCCAACATGGGGTGGCCTTAGTCCCCAGACGTTGCAGCGGGGGATGAAATTTGCATTTTCCAGCTGGAAACCCGGTTCAACCCCGCTGAGTCGAACAACCTCCTGTCTGGTTGGTTGCTATATGGTAGGAGTTATGTAGCCCAACGTATGTTGGAAATTATTAGTTTCCTAGCAACATTTATCCGGGGACTGCCGTTGGGGTAAATAAATTATAGAGGTTTCCATCCCCGTACGCTTTCAAGCACGCCCGCGTACACATATCTCACTCGCTTTTCTAATATTAGAAGACCTCCCCTAGTTCCCTTATAGAATTTTCCTTGGAAAATTTGTGGGCATACGCGTACCAACGTAAAAAAAAGTCTAAAAAAATCGGCCTTCCAGTTGAGAGAGATATATTGCTTCTAATTTCATCCAATTATTCAGGGATTTGAACGACTTTGCACGTTCTGATGTTGAAGTTTTTTTTTTATTATTATTTTGAATCAAGGGAGGATGAATTCAATTTAATTCGTCTGCGCAAGTAATTGAGTGAAATTTATGGCAGATGTTATAAATTGCTGAATATGCAATTTTTATTGCTTATTCAGACAGTGTTTGCTTGATCTTATTAAACTTGGGGAATTATTAGTTTTAAAGCTTTCTTTAATACTGCAATTTGAAGTCGGGAATTGAGTTAAGCTATTTAATGCACATTTGACATTTTATACCGTGCTCTTTAATAATTAATTATTCCAATATAAATTATGTTCATTAATGGAATGCGGTTTTAAGACTGGTCAGTGAGGATTTATTTTCCGATCGATTAATGCCTTATGAATCAACGTTATAAAACATCGCATAACGAGGTGATCACATTCACCGAATTGTCTATTTATTAAGAATTTTATAGTATTAACATTTAGTCGATTATTATCTACTCTGAACCTTTTGATACTAAAAAAAAAAAGATACGCTAGAGAAAATAAAACACATTAAGCATTTATCACGAACGATCGTAAAACTTTATTTAAAATTCGACTGTCCGGATTGGTAGACCGACGTTATAAATTTGGAACTGGTTCGTTTCCGTTTCGAATTGATTTACGCGTGTAAAAATATATATAGCCTTTTTTTTCCTAGATGAATTATTAATGTAATCGACAATAATAATGAAATATGGACGGGACGCTCCGCAGGGATGTGCAAGTGGAAAACGTGCAACCCCTTCGCCGCGATAAATAAGCTCGTGAATTATTACGGCGTTATTTGACGCATTTTCATCTCGGATCGTTGAATTATAAATAAGTTTTAAATTACACGCCATCGTCGTCGTCGACTTTTTAATAAGGTTTTTCCTAAAAAAAAAAAAAATGGGAAAAAATAAGCCAAACGAGCGAAGAAACTGCGCTTGAGACTTTCGCACAGAACGCCCGACTTCTTTACACGCTCGTTTACTGGGCGCATCATTGAGTTTTATAAATATATATATATTTATATGTACAAGTGTATACTTACGTGAAAAAGGATATTTGAGAAGCTCGGAACAAACGTTTGGTATAAGTTAAGTTTTTGCACCGACGACGAAAACTCGTGAAAGGCGTTGAAGGAGCTCCTAAGAAAACTCTTTCTCGTCTGTTGGAATTGCTTCCCCTGGAGCGACTTTATGACAGTTATAAAAATAACACTTTCCCCAATAAAGAAATGTTCGCAAACTTCGTTCGCTTAAGTTTTCCTCTCTATGTCAAATTGCCTTTATTTTCCATTTATGATAATTTCTGTGTAGGTAAATGCATAATCGCATACATATTTATAATATTCAATATGGGTAATGTAGATAAAACGTGTAAAATAAAATATCGTAATATGTTCGCGTATTGTATTTATTGCATACATATATAAAAATATAATATTTTATTTTTTTTAGTTCAGCATACATATATTTAATTTAATTTAATTACAATATTACATATTAAATTTCAATAATAAATATTCCGTCCCACGAGAATCTTTGAGAATCTCTAGATGTTATTTATTTTTGTTTATAATAAATATTGAATGTCAGTTCTACTTTTAAATATTTTTGAAAAACAACATATAAATAAAAAAAAAGATATTTTTTTATTATTGACTATTTGACAGAAATATCGTTTTGTTTGTATATAAAGTAATAAAATAATATTTAAAATTTATTTTGTCGCATCGTTTTCGTTTTTACAATATAAAATAAAACTTAATTTATATGTAGAATTTAAACTTTAGAAAAATCAGTATATTTTTATTCAATCCACTATTTTTTTCTGACGAATTAATTATTATTTATGGTTATTTAATATTTTTTTAACATTCTTATCACGAAACATATTATATTTTTATGTGATTTGTAAATAACTGAAAATAATCAACAACATTAGGAGAAAAAAACAATCAAATAATTATTTAAAATTAAAAATCTTTATATTTTATATACATACAATATTTTGTAGAATTTTTCTAATGATAAATTAAAAATTCTTCTCTTCTTTTTCCTCTTTTATTTGAAATCAATATATCTGAATTCATTATTGTCCACATTTTATATTATAATTTGCATTTTCTATCGTCGTTCTCCTTTATGATACTTAGCTAAAATTATCTGAAATTAAGCATTTCTAATTAAGAATTTAATCATCGTTTTAACGCTTTTACTTTTAATTAAAAATATTAAACACGAAATTATCATATATATATATATATATATATATATATATATATATATATATATATATATATATATAATTTACCATTTTATAGTTTTGTCTCACCTCACATCTATTTATTTTACGTCTATTGACGATAATAAAATTAAAACAATTTCTATTTACATTCATATTATTACACGACAATTATGTTATCTTTTTTTTTATGTGTATGATATAATCATAAATTTATCTGAATTTTATTACTTTACTATTTTAACGCGTTTTTGATTTAATAAAACGATCGATCACCCTATGACACCCGTTATTTTTGTCCTTTGTATTAAAAATGTTATCCACCGTATATCCGATATAAAAAATGTAATGGGAAACTTTTGTCAAGATGAAAAATGAACGTCTACCCCGTGTATAGTATATATACACATATGAATAAATCTCAATTATTTTTACGACTTTTTTACGATTCAACGTTGAAAAGGTTTACGATCATCTTTCGATTGCACATTTCACACTTTTGTGTCATACACGCGCAGTGTCATTTTCTACCCTCGATATATATATATATATATATATATATATATTTACTTAAATTTCCAAGAGAAACGTCGTTTTTTTTTCGTAAGAATAATAAAAATGGCGCTGATTTACGATTAAATACGACCGGTGTGACCAGATAAATAACCGTGTAAAGAACTGAGAAACGTGTACGTTCTCTTTTTGGTCATGCGGTACCATTATGCAAATGTGCAAGTCGAGACCGAAACCGCATTTTGAATTTATTTGCTTCGTAATGACCATAGAGAATTCATTATGTTCAAGGTCCGATTTACAATTATTCATATTTATTACTTGTCTTTTTTTTCCCCCGACTCTAGAATTAATAATGTGGAGACCAATAATAATAAAAAAAAACGTCCGCCATTATTCTGTAAACTTTTGAAAATGTGTAGGATATTCGGTATCAACGTCAAATGATAAATGAAATACAATGTTTCGAATTGAAATATTTATTGTGTTTCTTTATCGCGTTTTGTAAAATTTACATGGAAATTCAATGTATAAATAATAAATAATTACCGTTTTTATTATGTGAATGAAATTTATTATTTTTGTACACTTTTTATGCGCTATTCGCAACTGATATGAGTAAATAAACATGCAATAAAGAACATTCGAATCCATTATTTTATAATAAATTCGATAATCGAGTGATTTTGTTGAGTTTTGTTTGTGAATTTCTTGTAATAATTTATAAAATGGAAAAACCTGTATTAAACTAGATTGTAGTAATTCAGTTTTTTAAGTCGTTTAGTAAAAATGAATTGTATTACATTGAGATTGAGCATAGGATTAGTAGATCGGTTCAGAAAAATAAAATAAAAAAAATGATTTAAATTTTGGAAATATTGCTATAACAATTTATAATATAATACAAATCAACATTTGCCTTTTAGGATTGAAGCTTCTATTTTAAATTTATTAATTAAAACAACAAAAAAAACATTTTTTGAATCATGTAAATAAAAAAAATTTTCATGTTATCAGTAAAAAAAAATGTCGAGTATTAAAGTGACATTTAATAAATTTAATTTATCACATTTTATCATAAATAATGTATATAATAACAATATTTTAAGATAAATGTGTATTTATAACGTAATAATGTGTTTAGCATACTTAAACTCGTTGTTCCTTCATATTAATCTTTCATAAAACATTTTAAATACATTAACTTGGTAAATTATTTTAATTAGACTCGTAGAAAATCTTGGAAAATGCTCACTAATACATTATATTTATTGCACGGATTATTATATAGACTCTATGCATGCGATTTCGTCTGATGGAGTAGAAATGAAAGCATATAATTGGCACGAAACAAACCACGTTTAAATAAGCCGAATTCGTATGCAATATTGAAACATGAATAGACGACGTTAATTTTCCCCCAAACGTTGCAGTTGTTCCCAAACTTTATCGCGACCGTCTAAAATAAAGAAAATGTTTGGTATCCGTACGAATTTTCCAGTACTATTTAAACGTCGCAACGAATGAATTCTCCGCCCCGCCCCGCCCCGCCCCCCTCCTCGTTCCCATCATCGTTTTATTTGCTAAACGAGGTTTGGGAAGCGCTGGAGTCGCGTTATATACCTGTGTAGTACTGTGTCCGTTATCTGAGCGCTAACGGTCCGTTGCAGCTGTAAAAGCAACGTTTGTTATACACGTTGCAAATTGGAGTGTTTTTGTGTTTACGCTAAAAGCACGAATTTTTCCAAATTAAAAATGGATGTGCCGAAATTTTCTCGAATATTAGTTGTAAACTCTATTCGGCTTAATTAATTTAAATTATGATTGTTTTGCTTTTTTTAATTCATAATGCGTTTATTCGATTTTTGATCATTAGTATTCGAGTCGAAAAGAGAAATACTCCTACAGAATTATTAATTATCAATCAAACTGATCAATAGATGTGTATATATATATATATATATATATATAAATATATATATATATAAATTAAAATTTTCGATATATAATTTTGTCTATTATTTTCGTAACTTTTTAATATGTTATTTCGAAAATATATTTCGCGATCTAACATTAAAAATTATCAGTTTAAAATTGTTATTGTTGTATTTTATTGATATAACTGCTAAGATTCATACTGATTTATTTGATAATAAAATAATATTTATTATATGTAATAAACGTAGATTGTAAATTGTTTAAATTTTAGACTTTATAGTAAAACTCATTATATGCAAACCAGAAATTTATGCGGATTTATATTGAATACGGTTAAAATCAACATAAATAAACAATTCACATTTTATTTGTTTCAACATAAATGTAAAATTACGAGTACAAATTACACATTAACCTTTTTCATAAATCTTTTTTTTTTTTTATTTACCAAATGTACATTGTAACTTTTACCTGTATGAAACTTTAATGCGATTTTTATTTGTTTTTCGATAAGAACTAATAATAAAACGGTCGATATACACGTTTTCTTTCCACTAGCGCTTGCGGAAAATTTCAGCCAAATCTACGGAAAAAGGTAATTTTTCCGATTGCTTTTAAATTTACTTTTATTCAGAGGAGATTTGAGCCGGAATAGCGGGAAAAAAAACTTCAAGAATCATCGTAGATTTCTGCACTTTTCTCTCCTTTTCTTTATTGTTACGATTATTTGGTAATTCTATTGAATTTAGAAAGAGAAAGGATTCCACCCTCGAGTGTTATCAGAAATCGGCAACCTTTTTCCGTAATCGCATTGGAACGATACAACTTTTTATTATATAATATATAAATATCTACTATATTTTACCATCGACTTATTATTTTTAATTATTTTCTATATATATATATATATATATATATATATATATATATATATATATATATATATATATATATATATATATATATATATATATATTGGTTTTTTTTCATTATTAGTAAGAGTAATCGGAATTGCGCCGTTTAAAATCTAATCAGAAATAATGGCCGCAATGATGAGTAAATCTGTAATAATTCAAAATTTTATAATTACTAATTCTATTTCAGTCTCATTCGTTTATTTTTTTTATATGCACTTGTAACGAGTTGTCGCAATAAACAATGACAATTTATTCAGCGATGATCGACGTTCCGAAGCGAAGCAGTAATGAAGTTCTATTCGGGTAATTCAAGAGGTTTCCCGCGATCTCCTTGTTTTATAGTTGCGGTTTATGTGCTCATACTCACATACACACATGTGCATCTACACAGGCGTAAATTTAATTTATATATACGTCTATATATTATGTGTATATGTATATTTCGGTCGTATTTAGAGGGTTACTACATGGTAAAGTGCGCTTAGTCTGACGGCCGTAACCACATGATACGGGTAAAACGTAACAGTAACATTTGCATAACGGTATATATATATATATATATATATATATATATATACTTATGCATGTGTGTGTAATTTGAAAAATATCAGTTTAGACATTTATTTCTTTAATATAAATATTTGATTTTCATCTAGAATATATTTCATCTATTATATAAAAGACATCATTTGAAATTATTACTATTACATAATATTAGCTAAAATATATTCTCGAAAAAGTAGATTTGCATATCAAATAATGGAAATGTTTCAATATTATAGTTATATAAATAAATCATAATTTGATTTTCTTCTTTTTATTTGATTTATTATTACACGAAGAATTATTATATTTTAATTTGATATTTTCCTTGTTTTCCATGAAAAAGTTGGAGCATCTTAAAATCGTGGGAGTGTAAACACAAATTTATAAAGTGGAATAAAATTGTAAAAATTAAGATATCACTCGATTTTAATTCCAACCTTCGTAAAAAGAGACGTTACCGCGCCAAATATATGTAAAATTTTATTTCGATCCAAACTTTGCATGTATAAAAATCCATTATTCTTTACATTAAATTTGTTTATTTTTTTCCATCAAATAACATTTTAATTTTTCAAAGATTTATAATAGAATTCAAAGTTTTTAAAAGATGAATATAAAGTATAACATAAAATTTATATATATCAAAAGTTTGAGTTGAAATAAAAATTAATAAACGTAAATTTACATTGAATAATGAATCATTTTATTTTTTTTTTTTTGCTAATTTAGTTATCACATATTCGAAATTAATATTTTCATGTTTTAATACTGAAAAAATGCTACTTAATATTTTTTTTTTTGGAAGTAGTGTTTAATCGTGTTAAGTACTTTTTATATTAAAATTATACACAAATATGATGTGAAAATATTTAAGCGATGAATTTATCTTTATTATATTATACATACATAAAAAATGTGGGAAGTTTTAAGAAGACAAAAAAAAAGCTTTTCACACTGAGTTTTATTATTTATTAGTGAGTAACAATTTAACGGAGTCGCATGCGGATCGTCGTCGTCGCTATTGCATCCGAAATGGCAGTAAATTATGGTGGATTTATAGTTTCATTTCAATTCTAATACCTTCATGCATATTCGTGCTCAAGAATCACCTTTGTTTATATGTAAAAATGGACGATAATTAAAACGAATTAAGTGCTGCCATAAATTTGGCATGAGAAAATAATGTACGTGTTTTAAAACATCTCACGGAATGTTTCGTGTGTGCACGAAACAAGTATACGGGATCTTGCATTCAAATTCGTTTAATTTCTTCTTTTTTTTGGAATTCGATTACGAAGTAAATAGGATTATATATGTACATTTATTTTATGTTGATCAATTGTATATATATATACTAAAATCGATGTTTATAAAGATTCTTAAATCATAATTGAAAATTTGTACCATATTTTATAAAGTAAATTAAATCTAAATGTATTTTAAAAATATTTTTTGTAGCTTAAATTATAATAATCCATTATGAAAAATGTTTGTTTTTACCTCGAAAAACTTTTTGATAATCCGACTTTATGTCCATAAACGAATATTCAAGTAAACACACTTATCAAAAATTTTATAAAACGGGTCAAACGATGCACTAAAAATCGCGATAAAGCACAAAATTACGCTTCAGCTTTAGAATGTCGAAAGCGCGATAATCGTAAAACTATCGTAATTTTGTATGTTGCTCCCTTTTCTATCGGTCAATTTCTTTACATTCGTTTATCAGATTCTGCAAAAATAAAAAAAAAAAGCCAAACTAAACGCTTATAACATTGTTTAGGTACATTAATAATAATAATTAATGATAAAGATCGAATTCGCTTCTCTATCGTCGACTAATGCATATTCGAATAATTCACAGTTAACCTAAATGAAAACAACGTGTAAAATATGCAAATTTACGATTTAAACAACCATAACACGTACATTCACGAGCCTTGATTGCTTAATATTTCCTCGTTTACCTAATATCGTAAATTTTATAATAAATATCGTAGCGCGGTTTTAGAATATCACGATAACATCGAATATTTCTGGAGCCCCGCTATTTTTTTTTTAATATATATTGCAATTCCTTTTTTTGGATTTTAATTGAATTATTAATATTAATTTATTGTGAATACCGGAGCATTGCCAAATCTGATAATCGAATTTTTGAAAAGATCGTAAAAATGCTATGCGTTCACGTTTAGTACATATATGTAAATTATGTTGATGCTGAAAATAAATTATTTTCAGTTTTTATTATTTTTTATGGTCACGAAAGTGTGCATATATTTTAAATAATAATTAGAAATATTTTATTATACGTTGTGAATTAATAATTAAAATTATTGATATTATTTTATAATATTTTCTTTATTATATACCTTATATCATATATACATAAATTAGTTGAAAATAAACTTATCTATTTTAAAACGATTATTTAAAAAAAAATAAAATATTGTCTACATTGTCATTTAAAGAATGTCATTTTTCATTTTAAAATATAAGTATAATGAAGTTTGTAACTATTTTACTACAATTTTATATGTATATTTTAGATGCATTCTAGTTGAAAACATATTATGATTAGTCTTTTTATAATAAATTTTTATATTCCTTGTTAATTTTATAAAGTGTTTCATACTCGGTTTATTTTTATTACGCTATTATTTTTTTTTACTATATGTAAGCTGAATAACCTCTTTAATACATTTAATATTAAAAATGGTTTATTACTTTAATTTATAATTAAATGTCATGTGAAATTATTTTCATATATATCTATTTAAACTTTAAACTTATTGTAGTTAATAAATATTTTTAATTTTGCAAATTAAGGAGGGTTATTATTGCTACTGTATGCGTTTTTCTCAGACGGTTGCTTAAGTTTACCGATGTTTAAACTTTGATAATCGACGGAAATCCGGTGTTTTTTCTTACATTATTGTGACCAAAAGGCGTTGCAAAATTATCGCGAAATTACAAATTTTTTTAAAGCGTTACAAGATTAAGAAAATTTAAATTATTTATTATTATTTTTAATAACGAGTTGTGATTTTGAAGGATGCACTTGAACCGTCATTAATACTAATCTATAATCAGCCGTTGATTCTAAAAATGTACAGTGAATATCTATTGTCGATAATGCAAGTGTTATTGTTGCACTATAATAGGATCGTATTACACAAATGATATTCATTGCATAATATAATCGAGGAAATATGGCTCAGCTTTAAATAATGTTTGAACGGTACACGCTTTCGCATAAAAGTAATTGCATCAGGAAAGTGATAAATATTCAAATGTGAATTCAGAGAAAAATAGAATGCTGCGTCTTTTCACGTAGTCGACTGGTTTCTTCTAAGTTTGGACTTAGTCGGTGCATTCGCCGCTACGTGATCTGTGATTCTAATAAAAATGCATTGCATTTCATTATCAATTCCATTTCCATCTGTGATACGCGTATACATTTTAAATTACGTTATACGTTTCAGTACTACAAATCGTGCTAGCCAGTTACAGCCCCCCATCTTTTACCCCGTGTTAAATTTTATTTTTATACGCGAACAATAAAATTTTATCTGGCGTTTATCGCGCTTGATTTACGCTCGGTCATTAACGCTGTAAACTCGATTTAAATTAAAGCGTGAAAGCTCGATTATTTACAGGTGAAATTGTAGTTTTTTTTTCTACCTTAATTCGATATTAGAATACGAGACTGGTTTTTTTTTTATTGGACGGAACTAAGCTCGATGACCGTAATAATAAAGAAACGTTTTCGTTTACGAGATCTAAAAAGCTATTCACACATCCCGGTTGTTGTGAGATAAAAAAAAAACGGTGTAAAAAGGCGCAGTTTTTCCTTGTAAATGAAACAATAATTTGTATCGTTCTATGTGTGTGTGTGTGTGTGTGTATATGTCGAAGTCGTCTTCGTCGGTGCGATTATGTCGTTTCGAAAACACTAAAATGGGGGGACATTCAAAAGGAAAATTTGTTTGGAGGAATATCTTGGCGGTGGGTCTTCTCGATGTTTTCATTTTGCGCTCGTTTTTATAGTTGCAGTGCTGCAGTCTTTCGACGTCGTAAAACTATATCGTTATTCTATCCTGAAACGTTTTTCCGATATCATTTTCGCATAATTTAATTTTTATTTTTCCGCCGGAATTAATAATATGAATCTCGGATTATGTGACTGTTGTGAAAAATATTAAATTTTATTCATTAATTGTATTATTACGTGACTATGATTGATTTATAACTATAATGACTGTAATTGACTATAAATCATTTTAAATAGCAATAAAACGATTCAAAATTCTAATGCTAAAAATACTATGATTGTTAATAGCCTAATAATAGTTCATTTATGTGTATTACAAAGCGTCTGACTAATTCAAATCTTCGAATTATTTGTTTTTTTAACGTTTTCTTTTAAACCGTTTCCATAATTCTGATTAATCTAGGTTGTTGCAAATTTTAAAATATATTCTATGATATTTTATTTTCCATTTTTCAACATATGTGTATCAAATATTAAATTTATCTTTTAACAAAATAAAAAAATATATTTATTAATTCATTACATATATATTGAAGTAAAATTTATTAAAGCGTGCGAAATGTAATTTAATTAAATTTCAGAACCGTTTCTATATTTTAAAACCGAATGTTTTATATATTTTTTAACTATTTCTATATTTTAATTATTTTCATATCATATTAAAAAAACGTCAAAATTTTAAAAATATGATTAATATTATTATTAACACTACTGTATATACCATATATAATAATTAATGAATTCGGCGTAATCTGAAAATGCATCGTTTTACCATACACATGTTATTTTTTTTTCGGTTCTGCAGTCTGATCGCTTAATATTATAACGTGTCAAACGTTTGATAATGTTCGCACAATGGTAAAAACACGGAAACAATTATTACTTGTTGTTTCATACATATTCTATTTCGAAATATTATCGATTCGGAGGCACGTTTTCAACACGCATGAACGGCAAAGGCAAAATTTTTTGGAAGCGTTTCTCGGTGTGCAATTATACGGTTTATTTTATGAACGTTGACGTACGGCAGCATGAAAAACCACGGATTCCATAATATAAATATAAATTTAAACGCATTGTTCACAACGAAACGTGACCACTTGCGGCACGTAATAAATTATCGCATTCGCAAATATAAACTCACCGTACAATGTTGCTCACGCCGTATAACTAAGTGAAATTTAATAAATCATTCGTTGAATGACACATATTATTATTGTTTGTTGCGTTTTGTGAATCGCTACCGGTTTTATTGTTGCATTTGTAAATGCTGCTTTTTAGAATAGATCGAACGTTAAAAATACATACGTGTAATTCTAAGCGAATGCATGAACTCGCTCATTGTTCGCACGTTTTAAAAATATTGTTGAAATTGGAAATAGGTCAATTGTTAAGAGTGGTTTCTGCTGATAAAAGCAATCAACCTTTAACCGGGATCAAAACAACTCAATCGTCTCGATTGGCAGTGATCCACTTTTTCCATGCCTCTTGGATAGTTTGTTATATTTCACATATTGTCGTTATTTAGATTTATACATGACATTTTAGAATAAAAATTACATCAATTCCAATACGTATTTTATTGATATATACTCATATATTCACATAAATATATTCATATCCAATCGTCAGAATTTTATTGATATAATATTTTATTACAAATCGTATATAGTAAGACAACTTTTACTTATAAAAATAAAAATAGTATTCTCTTGTGTTTTCTGACTACTATTTTCAACCCTTTTTTTGTCAAATTCTGTTAAAAATATGCAGGATTTTTCAAGGCTAACCAACTTTATATATATATATATATATATATATATATATATATATATATATATATATATATATATATAAACATTTTTTTAAAAAACTATTTCAATCTAAATTTCAGATTTTCATCGAAATTCTGTTAGAAATTAGCGTTATACAATAATTTGAGATTTCATCCCATTAAAATTTTAATTTAAATATTTGATTTTAAGGGAAAACAAAAAATAATAATTTAAATAAAGAATTTATATTTATTAATTATGGTTAACAATATTTTTAATATGCAATATTATAATCAACAATTTTTTATAGTTTAATAAAAATTAATGGCATAATTTCTTAATATGTTTTTTTATTAAATATATACGAATTAATATTAAAAAAAACAAAGTTCACAGATTTCTATGAATATTTCACAAATTCACAATGAAAATTTTAGTTGATAAAAATATAATTTACATCAAATAGTCGTAAAATCATAATGCAGTTTGTAAGGATGGTATAACGGAAACAATATGTAAATTCAGATAATGAATGCATTTAGTAGCTCACAAAAAAAAATTAGTATTGGAAATGCATTTTTTTTTCTCAAGCGACTAAACGTAAGTTTTAATCGATACATATCGTTTGTTGCGATATTATTGTTATCTGCATAAAAATAACTTTATAAATTATGTATTTATATATGAAAACTCGTAAAAAAGTATCGTTTTAATATAAATATTCTGCGGATCGCATCAAACTGTTACTACATACATATTCGTTATACAAATTATGATTAGTGGACGAAATCGGCGTGAATGAATTATATTTTTATGTCGTTTTTATTGTATTCATAAATTTATGAATTTACTGCGTTTAATATTAGCGTGACCCCATGTTCCATAATAATAATAATAATAATAACGAGTCGTCTAAACGTTCAAAGTTTTTGTATTAAGGTGACTAGAGAACGTCATTAGTCGTAAATTTTCATAGCAGATGTAACATATTACTTATTCGAAAAATATACATGAAAAAAAAATATATATATATATATATATAAATATCAAAACGGTGTCTATTATTTTTATCGTCGTATATTTTATTTTATTTAGCCATTATCGCGATATGCATTTAATTATCGGTTCGCTGTTGAATAAGCTCTCGTATAATGAATACGTTCAAAGCTTGATTATTTATGAAATATCGATATAAAAACACTTGTTTAAACGATTTAAAATTAATATTTATACATTGATTGTGTGCTTTATTTCTTAATCGCTTCGTGCGTTTTTTTTAATATTGATTTATTTTAAATAATTTATTTTTTTCTAGTATTTTGATGTAACTGCGTAAATGTGTTTTTTTTTTCATTTTTATACAAAATAAATTTGTAATACAAATGAAATATGTGTATATTTTGATGTGTTAAAAAGTTTAGGATCATGTAAAATATATTTTATCAGTAATATATGCATTGTTGTGAATAAATTTTATTTTACAAATATTGTAGCTAAACACGGTAAAAAATGACAAATATTTAAACCTAGTACATGAATAAAAGTTATCATTACATAAAAATATGATTCATAATAGTATAAATTATTATTTTTTGTATATAATATTCAGCAAATAGAAATAAAATTACTCATTACTCTGCTTTTATAATATTCCGATAGAAATTCTTTTATTTTTGTTCTATCTACGGTGATTTAAAATAGTTTATAATATAATTATAGACAATATAGATTGTAATTCTAGATAATTGTTTTTTTTTATTTATATTTAATAAATGAAAACAAAATATTTAACTTTTACATTATGTTAATAATCTTTAATAATATAAATTACATTATTATTCATTACCAACAATTTTTAACGTCCTATTTGATTAACTATTGTTTAAAACATAATTAAGAAACACTTGTAGGCATATTTCAATGTCATGTAAAATCATATTTCTTTATAACAATAAATAATATCACGACTTTTTGATGTCTTTCATACCGTATAAATTCCGACACTAGTAAATAACATTTTATGAATCATTCCGAATAAAAATAAATAAATATATATATATATATATATATATATATATATATATATATATATATATATATATATATATATATATATATACTAGACGTTTTAATTATTTGAACGAATTATATTTTAACACTGTTGAAAACGTTGCGAACTTTGTTTAAAAATAGTACTTATCCGTCGCATATAAATATATATATATATATATATATATAAACATAATTTTGGCGTAAGCGGAATAAATTCGCGTACAAATAAACGTAATCGTAAATTTGCGGCGCACGTGGTCGTCGGACATATGCGCGCGACTCGGCCACGTTATACGAACGCGGTTAACGTTTTTTTTCTTTTTCTTTTTCTTTTTTTTTTTTTTTGTTATTTATATTTTGCGTAGCGGAATCGTCGTCGTCGTCGGCGAAAATGAGCGTTATTTATTGCGTCCGCAAAGCGGCCAACACGGTGTCAACGGCCGACCAGACACAGAGAAATAAGGGCGAAACGATAGCATAATAAGAAGATAGAAAGAGCGAGACGGCAAAGAGTAGAGTAGAATAAGAGAAGAAAAAAAAACAACAAAAAAAAAAGACGAGCGAAAGTTGTCACAGTAAAGACGCCATCATCGTCCGCCGTCGTCGTAGGCTATTATCATTCATTGAACTGTCGCAATTGATATCGAGCGCGCCATTTTCTTGCAAGTTGTGGAAATCGGTATGTGGAAGCGGGAAAAGCGCGATCGAAGGGTAAAAGTGTGGGTCGCGTCTCGCGGTTTGAGAATAATAAACAATGGCGGAGGGGCGGCGCGCGCCGTCGCCATGGAAACGCGCTCGCCGCCATGCTCCTCAAAGCACCTGCCGCTCCGCTCTCTGGACCGATACACCGCAATCGCATCGCTTCTCAACATTTTCAAATTAAAACTGTTTCATTTAAAATCGTTACTCTCTTTTTACTTCTTATCGTTTAAAATCGTTTACGATATGACGATCGCACAAATAAATAAATTATATAATAATATATTTTTTTTTGTAATATATATATATAAATTTGCTTCAATACACTTAATATCGTTAAAATTATTATTAGATATTTTATTACCGAATAATAATACAATTAAAAAGAATAATGTACATTATTATAATTTTTGAAAATAAAATCCGTATATGCGAATACAAAAAATTTATTTTTCTTTATTACACATATTTAAAATTGTTCATTTTTATTATTTTAATAATAATTAATCGAATTGGGAGAATTATCAAGTCATTCGATAAAATATAATTTGAGAATACTACTTATTGTAATAAAAATAAAAAAAACAAATATTTCATATTAAATTACATATTTTTTATGTATAATATATTGTCATATTTTTTAAATATGATTAATTATTTCTGGAAATTGATGTCTTATATTTTTTTACTTAAAAAATAACTAAATTGTGTTATATATTTTCAGTTTGAATAAATGTAAACTTTTTTATTTAATCAAATTTATTCGTATTAAAAATAGATAAAATTATAAAATATTAGCATCCGCGTGAATTTTTCCTAATTTTATCACCGGTATGAACATTTGAGTATCGTTGTCGCGTGCCTAAAAATTCCACAACGAGGAAATTTGAACAAACATTAATTAAACATATAACATTTCCCCGTAGGAAGATAAGCGTTGAACTTTTTGAAGTTTAAATTAATGACGTTTAATTATACAAAAGACAACAACTGTAAAAGTAGAATTAACGGCAAACCCTCCGCCTAATATTTACGCGCATAATATATGCGCATTTTACATCGGTACAACCTTTTTTTTCTTACACGCATACACACACACAAACACTTAAATTAGAGCCGTAAAACATGAACGTGCATTTAATTTGCATATAATTAATTGCAAGTAAAAGTTACAAATGTGCGCGTTTCACACTACAATTCGTGTGATTTAACATTTTTAACTGCCCATTTTGTCAATAACATGTTTGTGAAAAATTTAAGCAGAAGATTTTTTTTGTGCAATACCTTGCTTTTTATTTATTTTATTTTACTTTATATATTTTTTTCATGTTCGGGGCAAACATGCAACGGTTTTTGCATGTCCAGATCGACGCGAACGATAAAGAGTTGAAAACCTATAATTTTCGCTAATAAAAAGAAATAGTTATATTTTTTTTAACGCGGGGTGTTAAGTGCGATTTTAACGTTTTATACTCAGTTTTGCGCACGGTTAAGATAATTGTTTTCGTTACATTTATTCTCGTAAACGCCGTGTAAATGTTAATTGTGTTACATTGCGCGAATATTTTTTATTTTTATTTATCTTACACGGACGTAGTTTGGAAATGATTGGTATTAGAATGTGACGTGACTTACACGCGGTTAGGGGAGAAAAAAAATGTCCGTGAAGCCATGTTTGTTTGCACGACACCACCATGTATACACACACACACACACACATACACCCCTAATTTTTTTTCGTAGCGTTGGTATAAAATCAGGTTGTATTTTAATGGAATATTTAAGCGAACGCATGTTTTTAATGATCGTTTTATTAATATGCAACTCCATTTATATATTTTTATTGTAATTAAGCCATTTAAATATTTTTTTTCAATGGTTTATTATATTTTAAGAATTATTGTTAGTTTATTTTTATATATAAAATTAAAATGTCACTATGATTCAAAGTAAATGATCGGTATTTTTTATATAATCATTATTTTTATATGATGAAAGTTATAAATTGATTAAAATTATAATTTATTGATAAAAAAAATCAATAACCCGTTTTTATGATGACTTTAAGATATTAATGTTTTATCAAATATAATTAAAATATCGAATGTGCTTTATAAAATTATAGAGCGGGATTTATGTATGCCTTATATAAACATATTTTTTTTTAAATCATGGACGACTTTTTCAATCAATCAATAGACTTCTATTTGATGAAAAATGTCATTGTTTTAAAATATTGTATTGAGTGAATCATATTAAACGAATTGAATTTTTCAGGACCTAACGGATGTCCCAGACGACGCGGTCGACAGACTTACACACGTTTTCAGACATTGGAATTGGAGAAAGAATTTCACTTTAATCACTATCTGACACGTAGACGTCGAATAGAAATAGCGCACGCCCTATGCTTAACAGAACGACAGATAAAAATCTGGTTCCAGAATCGACGGATGAAACTGAAGAAGGAGCTCCGGGCAGTGAAGGAAATAAACGAGCAGGCCAGACGCGAAAGGGAGGAACAAGACAGGATGAAGCAGCAGCAACAGGAGAAACAGGCCAAAATGGAGCATCACGGCCATCACGCGACGAGTCATCATCACGATCCACTAAAATTGGGACTAGACAAAAATTCCGCAGATCTCCTAAAAGCCGTCAATAAAGTTCCGACGTAAGAAGAGTGTGTAATAAAAAAAAAATAATAGAAAGAATGGGGCTCTGAGTCAAATCAGTCTTAATTATTATTATATCTATTTATATACACATATGTATTAAAATAAAATTGAGTGCAATCGAACGCATTATTCCTCTAAGGACAAAAGTGGAAATTTTTTGAAACGTGAGACATTTTTTTAAAAATGGGTATGAGGTATATAATTGAAGAGTTGTGAGCGGAATGAAAAAAATGTTCGACTCTTGTGAAAATTCCTAATTCGTCCGTGTTTTTACAAAAAAAAAAATAATAAATTGAAAATAAATAATAATAGTCTCAGTGAAAACAGATGAGAAGTTATTGTATCCATTAGTAATAAAAAAAATAATTGTAATTCTTATAATTCGAAGTGAAAAGCGGGAGTTTCAGAAATCAACGTGCTTTACCGCATTTATATTCTACGTTATTTTTTTCCGCCATACTGTAATTTTTCATAAACAAATTTGGAAACTTTTACTTAACGGATGGCCATATTTGTTTATTTATTACTAATTACTTCCACTATTCAAAAGGTGAATTTTTACACTTGTATGCCAATATTTTTACGTTGTGGAAAATTAATTAAATTGTCATGGTATGTACCTTTTAAAAAAATATGTATTATTCTTACACTTAATATAGCGGTACGAATATGCAAGTTTTAATGTTAAAACATGTATAAAATAAAATACAAATATTTCACAAAAATCGTCTCAAATACGTACTAGTATTTAAGTTAATAAACGTCACAGTATATAAGTAGAATTTGTAAGTAGGCTAAGTTTACATTAGACAAGAGAAAAGTGAACTATCAATATTCATTAAATTAAAAAAAAATGGAGTAATAATTGAAAGTGGTCTGTGGAGCTATTGAAAGAAAAAAGTGCAAATTTGTATTTGAATTAACGTTAGAGTGCGAAAAAAATGATTACCTTTATAATATATATTTTTTTCACGACATCGATTTATTAAATATTATTATTATTATTATGTATTAATCCATTTTTTTTTGTTAACATAAAATGTACGCTCGATTACATGCGATTTTTTTTTTGTTTGTGTTTCTCATACTATTTTTCTTTTATTATTGATCATATTAATCTATAACGCGTGTTTTTTCTATAAAATTGGTTATTTTAAATTTATATATATATGCGATATGTTTATATTTTGTTAATAAATTTTTAATTGTAAATGTTATATCAATATTTTTTTTATTTCTTTGTATACATTTATCGGTTAAGTTTTCATTATTATTATTATTATTATTATTTTCATACTCAAAAAATTCTATGTTTTTTTTTATTCCTTCGTTACAATATTGATGAAATATAAAAATTGTAACTGACTGTTATGAAAAATATTAGTTAAAAATAGTAATATTGATCATTACGTACTACTACATATTTAGCGGTTAAGTAGTTAAGAATTTATATTTCATTTTTTTTGTTCACGTTTTCATGTTGTGATCGTTAAATGTGTGTAAATCGGCTGTTATCCAATGGCGTACATTTTTTTTATTTTATTATATTTTATATATATATATAATAAAAATTGAAAACGTTTTATATGTGTATGTATATCATGATGTTTATAATTGATTTTATTGCAACGATTATTTTAGTCTTTATATGTATTTTTTATTTTGATTTATAAATTTTATATGATTAAATGACAAATCGCGTTTCAACTATGTACAAAAAAAAATAATCCATGTATTTTTTGTATACATTTGTGTATACAATATTTGTGCACGTTTGCCTTCTTCGACAAAAATATAAATTTTATAGAGTAATTTTTGTGCAAAATTCGCATATCATATTTTTCTTAAATCGAAAAGATCACAACATTCACATAATGTTCGGTTTCCACAGTTTTTCAAATGTCTTTTGTTTCTCACGTTCGTTCGAATTCGTTTGGAAAAATTAGTGTGGAAATACAATATATTCAATCCTATACGTAATTTGATGTCAGGGTAGAAATTAAATAGGCTAATAATGCAAATGTTTAGCATTTTCTCTAATAAAAAAAAATTGAAAATAAAAATCATATAAGATTTTTTTGTCGAATATACAGAGAACATTTGTGAAAAAAATATTGTCGGCATACACTTAAAAATTATTAAATTTAAAATCATATTATTAATCATTAAATTTTTTCAATAATCCGCTTATGTAAAAAAGAAAAATAAGGGGCTACAATTTTTTTTTATTTACTTCGTTCATCTTATGAATTCGTATATAATTCAGTATTATTTGTAGTTGACTTTTAGCTATTAATGTTTGAAAGTTTCGCGTGATTTTATTTTCGTTTTTGTTTTGTAATTGTTTTTTTTTGTTTATAACATTGCTTGAAAATGGAGGCTTTATCACAAGGGAAAGAATTTAAAAATATATAAGTATACGGTAAGCGATCAAAACAAAAAGATGAAATAAGATGGGGCCGCGCTAGTACTGCCTGCATTATTTGTAATTTATTAATTAAAAAGAAAAAAGAATTACTATTATAGGTAAAAAACCGTTATGTAAATTTTCCAGATTTGTTGAAATATTTCGCTTGATGTATTAGTCTGAAGTGTGTGATTATTTAGATTATATACATTCAATATATATATATATATATATATATATATATATATATATATATATATATATATATATATATATATATATATATATAATAGCTTCTAGTGGAAAGGTTTTTTGAAAGATGGGTTATTAAAATAATAAAAAAAATATTAAAAATCTTAATGAAATTAAAGACAATATCAATTATTTTCAGAAACATCTTTACACCTGTACAAAAATTTATCACGTACATATTCTGGAAAATATTTTTCGGTATTTGGTTTTCTCCTATTGACATATTGAAAGAATAGAAAAAATGCTTATATTTTGAATTAAAATAAATATACAAAAATAAAACGGTACATACTGAAGCGATACTGTCATAAGTTTCGTTATTAAAATTAAATGTGACGTAATAAATATTTATCGTTTTTATACGTTATATGAATTTTTAATACTATATTATACATATATATTAAAAAAAACGGTTGTTTGTGTTTTAACGATTCTTTTACGAATTTTCCTAGACGTTAAGTTAAGAAGTTCCATTTTGATTTGTTTTTAAAGTTTAAGATTTTTTTACTTGCCATATTAACATTTCGATATAATTCCTACGAAATATTAGTGTTATATTTTTTTTTATTAGATGACTATATTCAATGGTAATTATTCCATGATTATTTTAATTTCTTTTTTATATTGTTACTTGAAAATTTATACATCGATTAGAATTCATTTAAATATTGAATATATTTCGAGTTCTGCGATTTATATTATATAAATATATATATGCGTTTTTTTTGTCCATCTGCCTGTGATTTAACTGTTTCAAATGTGTTTCTTCTTCGGTATTTATAAAGCTGGAAGCCACACTTTTTACGTTTTTTCTGTATATACTGTTTATTATTTTTCATAGCAATAAAATCTTTTTTTTTTTAAATTAATTTAATATAAGGACTTTACGCGATAAATAATGTCGTTTATGAATCATAGATTAGTCTGTTCAATTTCATTTTATTCAGTGACATAACGAGTCTTTTTGGGTTTAATATTTATTTATTTTTATCATTTCAATTTATTTATATATATTTGATTTAAAAAAAAACAATTAAAAATTTCATTTACGTATTGTATAGTTTAAGATTTATTTGTCTTTCACGTTACGCCGCTGATTACAGTAAATATTACTTTTAATAGTTGTACTTAATAAATACTGCACTCGTCTGTGTATTGAAAAGTGGTATAAAATAAAAATTTGTTTAATTGGTTTAAATTTTCATTAACGAAATCAATGTAAAAGTGTGCCGCCAGCTTATTTAAAAAAAATATTGTTCGCGCACATTTTGATAATTTTCTAATAAATCTTTTTTCTATTTTTAAATCCTTGAAATGGAAATTACGATTTATTTATACGAGAAAAGGTGCACTGTTCGTCAGTAGTTGTTTTATTTTTTCATTTGTTGAATTTTTCAGTTGATTTATTGATAGTGATTTGAGTTTATCAGAAACGCTCTTCATGATTTCTTTATTTCGCTTACGATTTATATGGAATAAAATTCTTAAACGTTGTAAATAAATTCGACTTAGATCATTATATTATTTTGTATAGACTATTATGATATATTTTTTTTATTATCTTTTGAAATTATATTGTCGTATTTTACAATTTATGTAAAAATAGTCGCTAACGAAGAGTTATATAAAACTTCTCGTATCCGAATTATTAATTAATTTATAATGTAAAAGTCTGATTTGTATATTCTTTTTGTTAAAAAAAAAGTAGTAAAAAAACTTGAACTAGCAGACAAATCTTATTGAAGGTTATCTACAACCACCGATTTTTTGTACTTATGTATTGTAAAACATTTAATGTGAATTTCAAATTACAAAAATTTTCGTCCTACGCCAATACTCCTGTAATATGTAAAAAATAGAAAATAAAACAACTTTTAAGTATTCAAAATAAAAAAAAAATAGCTCAAAGGTTAAGTGACACAAAATAAAAGTAATTAAGTACGTAAAAATGCTACGTAATTAACAGTAGATATATATATATATATTTAATAAAATTAATAAATTATTAAGCAGTGTATGCTTAATATGCTCCACTTTTTACGGTTTGCGAAGATTTCTTTTTTCATTTTTATTTTAATTTTCTAAATTTTCGTGTTCATGAAGTAAAGTTTCATTTGCTAATCCGATATACCGGTACAATACCACTAGAATATTATATTAAAAAAATGTTAAATTAGCTATAGATAGGATCTTATATTACTAAATAATTAAATATTTATACAAATTAATACGTAATGTATAAGCCGATGTTGTTTTTAGTATATCTGAAGTAGTTCAACAATTTATGAAAATGTGAATAAATCAAGAGTTATTGTAATTCGATTCAATGGTTTTTCTTAGTCGAACTTGCTGAAAAAAAAACGATCCAAATTTTCATTGGAACTAAATTAAGTATGTTTGAAATAAACATTTGATTAATATAAAAAAGTATTACATTGTATTTTTATCGTATCCATGTATAATTTTAAACAATAACAGTGTGAAAAGAAAACCGTCGAATCGACCGATGAAAAATTCTTCATATTTCAATTTTAACAAGTAATAACAGCTATAAATTTTATGTATAACAAATATATTGAAATGTAATATGTACAGAATGTCTTAATAAAAGTGATAAAATATGAAATTTTATTTGTACGTATTTACCTTGTTTTATATATATTATTACTACGCGCGTATAATTTATTAATGGAAAATACAATGAGCCATTTAATAAAAAAAACAATATTCGAAAATTATATTTATATGTAGCGTGGAAAAATATTTTTATATATATATAAAAAAAACGGATAGATAAAAAAAATATTAATGTTGTATATGGACGGCGTTTGTTTCAAGTGTACTAGTAAAGGCTGACGTCGGCTTTTTGAGAAGCGGACGTAAATGCTAAATTATGACCTTTTTAGCATTATATCAGAGGGAACCTGCCATTTTCTAATTCTCCACAGACTATAGGAAACGTCTAATAAATTTCAGTTTGCCCTTAAATTACCAATCTTCTCTCTTCTCCCCAGGCGGCCTATCTTTCTTTTTTCCTTTACCCTATTCCTTCTCGAAGCCATTGTAGTCATCTCCACCCTCGTACTTTTTTTCAGATACGGCTTGAAGAGGAGGCGTATATACCTACGTAAAAATATGGAATATTTTCCGAAATATATTTCATTATATTACGACCACTTACAGAAACATTAAATAGTCATTATGCGATCATTTGATGTAACAAAGTTAACTATGTGTATATAAACTGTGAAGCATTTAGTTTTTTCCTTTGGAAAATAACTGAATTTGATGCAATTCTATAGTTGCACATATATATATATATATATATATATATTGTATTGAGAATAATGGTGACGATTTTCGAATCTCAAGAAGGCAGTAAAAGTAATCAAAATAAATGAAGGGGGTGCGCTAGGAAGTAGAATATTTCCTACGGGAAAGATAAAACTTGCAAAGCTAACTAAAATTTTTCCAATATATTCAAATCTCCCTTGATTTTACGCATGGCTACTTAGGCGTATCGAAATTTTAAATTCCAAAAAAAAAAAAAACACTGTATTGCGTGTTTATTAGGTTTTATTTGCGTTCCGAATTACTATAGGTAGCAATGCCGTTATTTACGATATTTTTACGGAGTATACAGTGTCAAAGTTGCCTTTCATACCTGCGTAAGGTGTGTGATTTCATTGGATTTCCAAAACTTTAAAGTTGTACGAACAATACGAATTGGAAAAAAAAGGACCCGAACAGGGTGGGTAAATGTTTGTGGTTGACAGGTTTATGGTGATTAACGACTTGTTGTCCTGGTCGAGCGGCAAACATTTTAGGGGAATTGCCTTTAGATGCCTGTATTGGAATAATGTGTTGTCCTAGCAACACTTTCCTTCCCGATATTCTATCGCTGAACATGCCTATTATAATTTAATATGTAAAATATTCATTTCACGGTATAAAATCAATATCTTGCTAGAAATACGTGAATAAATATGTTTATAATTGTACAAAAGTGCTAAATAAACCATGAAAAGATTGGTAATTTATCATTTTTGGTAAGGAAAAGATTACAATAATTAATGAAGTAAATATTTTTTTCAATTAAATATAAATTTATGACATATTAATAAAAAGTAGCTTTATAAAAAAGCGAAATTATTTTTTATGGAATATCCTAGATATTATTATAAAAATAATATCTCCATTTTTCATGATTCTTAATATATATATATATATATATATATATATATATATATATATATATATATATATAATAGAGCTTCTGATTGCTTTTAATTATTATCATAGAAAACATTTTGATATTTTATGAGTAATGATAATATAACCGTTGAATATTAGCATATTCATAATATGCTTTAATTTAACAATCAAAGAATATATAAAGTATATTTTTAAAGTTTATTTTTTATTCGATATGTAAATTTTATATATTTAATTGTAACATCATATTATTGTTCTATTTGTACTAACATTTGATTAAAATTTTAAAAGGTCTAAAAATCTACAGTTTATTGCAAACTTAGATCGAATTACACTTTTCTCGAATTGAAGGTAAGTGCTGACATAAAAATCAAAAATAAAATGCAACGATATATTCTCGTTTTACTGTTCAATCACCTATCTTGTCATTACAGTTGGCTTTCGAAGACGGCCAATATATTCTCGTATTTCGCATAATAAAGTTATTTATCAGACAACAATCGAAAGCAATCAATACCGTTCGTATTTCGATTCAATCGTATCGTATTATAAAACGATCGATTTAATTTACGAATCATATTATTAAAATCGCTAAATGTTCCATTCTTTAATTTATTACATATCAAATAATATAAATGTTCACTTTTTGAAATAGAAAATGAAAATATATTATTTTCAACCAAAATTGGTATAACTTATGTATAATACTATAATATTATAGTTCGGAATACAAAACTAGTTTTTGTTACTAACTCAAAGATGGATAAAGAAAATTAGATATAATAAAATGAACTAGCAACAGACTAAAATAGGTAAAAAAAAAATTATAGATGCAAACTATGATTTGAAAATATTTTTTTTTATTAAATATATTTTAATGTTTGTATCTTTTTGCAACCCCTAACCTGCATAGATTTCATATCGATTTTTATTTATCTTCCGTAATAAATAATTATTATTATTACCTTTTTTATAAAAGAATGATTAATTAAAATAAAAATTATTACTACTTCGATGTTTTATAAAAATGGTAATATATAAATAAATAGATATCTATAAAATTTTATATGATTAAGAGATAAATAAAATCTTAATATCTGAAAACAAAAAAAAAATACATTTAATATATTATGTTAAGACACGTCACATGGAATAATCATTTCTTTTATATAAAAAAAAAAATATGTGAAACACTTCGGTATTTCAATTATTTATTAAATTATACAAATAGACTATAAAGGTATGTCAAAACGGATGACGATATATCTATTAGAATATATATTTTATACATAAAATAATATAACGTCGGCGAATGAGTAAAAAAGAAAAATGCGACAATTTTCGCCATTTTTTTTTATTCGATAGGAAAAAAAGAATGCGTGCTTCGTCGTAATATTTCTTGTTTTTGCGTGAAAATGCGCGATTTTAACGTATTATATTGCTTATAAACTTGTCACATGAATCATTTATACTATTCGGGTGTTAATAAAATATGCTCGATCGCATAATACAACTATGTTTAATGCGTTTGTGTATGTTTTCATTCGTGTGAATGGACGTGTGTGCTCTCATGTGTGTGTTTGTGTATTATCCAGTGGTTTTGTATCGTTTTATTTTTATTAAATTTGATATATATATATAAATTGAATTATTTTTTTTTTCATTTGAGACTAAAAAGATTTAAAAAAAACGCAAATATTCACGTTTTATATTATTTTCATAAATAAAGTCAAAATTATTATTTAAATAATATTTAGATAATGTTGCAGTTCATCTCGGCAAATTTTTATCTTAAGTTGATAGTTAATATAATTGATACAATTTTCATTTTCACTGCGTACAAATATAAATAATAATATAAAAATTATTCTATACGATATTTAATATTTATATTTTTCAATTTCGTTTCGATTACGAATAGTGTGAGTACAAATCGCAATTTAATCATTATCAATTTTATACGATGTGAAAATCTGATCAATCGCACCCCACTCGCACTAAACACACAACGCTCACACAAACATGTGCATTAATAACTAACTAACTACACACACACACACACATACACATTATACAAATATATATATATATATATATATATATATATATATATATATAAAAGACGTTAAAATATATAATCGAGAAATGAGAACATTTACGACCCCTGACTCCGGTTACGGTACGAACGTGTTCCCGTATACAAAGCAACTCGGGTGTATTCCTGTGTCGGCTCTCGCATCGCTATCTACCCCGAGGTGATTTAATGTAATTAGAAAGATAGCGAACCGGGGACCCAGGTGGGGTATCAGGGGTGTCTATTCAGATAACTAATGGTCCCCCTATTTACACAACCCTTATATAGATATTGTCGTACCATTATAACAAAGGCATAATGCCCGTGTTTATTCGCAACGTTGATAACGCGACGCTCCAAAGACGTGACGGACATTACGCGAAAATGTTCGCTTCACGCAAAATCCCACTATACGCACCTTTTTATACCCTTATATCCTTAAATATGCAACGATATATATATATATATATATATATATATATATATATATATATATATATATATATATATATATATATATATATATTAATACTAAAGTATATTTTTTTAATGCTTATCCGTTTAAAAATTGTTTTGAATTTTTTTCACGTCGCCGCGACGTATAAATATTAGGTAAAGGAAAATAAACCGAAGAATATGTAAACGTAAATGAATGTATATATATATAGTATATGTAGCGAGGAAATTTTATATAACGTTTATTCTATCTAGAACCCTGGAAAAACTATGCGAATTATTTAAATTATTTGTAAAAAAAAAATATTTAATTTTTTGTGAAAAATATATTTTTCATTGACATGAAGATGTAGATTGTATAAAGAAAACGAAGCTCATGTATGTTTATTGAGAATATTCACTAACCATTAGTCTAAAATATGTTTGAAAATCTATAAAAAGAAAAATATCTGAAAATTAAACACAATTTTAGTCGTGAAATTATAGGAATATAATTATTTAAATTCATATTCATTAGCTAAGATGAGACAATAAAAAATTATATTGACAGTTACATTGTTTTTCTTTACTACCGGTAATTAAAATTAATAATCAAATTTGAATATCAATTATTTTCTGGGATGTTTGCAAATATTATGGCCAAATAGTGCAAATCATAAACTTATATAAAAAAAACACATAGTGTCTTATGCATGTGTGAAATAAGATTATATTGTTGGTTTTAATGTCGCCATTATTAACCGATTTATTGCGGATTTCACCATTTTATGTGGCAATAAAACAATCGTAATTGCTCAATAATGTTTTTAGAACTGTATTAATAGTACTATAAAGCTATTAATATATACATATACTTGTATACATTTTTTTCGGTATTATTAACATAATTCTCTCACAGAATAAATGTTAAAATGTAAATTTTAATTTTACAAAATTTTAAACGTATAGCCATTTTCAAATTGACGATCTCTGCCTAATCGATATACAGATGTTCGCATTGTCGAGTACATCGTACTCTATTTAGATTTTATTAAAATCGTTAAATTTTATTATACGGATGATTTAAATGGATTGTTGAAATATTCGAAATATATTTTAGGCCATTCGAATGCACTTCGTTGAAATAATAAATTAGGCCAATGTTCGAAGCGGAGTTAAAAAAAGAATAGCATACGGGCGATGGAGGGTTGGAACCGCCCTGTGAGCAAATGGGCGGGTAATTGTGATTCGCTATGGCTGACTCGTCATCCCTCTCTTTTCCCATTAGGGCGGTATGAGACGAAAGGGATGTAAGCATTATCACCCATTCGTCTATGAAGGGTGCGTTTGCAGCAAGTGCCGTTAGCACCATCTCCTGGTATCAAATAGAAATTTCGATGGTCATGATGAGCAACCAACCGACAAATTTTTAGTTTAGTAATGATAAAAACAGAAAAAGTCGAAAAAAATGTCATAACAATATTTCCACCCTTCGTTATAGTATATAACCTTATTTTCGTTCGAATATTTTTAACATTACTATTCGCGGTGTGCGCGACTCGCAATGTTTCTCATCAGTGGTATTTAAACTTTTTCATTCAAAATTCACCGATAAATTTTATTTTTATATTTATTTTCATTATTAATTTTATTATATTTAATTTTTCTTATTTTATATAATTTAATATATTTTATAAAACATATCTATTAAAACGTTAAAGTCAATTCATTAAAATTGTTTTAATTTATTAGTCTATTTTATGATTCGCGTAAATGTATAATTTATTTGAATGTTTATTATTTAGGTCAGGGAAAGTTAGCATAAAAGAAATATATATATATATATATATATATATATATATATATATATATGTAGTATACATCATATTTCATTCGATTATTCGCAATAAGTGTTTGAAATATCTACAATTCATTACATTTTATCGTATTTTCTAAATAACAATTTGTTATGGTTATTGCATGATTTAAGTAGATAAAAACACTTCACATTCAGATCAATAAATATTTACTCACATAAAACGAAAATATACAAATACAAAATTTAAATTGCTATTTTAATATGATTTTATAAATTTATGTTACATTTTGAAAACCACTATTTGTGTGTGTATGTGTATGTAAGAAGTCTTAAATCTATTCACATGCTTCATAAGAGCGTGCTCGTCCTTAGTTTTGTCCGACAAGCAATAAAAACTATACAACGAGACAATAAAACATTTGTTGTGACATTATTTTGATTTAGTGCCCGTGGGGCGTATAAAACAACCCTTCGGCTACGGCAAAAATATCAGAAACGCATATCTCACATATTATTGTTATTATTCAATAGTATATATTTATATAAATAAAAAAAAACTATGGTAATTGTAAATAACGTACGGATATATGTTGCGTTGTCAAAAAATTCGAAGCTCGCACATGCCATAAATCATGCCAGTGTGTCGTCACGAATGTAAATAAAAACGATCACAATAATGTTACTTAACGACCATATACTAGTTGAACTTGAACAATTGAAAATATATTCCAATATTAATATTATTAGTAACATTTTACAAATAGAATAACATATTTATAAAAAAAAAATCATATAATTATAGATAACACGTAATCATTTTTTTTTTTAAATTAGAGTTTTGAGAATTAAATTGTGTATAGAAATAATATATCTATTGTAATACTTGAATCTTATAAGAAATTATATATATTTATTATAAATTATCATGATAATCCAGTTGTACGTCACTGTACGACTGATCCTGTTGCAATCAATGTTCTATATTTAAAAATACTTTAACAATTTTATGTAATAGTTAAAATTTCGCGTTTATTGTAAATACGAAATAAATCATAGACTCAGTATTTATTATATATATATATATATATATATATATATATATATATATATATATATATATATATATATATATGTATATATATATATATATATATATATATATATATATATATATATATATATATATATAATATAAACGAATATTATATACATACACATGTATATCGAAAAATGGGCGTGCGCACATTCGCCATATAAAAAATTGGTCCTATACCTAGCTGAAATACAATTCAAAGAACGTCAACGATAAATTATCGAGATTGACATTTAAACGTAAATAAATACAAATTTATTAGCTATTCAAGTTGGGATAGGTAAGCAAAGAGTGCTTTATGCATCGCCGATAAAAATTCTCAAGACTAAATTGTACCGTAATATTGCTCAGGATATTTATAGTGATTTTACAGCATGTAAAGCGTATAAAGTATCAATAAATTTCTTGCTATTGTTCGACGAAAGATTAATATTTTTTTACGACGCATCGATTACTCCGATTCGATTTATTAATGCGCAGTCGAAATATACTTTTCAACGTGATCATATAGTTTCATGATAATTATTGACGAAATGATTTTTTTTTTTGATCGAGCCTCCGGGTAATTTAAGCAATATTAGTTGTTATCGATTTTAACTAATAAACATTTCCTTATATTATAATTAATGTATCTAAATATGAAATGATTTTTAGATGGAATTTAATAGTCGGAGGTGGTTAACAGGAATGGTGAAATAATTCTTAATGGAACGTTTTTTTTTTTTATGTAGCAATGAAACAATTTGTGACATTAAAAAAAGGGAAATAAGCATTTCAATAAGGAATACGAGTAATATATATGTGTATTGTGTTGAATAAGTGGGAGAATAAGGTCAGATTCATATTATGGCACTTGATGGATGGAACTCGTTCATTAGTGATGTTTGTACTGTAGAAAATTTAGATTAATCTAGTACGATAGCCAATTTAAGTTCTCTGCGTGTTCATATTTTAGTTGCCCATTAAAAATAATGAAAAACATTTTAATTTGTGAAATATTTAATTAATTTTATTAAGTTTTTCCTGTTGTTCAGACTAATTTTTAGTATATCTTAGAATCAATAATGGTATAATTAAAATTCTAATTGGAAATATTAATGTATGTATCTAGAATCTTGTGGGATTGGTAAGCGGTTATTATTTTCAAGGACTATGTCTAATTAATGTTTTTGTTTAGTACATTTATTAATGATATTGAATGTATATTTATTATTGTATATTTCAATGAATAAAAAATTATTGATGCAATATAAAAAATATATATAATATTTTTTGCAATGTTTGCAAATAATATTGAATTCTTAGAAAATTTTTATCATTATTTAGATATGAAATAAAATATTGTTATTTTTCACAAGAAATAAGAATAAAGTATTCATTGTTTATAAATTACATATCATAAATTCATCACATTGATTAGTGTAAAATTTCAATACTTCAACCGTATCGAATAGTCTTACATGTAATATTTAAATATTCGGGGAAAAAATGTAATGAAATAAATTCATACTCGAATATATTTATTTAAATTACATTTAATTTTTAAATTTATGGTAAAACGTTGATAACACGACGTAATTATTTTGGTCATTAAATAAAAAAAAAAAAACATACACATTGTAATACTATATAATTGGAAATTCATTTTACTAAATTTATTTAACGTTAAAAATCATAATAAAAATATATTGGATCGTTTAAATTCGAACATTTCTGAAAATATAAAATAACGTTTCACTAAATCTATAGCATATATAACTAAGTCAATTTTTTATAGAAATTGAATTCACACACACACACACACATATATATATATGGCATTTAGATATTGATGATTTTTATGTCGTAAAATAATAATAACTTCCTATTGTTTTCTCTACAAAAGGTCATACATTCTAAAGATTTATACCTATATTAGAATACTGATTAAGTTTATTTTTATTACTTTATCAATTTTACATGATTTCAATAGAGTATATATATATATATATACAAATAGTGAGATTGATTGAATTATTATATGAAAGTAGAGGAAGGAATTAAAAAAAATATTAACGATTTGAATACGTCTGGAGATGTGATCTAAAGGCGAAATGTATATGATATGTGGTATTTTTGAAATCTGCGACCTCGTATGCCAATGCGATTAAGTGCAATGAATGCGCATGCGAGCACGTAACAATTACGTGCAATTTTTATGCAAGTCGCACCACCGTTTAAAATGTCAGAATGTGGTTTTGTGAGCGCGTGCGATTTAAGAACTCATCAAACCGCCTTTTAACGATATTTTTATGGCCCACAAAGCTTTAACTAGCAATTTGGCAAGCGTTTAATAAACTTTTATAAGCCGCTTAGCTCTTTCGAAACGTTTTTTTTTTCTCGATGCTCTGTTGTCTCGTGTCTTGCTATAATTCAACGATCGAATTGTTGAATTTTAATAGATTTTTTTTTTTGTATAAAAACAAATCATATTTAGTTGTATCATATTATAAGTAAAAATTAAATCATATTTTTTTTTATTAATATATCACTTATATTATTCAAATGAAGGATTTGAGATTTGACTATAAAATATTAAATTAGAACTCTATAATTTTAAAGAGAAAATGTTTCTGAAAAGAACCGTTATTTTGTAATTTTTTTTTTGGTGCAATATATTATTTATATCAAAACAACATCTCGGAATTTTCAGATGTAATAGCGAAAATTCAACAAATTATTATAAAAAATTACGTTATATAGTATATAATAAAAATATTAGTTTATTAGTTAATTAGAAAATAAAGTAATTAGGAAGTATCTTGATTTAGTTCAAAATTTGTTTTGTTGATATAACTATTTCACCCCACAGTGTTGTATTATTAGTCTTAATTATACTATAACATCAATTATTATTTATATCGTTTCAAATTTTACGATAGGTCGTACAAAAAATAAATATGCATATTAAATATTCTGTTGCGAATTATATTATAATTTATGCTTCATTGGAAACTATTCTAATAGGTGTTAGCACGCATACTTAAATTTTATTCGCGCAATTTATTCGCGGCAACATTTAAAAATCATACGTGCTTTATAAATACGTCATAAAATTACAAATATTATTTTAAATATATAAATATATAAATGATAATTGGTCATACGAATAATTAATTGCTCGTATACGTGCATATCTGTATATATTATAACGTTTTTAAAATAAATGTTATCATACAAGCATATCATTAATCGTACGAAGTACGATACATAATAATTTTAGCATACATAATTATTTTTCATAAATAAAAATATTTTTCCGAAGAATTTTTACTATCGATATTTGGAACAAGTTTATGAAATAAAATTTATAACTTATTTATATTAGTATATTATTTTTTAATAGTACAATTATTTTAGATGTGTAGTAGAAAATAAATTCCTATGTAAAAGTTCAAAAAGGTAGTGATAAATAAAAGCTTACCTATCCTTTGTAAATAGCTATATTTTACACATATAATTGAATAGTTAGCTTTAATATAGACATTTTTCTGTAATAACTATATATATATTGTTATAAGTAAAAATATAATTTATATTTTAATTATTAATAAAATCTCACTGTTTGAATTATAAATAGGTAAAAACGTATACGACATTATATTATATTCTTTATGAATAAAGAACTCCATTTACGATGTGGAGGACTATAAGAAATTTATACGCCCTTAAGCAATCTGCGAATGTGGACATATTATATACTCGTATTTCGTTTATAGCATGTAATGTGTAGTTTATTATATGCGTAGCATGTGAAATGAAATGCCACGAATTTTTATTGCACACGAGATAGATATGCCTGTCATCTCATTAAAATATTTTTTTTTAACGATGCGCCTTTTTTAAACTCATAGAATTGGTGACAGATGAGGGTTTACGCGTATAAATTAAACGGGAAAAATTGACAGCCTATTCGAGATAAGCGCTTCATATCTTTATTGCTAGTATTAATCGTTAACGACATTATTATTGTTGAGATTGCTCTATTTTATTTTTGCTCTATTATTATTATTATTTTTTAAATGAAATAAAAAATTATATTAATCAGTATCAAAATTTTACATATATATTTTTATAAGAAATATAATAAGTTTTTTATTGTGAAAGTCATGAAAATGTTTTGTAAATTTGAAAAAACTTTTTCATAAAAGACAGTAAATATGGTATATACAATTTATGCTGGAATATGTTCTATTATTTTTAATTTTTATAATGTAAACAGAGATATAAGAGAATTAAAATTTTGAACAAAATCTTTACATTTATTTGAACTTTTCAAAGTAGTACATATTAGGTATTTATTTTGAATATATGTAATATGAAATATAATATTAAGTTAAATTATTCATATATATATTAAGTGTTAAAAATTGTCATAAAATTATATACTTAATATATTATAATAGATAAATAACAATAAATTTAGATTTACAATAATTTTATCGTTTTACAAAATACAGTATTCATTATTCAATATATATATATAGACATAAATATTTCATAAATTGAGAGAGCTAAAAGGGTTTTTACCCACTATTAAGTTCACGTATATATTATAGATAATGAATATGGTCCTTTTCCGCTTTTCAGAAACACGCTAAGTTCACACACGACTTTGAACGATCTTCTCAAATATCGATCGCTTCCCAAATGGCGATACGGAATATCGACCTCTTTCATGTTTTAGAGTGCGACGAACGGAGGGAGGAGGTATTGCTTATCCCACTTGGATCTGTCATGGCGTCTCGTTAAGGAGGAAACAACAATCGTACCGGGATAGATTTATGACACTATAATTCTCGTTAAGTGCCGACGCGGCTTTATCTGGCTTCAGCCAGTGCGAACAAAAAGCCAATGTCGAAATCGGCCATTAAACGCTTTGCGTGATACGGAACACCATTTTTTTTTTTCGTTTTGGATCCACAAAATATCCCCCTTTCTCTACGTCTGACGTCTCACACCCTTCCAGGAGGGGTGTACGGGGGGGCGGCTGTTACTCGGGTCCTTTTCTTCGGTGGCCGACTTTTACGAGCACTCAAAGCGATTTTTATGTCACCTGTTACCGTAGATAAAAATTATTATTGTTGTTGTTGTTGTTGTATATGCCCGCTTGTTATTATAACAATAATAAATGCCGGAGCGTTTACGGTGCGAATTTTATTATTATTTTTGCGCAATAAATATATGCGCTTTTCATCCGCCTGTTAAACCGGATGTTGATCTGGGATTCGAACCCGAGTCGCCGTTTAAAAATGCGTTCAATCGCCCAAAGGTGGCGCTGAGCTTCACCACTATATTACTTTACACTAAATCGCATAGATGCTAATAAAATGCTTTTCACACACACACACACACACACACACACAAATATATATATATATTTTTCTATTCTCGCGAAATTTTTCGTGTCTGATAATAGGCTATTATATGGCGTTTTATTATACGATCGTAAAATGTATACATTTCCATCGCATTATTTTACAATCAAACACGCAATTCTACTTCTTATATATATATATATACACTAAAAAATGATTTTACTTTTTTATTATATAGATTTTTTTCATATTATTTATTATAAATAATAAAATATTTATTAATATATAACTAATACTGCGATATTTTTATTGTTAACTAATTAATAATATATTATATAAATAAACAAATACTACTTTAAATAACATATTAATTTTTATCATCAACACGTATTTTGAAAATATTTTTTTTTACTTATATTAAAATATATAATACACATATAGAATATTATCATAAAGTTTATTATCAAAATAAATAAATCGTTTTGCGACGTTAAGCCTTAAAACATTTTTCTCGCGTAATAGTTAAAGTGTTTTCCATAAGATGTCATCGTTTATTTTTATGTTTCTTTATTTATGTTTATGATTTAAAATTATAATTTACGCGTAAATGTAATCTTAAAATTGGTAAATTTCACGTCAAAAAAAAGTGTTGTAAAAATATTACAAAGTTCACCACAAATTTTTCAATCTAAAGTGCAAATTTTTGTAATATATATATATTTTTATAATAATGAGTAAAAATTAATAAGATATACATATAAACTTTTCTGTGATTATTAATTTAAATTATTACCAATTAATCGTAATTATAAAATTTAATTTTAAGGAGTATTAATTATTTAATTAATATTTATGTGTATACTTAACACATTTTCAAATGTCAACATACTCGCCATAAAATTAATTTGTATAATAATAATATTATGTAAAAATAATATATATATATATATATATATATATATATATATATATATATATATATATATAATTATATGGTAATAAATATGTCATTGTATATATGTATATATATATATATATATATATATATATATATATATATATATATATATTTTACCTTATATTTTGATGATCAAGAATATTTTCCTTATTTCTTATAAATTTAATTAATTTGCACTATATATTGCAACACTATACGAATAAGATTTATATAATAAAACACGTTTTACTAATATAGTATTAAGTATTTCACAATATCCGAATTAATTAATGTGTATCACGAATAATATAAATATATATATTATATTATGTATTAAATATGTTTACTCCTTCAAGATTAAGGTAATACTAAAATAGTATTTATGCTTCTTTTTGGGACGTCGAAAAGGGGTAAACTTTCTAATTTTCCGAGTAAATATTTTTGTGATATTTGTAAGAAAGAGAAAATATCAATTATAATTGTTATAACAAGATTTCAAATGTCGTTTTTTATTTGAAAAGGGTTGCTCGACTTTCACATTTTACGACTCGTTCACGAAATACGTCATTGTGTCGACGTTTTTTTTTTTTAGTGTACACTAATAAAAACGACTGTGCCGTGAAATATTACAGGAATTTCGTGATTTATAATATTTATTATATATATTATGTATTGACATGTAAAAAAAAATGTTACGTCTATGAGGCAAAAAAACCGGCATTACCGATATTAGGCAATTATTTAAAATTAACGACGTCGAACATAAAAATTTAACGATAACGAGAAAACGGCCAAGACGGAAAATTTATATATAAGAACGAGAAATAATTTATCAACACCTTTTTGTATGAAAAGATTTTATTTTTCATGTGTCGAATACTGCTATAATTAGGTATTTGGAATTTCAGTCGTTGTGACTTCTATTTGAATGGCGATAAAATTTCTTAATTGTTTCTTGTAGTGTTCATTTACATATGAAAACGATAAAAATAGCTTTATTTAAACAAGTTGATTAGTTTGAAAAATACTCATACACATACAATATACCTACTTTTTTTACCGTAGATTTTTTTTCTTCTTGTTCGGCATCGTTTATACCTAGTGTGGGATCCAAGGTGCTTCCTTTCGATAAAATATACTTCTTAATTATACGAACGTACGATGTATAAATGAATATTATGATAAAATATAACAATCTTATGTAAGACGCTTGATGGCTGTATAAATATCATAAATAGAAATGAATCATTCTATATATGTATACCGAGAAGAAACGGTTTTATATTTTTTTTTTTTTTGAGCTAGCATAAATTAAGTTATTTTATTTTGGAGGAAAAAAAAGGCGAAGAGTACGATTTTTTGTAGATTTCTTTTAAGAATTTAATATATATATATATATATATATATATATATATATATATATATATATATATATATATATTACAACATTAATACATAATGGAAAATTTTACGTAATACAATTTAAAAATAAATTTATTTATTATTTATTAATTTAAAAACATTTTATTCTTTTTAATCAAATACATTATTTTAAAAATATAGATTGTGTCAATTTGTTTAAAATTTTATTGCTAGTTATATTTATAATGTTTTTGAATATTTATTTGGTAATTAGTTAAATATATTTTTTAAAGATTTTTAAACATAAACTAAATAATTTTCACTAATTTGCTTCTTTATATTTCAAAGTTATCATTTCATATTTCAAAAATATATATATATTTTTTTTTACGAAAGTATTGTAATATGAAAAGAACAATATAGCTACTAAAAATTAATATATATGATATTAAATTATTTTTATAGTATATCTTAAAAATACTTATCTATTAATTATTTTATGAAATATTTTTGATAATTATAAGATTATTTTAGATTTCCATTTATAATATGCTAACATTATATTGAATACTAAATTTAAATCCAATTTACCTATACCCAAGAGAAGTTTAGCTGCTATTTATTTAACTGGTATTTATTTCATATAAACATCAAAAAATTTTCAACAAAATATGTGTAATAAAATAAATATTACTTTCCGTATGTAAATTATAAATGATACTTTCAGTTGGTAAATAATTTAGCAGTCGTTTTTATCATCACACATATAATATGTACTAATAAAATAGCACAGAATAGAAAATGTCCGCCGACGTGGCCCATGTATCGTAACGATATTAACATCCTACGAGTGAATCAGATAGATATTTAAATTAGCTGGAAAGTTAGCTTATATACACTTTGCGGGGCACAGACAATTAAAGGCAGTATCAAACGGCCAATTAAGACTCCGTGGAAATGTTTATTTTATTGCTTGTTGAATTGACGGGCACATAATTCTGTCGTTATACCATTTATGGTCGCTGTGGATGCTGCGGGTCCCCCCGATATAATACGAGGCATTGAAGGTCTCACAATCGGCTCGTTTACGGGGTATTTAATGGATGTGTGCGAGTTTGATTCGTCTTAATGTGTCCATTAAATGGATCAATTTATTGTGGACAAGACATTTTCGGCGGCTACCGCAACCAACGTCTTCGATATTTGCTCTTAATTGTTTCAGCCTCCACAATCGTTTGGAACGAATCAATTTTTTAATGTTAAACTTATCAACCCTAACGACATTCGAGGTCATTTCATATCAATTGATATTGTGAAAAATACATCGAAACGGATCATAAATATTTTTTTATTCATTAGTGTTTCCCCTTCAATTGAATTATTATTTTTTTATTTTAATTTAAAACTTCTTTACATTATATATATATATATAAAAATATACTATAATTGAGAATCGTAGAGCTGAATTAAAATTACATTAACATAGCCTACAGTTGTTTGAAAGATTTGTTTTATCTTATTTTGCTAAAGTAAATTTAATTTAAAATATATAAATAACATTATGATTCTGATCACTAATTATAATCATGTTTACAAACTAGTCCTTTATTATTATACACTTCAATAATAATCGAAATCGTATTATATAAATATAATTTAATAATAAAATAATTTTATTAAATAAAATACGGTATTTGATAATATAATATTTAAATAAATTAAGTTATAAAATTTTTATGTACATTATATTTTTCAAAGCTGTTTTATAATTATTTGTTAATTTTAATTTATTTTTATATTTTAATGTGTGTTTAGAATATAATGATTAAGTTTTTTGCAACAATTATAAGTTTTATACCACAATAAAAAATATTAATAAATATTGAAAATAATGATTGAAAATTCGATTATAAAATTTTATACGAAAATCAATGATAAAAAATGTTTAATTTTTTAGAAACTTATTTATTTTTATAAATACCGTTATTTTTTGAATTTCGTTTTTCTTTATTACGATTAATACAGATTTTTTTTTATGTTTATAAATCAGATATTTATGTTATGATGTGTATGAATATTTTTTAATTATTTAAAATTGCATTTAAATTATTCTGAATATAAATATTGGAAAAAATGAATTTATAATGCAATATTTAATCAATAGAAATTATATTTTCATATACAGATTTATATTTTCATACTTTTACCAATTCTAAAAAAAAAAATTATTAGTGTTTAAATATAGTAGAAAAATCGAAATAGTCATATATAGAAGCAATTGATTTTAATCGCAATCATAAAAATTATATAAAATCCACCCTGAGGGTTGAAATAATTTTATTGCGGAACGAAAAGCGGTGAAAATCGTATGATAATTATTGCCGAATTGGAGTTTTGAACTTTTGCGCACAATAATATCACATGATAAGAATTCGTCTTATAGTTTCCACTTAATATAAATTTTGAAACTTTAACTCGTTCCCTCTTAATGGTATTATTTTTCACGCGGACGATTTTCAACAGGGATCAGGTGGCGGTTTTATTATTACGGGGACGGTTTTTAAGATTGTGTCAAATACTCTTAAGTGCCACTAAATTATGTTAAGAAGTAATGGAAAAACTTCGGTTATCTCGTGAAACGGAGCCGCGTCGGAAAATTCGTAATGTGGCCAACGATAAAATAGACTTGAAAATTGCAATTTACATAAATTATTGCCGTTCTGAAATATGAATTTCATTTTTTTTTTAATTTTATTATTCATTTTAACCGTACATTATGATAATTTCTCGAGATAAGGTTACGCAACATCGTAACTCATGTTGAGTTGAAAAATTATGAATGTAATATTTTTAAAACGACTGGTATTTATGAGTATGTATATGTAATATTACTTTTCGCATGAACATAAAATAAGGGGTTACAAAGTTGCATTATAAATATATATATTAAATTAAATGCGTTGAACATAATTTGATTCTGTTTTATATTATTATTTATCTACCCATTAATATTTTTTATAATATATAAATTATATATTAAATATAGGATTTCATTTTTTTTAACATTATAAATATTTTGTATTAATTATTATTTTTATTAATGTGTTATATAAATATTTTAAATTGGATGAATGATATAAACAAAATATCATAAAGCAATATCCATAAAAATTATATTTTCTTCAAAATTATAAAATAAATTATTATTATTGCTTATTTTGTTCGATTTGTCTATAAAATTTTACTATCTTCATAATTTTGATAAATATAAATTATTAAATATGGAAATGTTATTATATAATAAAATATTAATAATGATATATACAGTAATTATTATATAAAATATTTATGATATCACATTTTATTTGTATGACATATTAGTATAAGAATATAAATAACATTTTATTATAATTTCGTATTATTATTCCGAAATCTAGTTGATTATTGTTAAAAATTGTATAATATTCGTCATAAAAACAATTATAAAATTATTTAAAAAAATATAATTAAAAAAAAATCCAATATTATATTCAAGGTTTATATTGATTTTTCTTTATATTATGATATGGCAAAAATTAAAAAATAAAAATACAGTAGAATAAATCTAAGGAATCTCGCTCCACAGCAAAATGAATAGTGAGCCTTGAGGCCGGGGGTTGAAGCGGTTCTCGGAAACGCCCCGAGTCGAATGGATTATTCTGATTGGTTCATACGGAATCGAAGGCGGGGCTAACTTTTTGACACGTGGAAGACTGATCGTTTTTGAGACATTGCGTCGTACGGAGAGGTCGTGCGTGCGATGCCTGTTCAATGTCACGTTTAGATCATTTTTAATGTGTAAAATGCCCTTATTGTTATTCGTTACGCGTATTTGCGCAAACTATTTCATTTGCATAAAGGCACATAAGAATAAGTAAATGTTTTATTTGACTATTAAAAAATTGATTTTTGAACGTTACTATTTTAGTGATTATTTTGTCTTATTTTATAGAAGTATTTTTGATGAATGTAAAAATAGATTAATTTTATGATTTTCCTTCCATTTGTTATACGAATGAAATTATTTATTAAAATATTAAAAATTGTATATTTAATTTATGTATCATAATTAGAAATGTAGGATATTTATTGAAATAAATATATAAATACTTGAAATACATTAAACATAATTTAATATTAATATTCGGTACTTACATATGATTAAAAAACATGATCTAATGCAAAAATTAATAAGACAATGTTTTATAATTAATATATTATTTAAAGAAACTCTTTAAATATGTTTTTACGTTAATTTAGATTAATTATATTTATTAAAATATATTCAAACTAATTAAATAAAAATTTAATTTTTATACCAGTATTTAAAAACAAAATATTTTATGATTTAGCAATTATTTTATTTTTCTAAAATATGTATGTTTAATAATAGTAATATTATGACATATTTTATTTAACATTAAACAATCAAATGGTTTATTTTATTAAAACTGATATAATATGAATTGTTAGTAAAAAAACGATTGAAATAAAATATTTCATCTTTTATGAATGGCTAAAACTTTTAAAATCAGTATAAATTTAAATTGAAATAAGATATATATGCTAAATATTTGAAGGAAAATTAAAAATGCTTTTTTTTATAAAAATATTTTGTTCTTTTTTATTGTTTTTTTTAACTTTAAAGGAAGAACACGATATTGATTTAAATATAGACATATTTGGTAGATAAGTACGATAATTTTATGATTCAAATTTTTTTATTTTTTTACTTTGTCTTATATGTATTCAATAAAAATATATTTAAAAAATAAAAGATTTGTAAGAGTTCTTAAAAATATAAATATAATAAAAATCGGCAACAATTATATTTAATTATAAAAGGTTTCTATTGAAAATGCTATAGATATATAAATATGTGATTTTTAAATTCATACACACATTTAATGCTATATACATAAATGAATTGAATTGGCTTGAAAATTTCGTAAAAAAAAAATATTATGATTTAATTTTAGTACTTAAACTAATCAATATTATAAGTATAATAGGTATATTTAAAATGAATTTATTACATTTTTCCACGCTTTTATTATTATTCATACCTTCATTTTTCGGTAGTTTTTGTTCTTTTTTTTTGTACGTTCATTTAAAATGTCAAATTTGAACATATTAATCGTAAATTAACAATATATGCGAGAAAATTCCTCATTTCGCTCACAATAAAATGTTTTCTGTATTATTATGCCCCGAAAATATACGCGATAATAATAAAAATCGGAAACGGAACCTTCCGTTTCTCACGTTTTTACATAAAAATCATTTATAATCCACACCGCAAACGGAGATCTCATTCAATTATAATATGTATCGGTCTCCAACAGATGCGTTATTTATATTTAACGCAACCAAAATACGCGTAGGGTGACTATTATTTCACTTCTGCTCCCGTTTACAATAGGAAAATATTGCGCTTGAAATCGTGATCGCACGTCAATCATTTCTGTCACGGCGACGGTATAAAAATAAAATTTCCCCGACCATAAACCGTCTTATTGTGGTAATAACGCATAACTGCTTCATTGCCTCTCACCGACACTCAATAAACTTTAACAAATATGTATGAAAGGTGCGTTCGCCGCCAAACAATGGGGTCTGTTTCGGTTATTGCGCAACTTTGTTCTTACAAGGGTGTATTGTTCGCAATTTTCCTGCGTGTTTTTGTGTATCGTCATAAATAAAAGATACTCTTTTGGGAATCGTTTTGATGGATTGTAATCGTTTACAATTGTCTGGATGCTGCAATGAAAATTAACAGGTATATTTTCACGTTTTATTCTTATTAATTGAATGGATTTGTTTTTTTTTTATTTTGAAACTTGTGAAATATATAATAGTAAATACTGAACAATGTTTTTATTATCAAAAGTGTTGCAGATTTTTTTTAAATATTTATGTCAAATTATTTTAAGAAAAAAATATACTTTGAATTATAAATAATTAAATAAAAAATATTTAATAATCTTGCCCATGTTTTTCATTTTAAATTATATTTTTATTATAATTAAATATATAAAAATTAGTCATTTATTAATTAATATTTTTCAAAAAAATATTATTAAGCAAACTACTATTGAAAAAATTACTGGATATCGGCTGATTAGCTAAAAAAAATTAATTGTGTTCGGTTATTTTTGTGTAAAGTTAAAATAATTAAAAAAAACAGTTTTATGACTTTAATCCAATCGTGATTAAATTTAATTTTACACGTACGTATAAATAATATATTTAATTTTTAAAAATAAATTAATTCATATTGTATAAAATATGTATTACGATAGTTTTGAAGTCACCGATTTGTATTTTTGACTCTAAATATCCAAAAATAATAAATAACAGATTACAAAATATGGATATATTTTGTATATATGGCAATGGGGTTAGGTATTGAAAGAAATTTTACCTGAGATCGACAACATTTATTGTGCAACTATAATAGCTAAACGTGTTACCACAAAGCATTTGTTGCAACATAAATTTCACCTTCCATTATGTTTTTTTTTTTGCCATGCTGCAAAATAGTTCGGTCGCCGAAGTGAAGTTATAAATTTTGCCAAGGTTTTCCCCTTCTCTTCTGTGAAATTAATTGGTCATGGTGACGAAATGGGCGATTTCCACGTTTTTGCCACCCGTGAATCTGAAAATCAAACGAACCGCCTTCGATTAGTATGGTTTTAATTATTGCATATTTCATATAAAACGATTATAACTAAATTATTTCTCATACATTTCGGACAAATTTATTGAAAAATAAATGTTTTTTTTTAATATAAATTTTAATGTAAAACATTATATTGCTATTTTATTCAGGATATATTTAAAAATATCTATTTTATTATGCAACAGTTTATATTAAAGTATGACGTTTCTAATTTGTATAAGAAAGGTCTCTTTTCAGACATAATCACAAAGATATTATGGAAAACGTAGTTTTATTTATTGCAATCGCATAACAATGGGATATGAGAAATACAAGGGTATTATTATTATCGCTATGGTCGTTTTATAATATATTATTTTTCATTTTTGAGTTTAAAAAATAAACGCAACAGCAGGTGGTCGCACTTATGTATAATAAAGACGTCACGAGATGGAATGTTCATATATTTTATGCTCTTTTAAGGTTCACAGATTAAATACCTACGTATACGTTTATTGTGAAAAAATATTCACATCACTAAAAATATATATATAAATAAATTACTAGAAATTATTAAATTCATAAAAGCTCTGTACGATTCGGTTGTGAATTATTTCAGCGTGCAATATGGAAATTATAATGACAAAATTTTACATGATATGTCAGTTTTATATGTTTTATACTATTTATACACGTGTTGAACAATGCCAAATTTACAATTGAAAATAAAACATTTCGTGTGTTCTTTGCGAGATACGCGTTATTTATTTTATTGTTATTTCGTGCATGCTTTTCGATGGCTTTACTAAAAACAAAAAAAAAATCATTATTTGTTAGGCTATGTTTGTATATTTATATAAAGTGAGATTTTATTATTAAAGCTTAAGCCTTACAAAGTTTATCCGGAACCGGGACAATATCCAGGCAAGTCGTTAAAACTGACGTGATATAACTCAAATAGGACTCAATTTAGCGTAAAAAGAAACTTCCATTTTCGAGAAATTTTTCTCTACCTCATTTCCAAAGATGTACAGTAAAATTCAACGAAAATGTTGCTTGGTTCGAACGATTTTTCTCGGGAAAATTTTTCGATTCCGATAATGTCATTTGTGAAATACGATATGAAATATCCGAAGTTCTTTCTATGTGTTATATTTAAATTTATTACAATATATTCGTTAACCATATGTTTGTCGGTATGTTTTAATTAATTGAAGCAGTTAGATTTTATAGGTAATATTACGAATTTATTATCGTTTTTTTCATAAACGTCTTATTTTTTTTATCACAAAATATTATTATTATAGAGTAGGCGGTTTTGATTTTCATTATAACTTCAAGTACCTGCATTTTATAAGGAATATTAAAATTCATTTTAAAATTAGTATATTGAACAAAATATTAGTACGAAAAATTTTGAATTAAATTAACATATATTTTTTTATTTTTTCAGATAAAATTGAGTAGGTGAAATGAGCTGGAATCAAACTACTATAATTTATCAGGTAAGCAAAAATTTTATAATAGTATCTGATTTATAATTGAATAAGTTTTTTTCTAATAATGTATATAATAACCTCGATCAAAGCATATTTTGATATGAGATTTGACTACAAACAGCGCGTTCACTGGTGGAAGTTCATACTGGTATATCATAAGTTTGGTTTATTTTTCCTGGCGATGGGGCATTATATTGCGACGTATATCAGCCGCCACCTCTTAGGTCCACCCTCAGGGGTTGGTCTGCGAAAATATCCGTGGAGTAAATGAGAAAATCATTCATCTTAATATAAAGGGTTTTCCTGTTAGATTGCGTTATAACTTACTGAAACGTGACTGGCCATTAGTGAAACAAGAAACGTTTCGGAGATATTTTCCCCGCCGCGAGAATGGCTCAAGAAAACGCCCACGAAAGAATAAAAAGGAAAAAAGTCTGAAAAAGAACATCACATATCGAAAATCGTTAGGGGCTGTAACGGGAATATTCCACTTTCATCCATTTCTTTAAAGAAATATCGACCTTTTTTCTGCGTGTGCCAAACGTAATTATTGGCGTGATTACTATTCGAAAAAGGTTTTACACATTATACAAGATGCCTTAAAAGATATTTATAATTCATAAAATTAGTGTAATGTGACTGACTTTAGAAATATCTATTCAGAACCGTAAATACAAATATATATATATATATATATATATAGGTTAATTACTTGTCTGATGATTTTTGCGAAACACATTTTTTTCTTTATTTATTATATGTATAAAGTAATTACAATGTTTGTTTAGAAAAAGTATTAAAGTAACAGCATATACTTATTTTTTATTATTTAAAAATTGTGGGAAACTTAAATAGATTATTATTTTTAAATTTTATTTTACCTTTTTAAATATGGCATAAAAAGTATCCGTTTTAATAAAAATAGAAATAGATTTTTTTTTATTTTATTTTAAATATTTTTATATATAGTATTAAATTTTTTGAAATCAAAAATGTTTGTTAAACAGCATAAAAAGTAGATTTGAATAGAAGTTTTAAAATGAAATATAAATCTTGTTAATATAATTTTAACTTAATTAAAACAAAGTAATATTAGAAAACTAGAAATCCGCAAATTTCATTTACGACCCTATTTTCAACGCCGTCGGAGTTTTGTACCGTATAAAAAAAAAAGGAAAAAAATTGTCGACATCGTGCGCGGGAGTGTTTTAATTCAAAATATTTTCAGTTCCGGTCGGTTGCATAATTATTTTCAGTGAATTTGTACCGCCACGGTTAGATTGTGTACATATCGATCGGATCGTGATGTACACAAGAGTTGTTTTAAATGGCCGCTGTAAAAACAAATGGCTCATTTGATTCGAAAAGCTATCGTCTCGACCGTAAATGCGAAATGGCACGACCGTCCATAAACTGCTAGAAATCGGAGGAATATTTTATAACTTTTTAATGTTTATATTGCTTACAGCACTTTCACTGTCGTTTCCATTTTTTTTTTGTGCTCGCCGCGTTAAAGCTATTTCATCCCCTTTCGCGTTGTAAATTAGTAATTTTGGAAAATTGTCAACGCTCTTTGCGACGAGTCTATTTTACGATTTACGAATGGGGAATATATATTTTTTTAATATATTATATTATAAAACAATAATTTTAATATTGATATTTTATATTAGTTTTATTAAAATAGGATTTATATATATATTAGAAACAGTAAAACTTTTTATTAGTAAAAAAAATTGTGCGCAAAATATCACATTATTACGTATTTAATTTATAAATATTATTATTCCTTGAAAATCATGTACCACACATACAATATTTTATAAATATTTTGTTATCCGTTATAATTTATCCGCAAACGGCGAACAAAAAAAAAATAATATCCCGGAGAAACAAAAAAATAAAGGGATTCACAGTACAATTCGACATTTCCTATTTATTTCGATAACAAAGCGCAAAAAGGGAAACGAAGCCCTTTATTGTACGAAAGTATACGTTTCGCAATATATAAATTGCCGCATGTGTACGTATGCAATACGTGTATGTTAAACGGACGCTTTCCGCCTTCCGGTTTTCCGACTTCCGGTAGGAGAGCTTTCCGGACGCGAAAAGACCACGAGAGACGGGAAAGGGGAGAGATGCGAAAGAGACGGACATTTTGCACCTTGCGTACGTATGTAGACCGTACATATGTAAATGCGCCTCGTAAAACCGATATACCGACTGAAAATTATGCCAAGTGGCCATTTTATAGGACGTTTATACGGGTGTTGAATAATATTTTATTTTTATCGGTTATCATATATGCGATAGTAGTATTATCTGTACCGTCGGAGGTACTATCCGCCTACCCTGTGTATGCGAACCTCCCGTTTCGTGTTCGGATGTGACGAAATGTTTCGCCTCTATATATTTTTTCTTTCTTTTTTTTTGTGATTTTTTTCCTTCGCCTCGCATACAGTTCTTTCATGGTCCCTTTTTTTTCTGAAGGCGTGGAATTCAAACACATATGTTCAATTGAATGGCTGTGAAAAACCCGAAAAGAAAAATCAATCTATCGCTATTTCAGCCCTTCAGTTGAAATTCAGTGACGTGCGAGCGTGCCAGGAATTTTCCCCGTGAAAATTCTTCACGTATCGCACGGCCTCGATAAAGAATAGGAATTTTCATTGGAAAAACTGCCTTTGTCCGTTTTAACAGTGAGGTCGTTCTTAAAACGCTCATGTTTTCATGAATATATTAATTAATTATCGAAAAATTACAACAATAAAAAAAATCAACAATTTTTTTATTTTATTAATGATTTATATTATATAAAATAGAATCACATTTATCTAATGATATTTTATAACTAAAATTGTATAAGGATTTTAATTTGTATTGTTATGTCTATAAAACAAGTTTGTGAATAAAATTACTCTGCGATCGCAATTATCATTTATTTAATATTATTTTATAATTAAGTGTTAATAATAATATAAAATAAATAGAATCGTTTATAGGTATTTACGGTTCATAGTCATTTAAATACCTACTTGGTGGAAATTTATCGAATTATATATGTATTTTTATGGGATCCATTAGAATTAATTTTTCGAACGAAAACCTCCTAATTGGCAAAACGTTTGGAAAAAATGGCATCAAAAAAAAAAATCGTCGAAACGAAAAAAGAAACGTCAGGAATTATTTTTGTTTGCTTTTTTTCCATGATTTAGCGTTGCCGTTAGTAGGATTATAAAGCCTATCGAATATCGATTTATACAACATTATCAAGATTGCGCACTAAGCCGCCGTAACCTATCAGATTCTGCTGTAGGTATATTCCATACCGGAGAAGGTTCCATGGTGACACGACCTCCGCATTTTTTTTCCCGAGAGCTTATCACCCCTAAATCTTAAACAGGAAATTCGAAGGGGTTGGTCATGGATGTAAGTGCGGCTATATAGACGCTTTTTATTTACGTGAACCTTCTAAAGGCGCTTTAAAATTATGCTTAAAGCTCCATTCGCCCTCTTTATACCGCTGCGTCGTCATCATCACGCGATTTAACCCTCTAATGCGCGGTGTACAATATCTGTGATATTATTTAACAGAAAAAAACTCCTTTTAAATTCCATATAAAGATGAGTATGTTTGAATATATTAAATATATATAAAAAAAACTAAATTTCACTTTATATATATATGTATTAACATCCTTATGCTTGTAGTTTGTGAAATATTTTTATATACAATTTATGGGTTAACAGTATTGTTTTATCGTTTTTACATTTTAGTTTTTCATTTATATTAATCATTAAAATTGTTATTGAACATATTAAAAAATATTTGAGTAAAAAATAATTTCTTGATATATATATATATATATATATATATATATATATATATATATATATATATTTATATTAATTATTTATTGATAATTTTTAATAATTTAAAAGATTAATTACTGAATTTTACTAAATAATATTCTACAATATCATATCTAAATTAAAATAAAAAAATATATCTTTATTCACAGTCATTTAACAATATTTCTTTTAATATATATATATAAAACAATGTAATTATTTGAAAGCGCTTTATTAATATTGTCGTAAAAAATGATTTCAATTTCACATTGTCAAAACTTTAATTTTTCCGTAGCGATTTTTGCGATTTTCCACTTTTTTTTTTTTCAAGTCGGTAATTCGTACTTTCTCTTCAGTCGAAAATCGTTCGGTCGTATTTCAGTCTGTAAATCACTCGGTAATAAATTCTGGCGTCATTCCATTCGGTGTCCAATCAACATTCCCACTAAACTCACCCTCCGTATTCAACCCTCCGACGCCCACATTTCTATACAAAGCCCCTCTTTTCCTGTGTCGACCTCGCCCGCTTGACATACGATTATTTTCAACGCCGAGGTTCCGGTTCAATTCCCAAACAAGGCGATTTCAATGAAAACACATCCACATTTTACTGTAATGTCCTCAAACGGTATGCATAAATGTGAGGCTTCTACCTACGTATCGTATTTACGACATTTATATACTATTTTATAACGAAACTGTATTAAATATTTGATTTACATGTCATCATCTTCAATATAACAAATATATAATAATATTTTGTAATACTTATTTTCACTTTAATTTAATTTTCATGCTTAAATTTTTTTTAAATTTAAATTTTTGAATCACCTATTTTGTTATAAATTTCATAACGTGGAAATCTTCTTATATTATATATGTGTTTATAAATTTATTTATGGATATAATAGAATGTCTTTTCATTATTTATGTTCCCGTAGGCTTATATTTATAATATATAATTTGCATCGGCCTAGGAAAGAGTTGAAAGCTCGTTTAAAAGCAAGCTTAAAGTGCTCGGTCGTTACTCGAAACGCAAATACAGTCGCCGGGGGTACTCAAATCCGGGTTCGCGGTCGCCGGCCATAAACGAAAGCTCACACCGGGCCTTTCTCTCCATCTAAAGCTTAAAATGCGGGCCTTCCTCTCTATTTGAAGCTTAAAATGCGGGGTGTTAATCCGTATTTTAAACGCTTCCATATAAACATCGATTAGGCGACGTTTCGCATGAATCTCGTGAATTTCGCCGGCGGGATTCTCTCTCGCGTGCTCGTCCGCATCACTGTGCACGTACATACGTGGTACGTTCACAGTAAAAGCAGACACACCACTTTAACGGGGATTTTCTTCGGTCGTAAATTCGAGGATTTGCCGGAGCCGGGAGCGGCCACTAAGCTCCGATAGTTGAGAGAGAATTCCAACGGGATCCTGCGCAACACCGATATCGGAGTAAAGCTCTTGTTCTCTTCCCCTATGGAAACTTTGATACTTGAGATTATAATGGTTAAAAGATTAAAGTTGAACGCAAAACAAACGGGCATAGCCAGCTCTAACTCGAGCACATTCGTGCAAATTTTCTCTTTGAACTTTTCAAGCATTCGAAAATCACGCATATTGAAGAGAATCTGATGGTGTTACAAAAAAAAAAAGAAATACTCAAAAAATTGCAGATCTTGTGAAAATTGTAATTGTAATTATAAGTTTTTTTTTATTAAAATTCGCAAATTATATTTAATTGAAGAATATATTAAACTTTATATATAGAAAAGTTATATTATTGTACAATTTTCTGTAAAAAATATTTGAAATTTTAGTTTCCAAAAATATTAAATCAATGTTTCGTAACTAAAGAACGATTTTGATAAAAAAAAAACATCATGGTATTAATTAAATTTAATATTAAAATATAAATTTATCAGTTCTTATCTTGTGATATTAAATAAATATATTTTGGTTTACTTTTGGTAGTTTTTTAGATTTTGTTTTTTTTTATATTACATTAAAATTCTGTAACACTTTGTTACACAAAACAAAGTTTAAAATAATGACTTTATTTACCTATTATGTGCGTAGTTTTTTTAAACTATTTTATAATGTATGTTGAATTATATATTATACAAGTAAACACCTATTTACTTTAAATGTTAATGCGGCATTAAATTAGATCTTGTGATACAACGAAATATGATACGAAATAGTAAGTTTTATACATTGAAAATATAATAAACATTAGACATAAAATAAATAAAGTAAACGAAAGTTGTTCGTTGAACCGTATAAAAATTGTTTTTCTTCTGTCGTATTCAAAAAAAAAAAAAAGCACAGAGTCGACTCGATGGTAATCACGTTAAAAGTTTTCGCTTCCGGGGCAACCGTTCGGAAAGGGGTGGGTTCGTGCAAAAAAAATTAAATTAAAAATAAAAATTACGACCTCTAGGGCGATTTAAATCCACATTACGACGTATTTAATGCGGCTCCACCTCCCCTTTCTATTTTATTCAGAAATCGTAATGTACTCGCCTTCGTACATCAATGCCGAGGGGGTTCTGAAGAAGAAGAGGACGAAAAAAAAAACGGGATAGTAATACGGTTCGAAACTTGAATTCTATCCCTGTTTCGCGTTCGAGGAATTCCTCGTGACAAAAGAAGGACGACGCTGGTGTATCCCGGTGGCTGCGTCTCATTTTCCGACATAAAGAAAGCTTATCCGTAGACCCTAAGGAAGTTTGAAATTGCTATTCTAGCGAAAAGGATTATACTTACTGCCGCTACGTCGTACATAGTAGCTGTTGCTTATGTAGATATTAAAACGTAACGAAAGATATAGGGGTAAAACGACGTCGGAATTTGAGATAGTACACGCTGAAAGATTCAGTTGTGTTCAGTTCCCTGGGTACGTGCTGAAAATAAAATTGGGCACGTGACCGACAGATTACAGCACCTGAAGAAGTCTCTCCCCCAAAACGCCTTTCCCATTCCCGTTTTCTTGTTGTAAAGGGATCCCGATAAATTGTTACCGCGACATGCGTCGAATATTTTATATGCTAATTGAATATATTAAACCTTACAGTTTCACCCATTCCATAAGATACTAACAGGTAATAATTACAGTTTCGATATTTAGCTGCGTGTTAATACGCTTTACCTTATATACATATATATATATATATATATATATATATATATATATATATATATATTATTTCAATGTCGTGGTTTAATGTAATTAATTCGGGTTATTTCAATTAAAATATGTAATTATAATTATGGAAAAATACGATTTATTTTAATGATGCAGCGCAATCAAAGTGGATTGTTTTAATGGACGTTCTAAATATAATAACTATTTATTTATATATAATCGGTCAGCGACATTACAATTTGTATTTTATTATTTTAATTAAAATTAATTCCGATAGTTCAATGTTTATATATGTAATTCTTTGCATATAAATAATATCATATAATATATAAAAAACTGATTGAACTTTAGTTATATACAAAATTAATATGTACTAATTTATCAATATGTTTGTTTTTTAAAAATATTGACAGATTTTCAATGTATTAATAGACTTTTTATTTTTTTTCTACTAAATATATAAGAAAAAAAATTTTTTTGATTAATGTTTAAATTAAAATATTTGTATTTTAAGAGGATATTTTTTTTTTATTTTATAAGTATTTATATGTGTGTGTTTGTAAAGAATATCCACAACGCACATTTGTTATGTCAACTATACCGAAGCGCTGGGTTTATATAAAGGGGTGGCAGCGGGTGGAGAAAAAGATAGAAAACGGCTACGGTGTTGGTATAATGGCGCACTGGAATTGCGTCGTCCATCTTATCCCAAACTCCTTCTCCTTCGCCGGGGTCTCAGATGAATTTTCATTTCTTGCTTTTTTTTTTGCAACGAGTCCCTCCCTCACCCCTTTCCTCCGCTGCCATTGCTCGACTCCTACGCCGCCGCTTTTCCGCTCTCCGCCGATGATACAGAATTGTGGAGAGGAAAATTCCTCTTTTTTCCCTCGTTTTTTTTTTCTTCTCTTTCGTCTTTTTTCCGTGTGTGCCAACGGCTCCGAACGTTCAAAATGTGCGTTCTGTTTTATTTCATATTCGAATTGTCTTTCTTTCGCTTTTATTGGCTGCGCATATTCGCAATACATTTCGCGATGGCAATTATTCGCCTCGGGGTATACGCGACATTAATACTATAATATTTTTCGCGAAACAATCGCATTTATTTCGTTAACGGTGGATTTTTTTTTTTGCTGAATTTTGGAACTTCGCCATTGATGAACTATATTATATATTTGCATAATGTTTATATGATAAAAGTATAAATTGATTTTATTACAATCTGTATTAAAATAAACATTTTGAAATTCTTATAATTTCGATCTTTTATTGTTAGACTGAATTAGTTAATATGGATTTCATAATTTAAATAGAATATTATATATATACAGATATTTTATATTAAATTTTTGATAAAAATAAAATAAAAATCTTGTATTTTGACTGATTTATTCAGAAAATAGTTGTTTTAACGTCGCGGAAATAATGTTGCGTACATATGCATATATTATTCCAGTATATAAATAAATGTTTATACGAATCGATTTTTCTCCATTTTACAAAATATACACAATTCTATTTTTATATAGAAAGAGATCGCGTGGAGCGAAGTTAATGTAGAACGTTTTCCATGAGAATAGCTGAAGGAACCGTTTGTTTAGCCATTTGTTGTTCTTTTGTTTGTTTGTTTGCAGAGAAATTCTTCAGGAAAACTAAAAACGTCGGCAAAGAAAACAGTTACGCCCTACGAGCTCGTGGGTGGTTTTTCCCGTGCTCCTCCCCCCTTGCGTTGGTATGGGGCTTTCGGGAGAGTAGCCTCTTTCAGGTTTAGAAGCTTAATGGCCTGAATACGCATTAAGATAGAGAAACTGCGACCTGCCGGAACAACCTTTCTTTGATACGGTTCATGAGCTTTGGAACCACGGGTCGGATGTTGCAGAACTTAATCCTGCGGTGGCCCGTCCTGCCAACTTTCACAATATATATACGTCTCGCTTAATGAGAAATGTAACATAATGAAGCTGAATTTCTGCTTCTAAACACGCGCAAACACACACATAATTATATTCACATGTATATATAGTGTTCATTTAATTTTCATAATGTTGAACAACTCGCAAAACTATATACGCTATCGATAGCTTTTGTTCTTTGATACTATTCAAAGTATATTCAATAGCAAACAAAGTGCATCAAGAAATTATAAAATATATATTTGACATAGATATGGGTTTGTTTGTTCAGCGAAATAAAGCACGAGTAACATTGGCGCGTATAGATGGCGCAGTTCCAACGTTCGGATTTTCGGAGGCTATAAATGGAAAATCAATCTGTTCATGACCTAATGAATTGGTGGCGGTTTATGCAATAATTTAGTGTTGCGATCCGAAACGCTGTTATTTTGATTAAAATTAAATTGGATGACTTTTTCGCTACGTGCTGAGCTGAAATTAAACGGCGCTTATTATGCTTTAGTACGAATTCTTGTGTAAAATATTAAATATGACGACCGTTAAGGTTACTTTTGGAAGAATCTTTGTAATCAGAATTATTTTTTTAACGAAGAAAATATACTGATTTCTACTTTTCTATTTTAGATAAAAATTTAACGACTTTATACAATTATTTTTAAAGCGTTTCTCAATTTTATTTGATAATAAAAAAAAATACTTGAATTTATAAGGGATAGTATATTTATAAATGGACTAAAATTAAATGATATTTTAGTACAATATTGATTATTTTTGTTATGTCAAGGGCATATATAACAAAGAAAGAACATCATGGTTAGAATTTTCGTATACGCCAGAGAATTCGTACATTTCCTATTGTTACGTCCCCGGGGTCGGGGGTTTCTAGGATAGAAAATGATACGCTCCTATTTGTGTATATCGGTCTTACCAACGGGGTTTTATTACTGACAGGTTTACAATAATCGGCAACAAAGTACAAGAACACAGTAAGAATTATAAATAATGAAGACAATAGAATAAATACATCAATTAATAAGAATAATCAAAGATACAAACATAAATCATTAATCAGAGATACAAACACAAATCATTAAATGCCAATAGTTAGAGATACAAACATAAATCCTTGAATGCCAATAATCAGGTATACAAATATAAATCAATTACAGAGCAGTTAATAACAATAATGGACATACGTCAATTAATAAAAGACATACATAAATGAGTTACACTAAACAAGAGCGACAAGGGATTAATTACTGGTTACCAAAACCTTAATCTCTAAACCCATATTCCATATATGATCCACCGGATTGGAGTATAACCGCTACTCCTTCTGGAACCAGATCGTAGATTTCCAACGTGAGACTTCTCGAAGAACGTCTTCCAGACACTCTTCTGGATTCGTAGAGCTCCCAGATGCCGACCAGGCCGCTCCTACATCCGATCGTCCTTCACCGTAGTCTGACGTCCTTCCTCGATCCATCCATCCGGTCCGAGCTTCACAGAGCCAAGGCTCTCACATGTGAAGTCGGGCAGGGCTTCGCCGATCCAAGACTGCTCGCAGACGAAGCTTTTTGTATACTGGTCGTACACCCGTTTTATAGGCGGCCGACTTGCAGTCCTTATCGGTTTCAGCTAATAGCGAAGTGGTAACGCCCATTAAATATGGGAAATCCCGTCTACATTATTACTTTGTGATTATCTTCGTCGCTTGGGTTTTTAGAATCCATTAGCATTGTTATCGTAATCCATCTTGTCTATCTACTTTTATATTTACAAAGAACAGGGTTTTTCCATATCTTATCTCTAACTTAACTAAATGCCGTTTACCTGCAGTAATTATATTTATTTCTTACATTAAACCCCCCAAGGTCGTAACATTGCCCCCTTCTAAAACTCGTTCGTCCCGAACGATGTTAAACTCATTTTCTTCAGAAGGCGGTTCTTTTCCGGATTTACAGCTAATGCACTTTCGACGCCAGTTTTCCATGTTTCCTCCATGACTTTTCCAACAACAGTTTTCTGTTGGGGTCGTTCTAACAATCTTATCCTGTCCGGGCTTAGAAATATCCAATTTCTTCGATTTTCCACATAAATTTTTCAGCTGTACACTTTGCTTGTTGTTTTCCTTTTTAGTGCCGAAATTTGTTCTCAACATCCTCACTGGTGGTGCGTCCGCATTTACTCGGGTCTTACTCGTCGTTTTTCCAAAAGGGTTTTCCTTAGAAGTGTAGCGTTTCGGGCAATTGTAAAATAAATGATCCCTTTCTCTACACTTGTAGCATCTAGGACGATGACGTCGACGTTTATTATTCTTCGATGTCGCCATCACTGCTCTTGTTTCAATTTCAAGGTCATGACGCGCTGCTTCCACTTCCAGTGCATGAGCCAAAGCATCCTTTATGTTGACATGATGTTTAAGTTTCACTGCGGCTCTTACTTTCAAATCTTGGATCCCGTCCACAAAAGTTTGGACTAACATGTCGTCAATACGAAGTGGTAATGATCGGTATGCTTTTCTGACCAGCCTCTGAACTTCCGACCACCACATTTGGAGAGATTCGCTATCCCGTTGTATGCGAGTTTTCAATTGCGTACGGTATACACATTCCAAGTGATTGTCTCCAAATCGGGACTCTAATGTTTCGAGTAATTCTTCATAGCTGACCTTTCCAGTAATCTCTAACACCAGGAGAGCCTGTCCACATAAAGCCAATGCCAATGCCGCAAATGCTCTATCATTATTCCATTCGTTGGCGTTAACCACAGCCGTCAACTGTATTTTAAAAGCTGTCCATGAAGAAGTTCCGTCAAATGGAGGTACCTCGAATTCTTGTGATGGAGAAACAACCACGGTAGATGAAATTCCTTTTCCAGACTTTATTTCAGCTATAGTCTTTTCAAATTCTTTAATCTGAGCTTTGATCTTAGAGAGTTCTTCGCTAGGTTGCTGGTTCCTTGTCTTCTCATCCTCGTTGATATTCCCTTTGAATAAGAGCGACATCTTCTATCCCACTTCTGACACCAATTGTTACGTCCCCGGGGTCGGGGGTTTCTAGGATAGAAAATGATACGCTCCTATTTGTGTATATCGGTCTTACCAACGGGGTTTTATTACTGACAGGTTTACAATAATCGGCAACAAAGTACAAGAACACAGTAAGAATTATAAATAATGAAGACAATAGAATAAATACATCAATTAATAAGAATAATCAAAGATACAAACATAAATCATTAATCAGAGATACAAACACAAATCATTAAATGCCAATAGTTAGAGATACAAACATAAATCCTTGAATGCCAATAATCAGGTATACAAATATAAATCAATTACAGAGCAGTTAATAACAATAATGGACATACGTCAATTAATAAAAGACATACATAAATGAGTTACACTAAACAAGAGCGACAAGGGATTAATTACTGGTTACCAAAACCTTAATCTCTAAACCCATATTCCATATATGATCCACCGGATTGGAGTATAACCGCTACTCCTTCTGGAACCAGATCGTAGATTTCCAACGTGAGACTTCTCGAAGAACGTCTTCCAGACACTCTTCTGGATTCGTAGAGCTCCCAGATGCCGACCAGGCCGCTCCTACATCCGATCGTCCTTCACCGTAGTCTGACGTCCTTCCTCGATCCATCCATCCGGTCCGAGCTTCACAGAGCCAAGGCTCTCACATGTGAAGTCGGGCAGGGCTTCGCCGATCCAAGACTGCTCGCAGACGAAGCTTTTTGTATACTGGTCGTACACCCGTTTTATAGGCGGCCGACTTGCAGTCCTTATCGGTTTCAGCTAATAGCGAAGTGGTAACGCCCATTAAATATGGGAAATCCCGTCTACATTATTACTTTGTGATTATCTTCGTCGCTTGGGTTTTTAGAATCCATTAGCATTGTTATCGTAATCCATCTTGTCTATCTACTTTTATATTTACAAAGAACAGGGTTTTTCCATATCTTATCTCTAACTTAACTAAATGCCGTTTACCTGCAGTAATTATATTTATTTCTTACATTAAACCCCCCAAGGTCGTAACACTATTAAAACTTTTAATAGTAATACTCGGATTAATTGTCGCGCTACATCGGAAAGATTTTCGGCGGCGTTCAGAGTTTGTTGTGTTAAAACGGCGACTTCTGAAACTCGATGTAAATTTTCTCGGTTTGGTAATTAATGCGGCCGTAGGGATGAAATGGGGAAACACATTTGAAATAAGGAATCTGCCCCGCCGTTTTGGAATTGTAAGACAAGAATTACCCCTTAAAAGGATAAGCAAGTAACGGATGTGTGTAATGACTTCGACGCGCCCTACGCCTAAATTTATATTTCATGTTTTTTCCACCCCCCTGTCTTGGAAGAACTGAATCGGGCGCAAGCGTGTGCAACAATGGGGTTGCAACTAACGGAATCTTCTCATACAACATATGTATTTCTACATTTACTTATATTAAAATTACGAACGCGTAGAAGAAATAAGGAAAATAGATATCACAGTGTGGGATATTTCTGTTGAAATTGAAAATAAATTTATATATATTTTTTTTATTTTTCAATCCTCTTTTTGTGCTTTTATTTATTTATAAAATAAATTTTATTATTCTTCCTGTCTATTCTTTCTTTCAATATCTCAAAATTTAAATAATTACAAAAACCAATTCGGATTATGTTAAAATTTGAGCGAATTTCAAAAATATTCAAGTTTTTTTTGTAAGAATTTATGATGAATATCTCTATCCAGAATCATTAAATTCTTTATTATTTATAATAAAAATAAAACTGACAGTATATAATCTTAGATTATATATATTTTTATTTCAAATTTAAAAAAAATAAAAGTTACAGAACATTATAAGATTCTGACATTAATTTTTTTCATTATTATGAAAAAGACAAGTTTACTATAAAAATATTGAATAACAAATTAAGTTGAAAATGTGTTTGTAAATAATAAAATTCAGGTTTAGCATATTTTTTCGTCGATCGACCTGTACTGAAATATTCCTTGTGGAATATTCTTGATATTTGAATCATATATTTCGACTTAAAGACGACTTGTAGAAGGATCTTTGTGGAAAACACGCACGTGATCGCTTTTATTACTTGTCGTATTGCCAATATTTGTATTCGCGTCACATATTTTGATATTACTATTATCGTTTTTTATTTCGATTTCAATTGATATTTTGCAATATATTTTTTCACAAACACATGCCTGCTGTGAATATTATTATACATATTTTTATTATTTATATTTTCAGTGAAATTTTTCATACATAAATTTCTAAGTATTATTCATTATTAATAATATTTTTTTAAGTGATAATAATATTTTTAAATATAACTAGTACATTATTAGTTATTTGTATTGTTAATGTAAAATTTGTATAAGAAGCGTGAAAATTTATATAAAATTCAATTCAGAAAAGAATTTTAAAGTTTATAATGCGTATTTTCTGTATAATTTTCGACTTATCAGTTTTTATAGTAGTATATATGTGCGTTTGTTTTGATAATAAAAACCTTAGAATCGAACTTATATTAGCACTTTTCATTATTAAACGAATAGAGTTCACATTATAAACATAGAGGAATTTTCACATAACGAGAAAATTCCATTCCATTTTCATTCATCCGAAATTCCTTTCATCGAACGATAAAAAAAAAATACAAATTCCACAAATAAACTGCAACACATCAAAGAACAAATAGTCGATTTTTATTAATCAAAAGAGCATTTTCACGTGCGCATATTTTTTCGCTACGTATTATTTATCTGCGAGCGAAAAAGTAGCCGAGAAAGAGAGGTAAAAAAAAAATGTAAAAGAAAATAACGAACGCGAAAAATATGCGGCACATAACCGTGAAATAAATATATTTTTGCGCGGGAAGGTAGTTTATAGTAAAAGCTATTCGGAAACTGGTAGTTACTGTACGTTAACGTCTCGGGGTAGAGAAATAGAAGCTCGCCTTCATACATCTCGAGCGCCCCTACAGCGAGGCTTTAACTCAGACTAACGGCCGTTATAAAGATGTCTCGGAGCGGGAACCGAACCCAGTATATTTCCTTAACAACACAACCGACTGCAAGGTACGGCACCCGACGGGGAGCCCCGGGAAAATTTACTTTAGACACCGCCATTGTGTATGTATGCGTGTATATGTCGAGACCCCCCCCCCTCCTAACCTTTCTCCATATGTAGATATTAAACTTTACGAATTCAACATGTTGGCTGTGAGATTTTCCACGAAATCCTGCAGGAAAAGAGCGTTTTTCCGATTTACGTGTCCTTTCGCGAGTCTCGCATATGAATTTTTATTCGCACGCGCGTGCGTTTTCGTATAAGAAACATTACAGGGGTTCGTATATCAAAATATTTTTTCATAATTTTGAAAGATTACACCGATAAAAACATTGTATATACATATTCAATATATTTTTTTACTTTAATTATTTATTTACCAATTACCGATATGAACGATGGAATTCTTTGGTATTATATTATTACCATTCTTATTATTTATTATAAATGAAAGACGTATATTGACTTCTGATTATGTAATTAAAATAGCATATATATTATAATGTTATATTATTATTATCAATATTTAAAATATGTTTACTAAAAAAATCTGATTTATATAAAACACATTTTATGGTTTTTTTGTATCGTTTATAAAAATTACACAATAAAAATTATGTATACTTCTTGTCGCCTCATATTGAGCGTGGACTTGCTATTATATAAATAATATATATGTTAATATAAGCGTGTATATATTTTAAAAACGATAAAATTAATGCTGAAGACGAGCGTTCACAGATAATTTTACATGTATGAAATTGCGCATTTGCTGAAATATATACGATTTTCTTCAGTGAAACGAGTTTTAAGTATAGAATACTAAAACTTCTACGGGGCATTCAGCAGTTATGTAAAGTCGTATATATGATAATATTACAATATGAATTTTATTTCATAATTTACATAATTGTCTCTTTAAAACTTTTAATTGTTTCATATTTAGACTAATTTCACACGAACAACTGTGCGTTTAATATTAGTACTGCTTATCTAACACTCTGATCAAAAGTGTTAATTGCAATTTTTAGTTATTTTTCTCATTTTTAATACATATTTTAAATTATACAATATATGTATAATACGAATGTGTGTTTGGATTTAATTTAAAATTCGCCAACAAACAACAATGGAAAGCATAAATAGCGAAAAAGCACTGTTTGCCCACCGAAAGCGCATAATCCACAATGTCGCGGTAAAACTTTGTCAACGTTTTGAGAAACTTTGCCATGGTTTTGGGAAACTTTGTAGCACCCCACTTCCGGTGTTTGCCTCCGAAATCTCTGGCCAGGAAAGAGGTTGTCCGTTCCGCCGGAAATTTGCAGAATAAATCAGACTTAGAGTCTTCACAGGCCGAACCGAAATTATTCATGACCCTAATATATATACAATATTCGAGTGTTCTTTTCCAAAATGTTCAGTTTTTATGCCAATATTTATTTTATTATATGCTATATTTCACTTAGTCATATTTCAGATTATATATTTTTGTTTGTGAAAGTTATTTACTATCTAGGTCCAAAATTATATCAATATTATTATTTATTTTAATAATATTATTTAAAATTTTGGTCAATATAAAAATGAATATGAATATTAAATTTTTATTATTTTCTAATATTGTTGAAATTCACAATTTTTATATATTAAAAATATTTTATATATTTAAAAATACAAAAAATAATTCACCTCTTAAACCTTAAAATATTTTTTTTCTCTTAAGAGTTTCAGTAATAATATATTTTAAAATAATATTATAAATTTAAAAGAAAACAATAAAATAAAGGCAAATTTTAATAACATTTACATATATTATATAAATTAATTGAAAAACAAAATGAACAACTGAAACGCGAACATTTTTAAGGTCGTATTAATTCTAAAATGAAAATTAATACCGCATAAAGATTGTCCGACGAAAAAAAAAAAATTAAACGTTCCCAAACGATCGTCTGACGATAATATAAAACGAGAAGTAATTCCTTCGAACAATAAATACGACATAAAAACGGGTCGTAATTTCATTTTTATTAATTGTCTGACACTTGTTCAATGATCTCGTTTTATTACTCGACGATTTGCTCGATAAAATTATACTCGTATTTTATATTATATGTATATAAAAATACGCGACGGCATCCCCGTCGTTTATATGACCAATAAAAGTTGCAAAAATGGTTGTTTTATTGACCTTTATCGCTAGTTAGTCAATATTTTAATAGTTTTTTTTTCTGTACAGCGGGTCCCCTGCTTATATCTTATCAATCGCAGTGAGATTTGTCCTTTTTTTTTTGTAAGCGCAATTTTATATTATTTTTATACCAAAATATCATAAATTGCATTCGTATATAAAAAAAATGATATGACATTTTTATGATTATTTTAATGTTAATAATATTCATTATAATTATACAAAGTTTGAATTTATTTATTTTAGTTTTAAAATTTAAATTCAATTTTATCTTTTAAATAAAATACTATAACGTGAATGTTTTTATATATTATATTTTTTTATGCATTATTTATATGATAAAAATATATGTATTTTTGTCATTAAAGGAGTTTAAATTTATTTATCAGTTCTTTAACTACTATCGATTTTAATGTTCTTATTGATTAATTATTGATAAAAATAAAAAATAAAATAAATGTATAAAATTAAAATCAATCAGCTGTAAAAAAAGATAATATTTGATATGTATGTATGTATGTGTGTGTGTGTGTGTGTGTGAAAACTTTGCACGCAAAACCGAAAACTACGTTTAAGCGTTCTTAAACGTTTTAACCTCGTCCCACGGAAGTTTGATAAGTGAAACGTGTCCCATAAAAGTGTCGTAAAGCGGGTGCAATAATACGGCGGCTAGATTGCCGCTATCGTTTTTCCTCAGAGCGACAATAAAGCATCATGTAAAATACATTAAATTTAACACGAGAGACCGCGACGGCAATATAAGGTGAGAGCGAAACGCAATAGGAAAAAAAAATCATCCCCCTCCGAGAGACGTCCCCCGTCTCGTCTCGTACAAACAATCGCGTTTATGACCGCATAAAAGTAAACCTTTATTATACCATCTGAGTATAAAACTCTCACTTATGTCGTTTTTACACGGCGGATGTGCTGGAAATTATGAAAAGCTCGACGTTTCGACGATACGACGTGTCGAATCTCGGCCGGATTACGACGATCGAGTAATTGATCGAAACGTAATTATTTACGCGTTTAAATAAAAAAAAAAAGGCCATCGTTTACGCGGCGAAACGCAAACGAGCCTATTCGATTTTATCCCCCCCCCTATAATAATAATAATATATATATATATATATAAATATATACACATTTTTTGCATATTTTTTTTTCGTAGTCATTTTGCGTAAAACCGACACGGCAGACTATGGCAAAATAAGTGATTTTGAAGCGAGACCTAAACGAGTCGGTTATGGCGACCGCATCATTTTCGAAATCGTTCCAACCCCCGCTCCGCCCTTCCTAAAAGCGCGATTTCGCTCGTTTTTGCCCTTTATAATAAAAGGTAAATCGGTCATCTTTTAATTTTAGAGATGGATGCTGTATTTGTATGCATTTTTTTTTTTTTTTTTTGTAAAAGCATGGAAATTGTTATTGCATAACATTACGTCTTACGGAACGATATATCTTGACGATTTAAATATTATTTTTTTTAAAGAAGTCTTGACATTTGTATTTTTATCTATAATTCATTGAAAATCATATTAAAAAAAATATAATTAATATTAATTATTCAATCATATTTTATTGCGCATTTAATGATGAATTATTTGAATAAATCTTATAGGTTTTTTTTGTCAAACATGTTTATATTATGTTATATGAATTTAATTTATTCGTTTCAAATTATTATTTTCATTTACCTAATATAATTTAAAAATTAATATTTAATCACTTATGATTAGAAGATTAATCTCAAATGGAATAAGAAAGAAGATAGATTATATTGACTATGTATAATAATTTTTGACTTTTATGCTATAATTAGACCTATTAAATAATTTTATATAATTATTAATATTTTGTATAGATAACTAAATTGCTAATCACGCTTTTTCAAATTGAGTACTTTTTTCATCGACTTGGACTATATGTCGTGTGGCAAGGGCTCTATTGTTAGAATGACTCTTGAATTGTAGGGAAATGGGGGTTTGTAGTACCCGCATGAGTACAGAGGCCTCTACTCGTTTTTCTCACGAACAATTAATTCCGACAATTTGTTATTTTTCTTAATTAACTTATTTTTGTTTGTTAAACAAAGAAAAAGGCACATGTTTACCACTTTTTTTATACAGTCATAAACTTGAGGGTAGCAATAGTTAACGAACCATTCAACGTTACTATTTGTAATTACATTATTTTTACAACAATATCAATTGAAGTAATTCTGTTTTTTTTTTCCTTTTGAAGACTCGTTTATGTCTTTAGAGTTTATAAAGATTTAATTGTAATGTAATTTACTATATTAATTTATTTTAATCTATTACATAGATATATATTATAATAATGAAATATTATATACTTTTTTCAAATGACTATATGAATGGTTAGTTTTGATAATTTAAAAATTTTAAATGAGTACATATACATAAATTATAGTTTTCAGTCATAAAAAAATATTTGAAATATTATTAGATGACATATTGTCAATTCAAAAAATTAAATATTTAAAGATAAGAAATATAAATGTACGGAAATTATTATTAGTAATATTTTAATGTTGTTATTTGTATATCGTTATTATTTAAAACAATTTTAACGCGTAGCAAATTTCGTTCAGTGCAAATGAAAAGGTAAAGTGTAAATGAAAGTGAAAGGGGGACGAGAGTGCGCGCGGTCGCGTTCACAAAATAAAACAACTACAAAAAAAAATAAAAATAAATAAATAAAAAAGGCTGCGAAAACAAAAACGGAAAAGGCCGACTTCATTATTTTAATGAAAAACACGAAAGTTAATTTTGCGGGCGAGGACCGCGATCCGCGCATGTGCCGCCCTTATTGCCCTGTTTATACTCATTTGCGCGCGCGGTATCTATAATACTTTTTTAATTTTGTATTACCTTTAGGTGTCCATAAAACGGAGCCGTAAAGATTTTTTTCAGACCCCGCATCCACCCTGGGTACCCGAACCACCCGTGTCGGTGACACCGCGGCGTCCCACTTCGAGCGCAACCCCTACTCCGGTCGAAAATTTCCTATTCAAACAGTTGTACCCGTCAGCGAGGTAGCGCATGAGGATACAGCGGCTCCGGTTGAGCTTTGTTTTCGTCCCTCTCATACGCGATTAAGTATACACACGTGTGACCGGGATGCAATACACGGTCTGCCGTTCCGAATTATAAAAAGCTGTAACAAAATCGCAATAAAGACGACCGTTTTGCGCATGAGCACTTCATTCAGGGACTTTTATTGATTTCAGTAGCACATAACAGCGGCCGCGGCTTAGACTGTGACAAGTTACACCCCTGCTTTTGAAAATCATAGGCCCACCCCCGCCGTACGGCAACGTTCTAAGCGCCATTCTTATCGAAATGGGACATTAGATTGTCTGCGATGTGGATGTGAGGTTACATTCTCTGCCATAATGGAGTGGGATTTTTGCCGGGTGGAGTTTCGACGTCCCAAAACCAGAACCCGAAACACCCTTCTCCCTTTTTCGGTCGTATTTATATATATATATATATATACGCGCGTATTGTATATATATACGTGTTCCCTTGCTATTGCTACGAAAAGGGGTTCCCTTTTGTAATAATGGCCGGCCCGGACCGGGTTTTTGGGATTCCATCGCGCCTCGGATGCAATAACATCTTTTTGAAATGAAAAATACAGCTGCGCTAAGAATGCGATACAAATACACTCTCGGTTTTTTTTTATTGTCACGAATGGTCCCCTGAAAATCATCACTGTATTCTAAATGTATATAAAATCTTGCGTATTGTCGTTTTATTCTTTATATTAAAAATATTTTTTTTTTCGGTAGAAATTGATAATATCTCAAATACGAGTGTTTTATTTTTTTTTCGAACTTGGAAATTTTACATATATCAAAACAGCTGAATATTTTTGATTTTATGCAGATAAAATTTTTCTTTAACTGTGTATTTCTTTATTATTATAAAATAACACGTGTGGTAAAACTACGGCTCTTTAGGCTATTAAATAGAGTTTTTATTGTACGAAAATTATTTACAACTTTAAACGAATCAGTATATCTTCAAATAAATATAATATTTGATATTTTTTATATAAAATATTTAAATTTTTTTTTTTTGATATTTCAAATGCTGTTTATTTCTTAATGACTTTAAATAAAATAAACAAATGTTAATATAAGTTAAGTTTTTATGTATGAAAATTTTAAATTGAATTAATTAAATTATACTTTGAAAGCTTTCATTTTTATTTTTAAACTAAGCAAATAACATTCGGCGCTTTGGTAATGTAATCTATGATTGTTATTGTAATTTCTGATTTATACGTTGGAAATTTGTTTAAATTTTATTTATTCAATTAATATGAAATATTTTTAAAAGGAAAAAATCAAATTAATTAATTGTCTTATATAATATCATAAAAATAAAATAAAAAAAACAAATATATATATATATATATATATATATTATAAAAATTAGTTATATATTGTATGCAAATTACCTGCATATATTGAGATTTAACGTCACATTTAGTAAGCATTAAAATTTTACGAAGCCACTACTTAACATTGAAATAAATAAATTATGCTCAATTGTTACTCGTATATAGCGAATTAAACGTCTTTTTAATTCAATCGTCTGATTTATATATATATTCATTATGTAGGTTATCACGATAATAAATTTTTATCGTACCATCGAACGATATTAACACATGAATAAATAAGCTGCAAAAAAAAAATATACACATTTCTAGTAGCGACTCATACATATTTTTTCGTCAAAAACGAGAATGTATTCGATCGAATAAATAAATATTGATGACGGTTGAGAAACTTTTTCGATGTTTGGTTTCGCATCCTTCCGCCGTTGGATGTTCCCGTTTGTATGTATCCCCAGGGAAAAATACACTAGTTTTTCCGGGCATATCTTATTGCTCTTTTGTTCCATTCTGGGGTCGTTACTTTCATCGCCTGAGGGTTGAATTTCTTTGTAGCCGGGATTTCCTACTTTCTTTTTTTTTTTAATCCAAAAATCGCATATATACACACATATCCTTGAAACTTCGCTTACGTTTGAAAATATTACGTATGGGCAATATTATGGTCTTAAATTGTGAAAATTGTCCAATATCCATATCAGTGACTTATTTTATATTTTTGAAGTTTTTTTTCTATCCTATTTCTTATCTTTATCAGTTTATATATATATAATAATATCATTAAATATTGATGTATCTATTTTTAATCAATAATAATATATTAAAATTGAATCATATGTTATAATTATTATAATAATTGTATAATGATTGATAAAAATTTTAAATTAAAAAATATAATATACAATATTCAAGTTTTTTGTGCATATAAATATATTATATTTTTATTTTTTTTGTCAAAAAAAAATAATTGTTATCGGTACTTACAAAGATCGTAATGGTTTCGGTTGCAAAAACAAGAACCTTATTAACTTATTCGTCTCTAGTAGGTACCGAAAGAAAAACGAGGAAGGGTGAACTTGTGGAAGTAATACAACCTTTTCTCGTTTATTTTTCCTTTGGGATGGTGGGTAATCATCGTATGGCAAAAGTTATTCCGAAAGTGAAATAGACTTTCTTTTGTTCCCATCCTATGATCTTACCGCGTTTAAAAAATGCAAATTTTCGCCATTTTTTTTCATTTAATTTATACTCGTATATCTGTATTTATTTTTTTCAGCTAAAAATTATTTCAATTGTAGTTCAGATATTTTTTTAGTATATTTTTTTTCTTTATTGATGTTGCTTCCTTTTCAATGAGAAGTCCCATCGAGATGGACCTTTCATACATTTTTTTTTTGTTTATGACGCAATAAATCTCGTATACAGAGTAGAGTTCTAAAACCCTTTCACGGTCAGAAAAAAAGCCAAACGCTGCATTGTCATATATAACTAAAGGTTTCAAAGCCGAATGTCGATCATAAATCTTTCAGAGAACAATCGCTCGGACATTTATCTGTTACACCCTTTTTTTAACATGGACAAGGTAAGAAGGATCATTCTTATCACTCATTTCAGTCGTATTTTTCTGGATATATATTGTACAATAATCACATTAAATTCAGCAATTTTTTTTATTATTTTCAACTTTAATATGTGATCACGAAATGTATTAATTTATTCTCTATTTGATTGTTATATTTGTTTAAATATTATTATAAAATATTATCGAATGTATTTTATATTTTATAATTAATATTATAAAACATACATTTTATAGTGGGGTATATTAAACTTTCGTTTTTAATAATTACATATATGTTTGTAATTTTTGTATTTATCTCAAATGTAAGCAATTAAATTAGATTTTTAAAATTAAAAAAAGTACTAGGTTTATAAAGGAAAACTAAAATATTTAACTTAGTTTTCCAAGTCCTTTTTCTTCATTCTGTTTTTTTTTAATTATCAAATTATTTGGTAAAAATCACAGTTTCTTTTAATTAAATTTATTTTATTGTAATCGTTTTTTTTTTACTAGAAAAATAACAAAAGAACAAATAGTTTAACGGCACATAAAATCGTGTAATACAAAATAACTTTCTGTAACAATATCCTTATCGCGCGTCAGTATCTTTAAAGTAATTGTATTACAAGTGTTTCGTTTGTATTTATTCTATTCAGAGATCGATTTCATCTCATTTACACAAAGCTAATCCGGTGAAAAAATAAATAAATAAAAAATCCGACAAAAGTTCTAATTTTAACGCGTCACAATATTGAATATCGAATTACTGATTTTTATGAGGTCCTAAACTGTGGAACATAAAAGCTGAGCGCGTTTAACTTTTTATCGCGCGCGTTTATATCGACCAACCTTAGACGGGGGTAACATATTGTTTCCAGTCGTGGATTGATTTTCAATGGGCTATATATTTTTGCCAGTGGAATAACTACCGACTCATACAACAAACACACTATGCGAGTGGGCCATAATATTTACGACTTGTCAGAAGGTTAACGTTTATGATCCATAAAAGTCCCATATAAGGTGATAACTACCGTGTTTAGCGACACATTTGTTTAATGGCTGTCGTTGATCCTCAATCGGTTTTCTCCTTATTTCTGTATGCATCGTACAGACAGCTTGTTTTTTTTTTTCATTTTATTTCATAGTCGTTTCGATGTGGATTCGAAGAAAAAAAAACGAGCACGTGGACGTTTCATTTTCCGGGTCGTTTGTCATTTATGAACGTTCAAATGGCGCATATATAAATATTTACCCTATGGTCTGGTAGTAAAAATGTCAAAAAATGGTAAATTATTGTAGATGATTTTTTTTATTCTTATTCTTATTAAATCTTAATGGTGGTATATGTATATAAAATTATTCATTTTTTTAACTAATAAGATGGGAAAATGAAAAATAAAGGAGTTTTATGAAAACTAATTTTTCATTAATAAATTAGAAAATTTATTTACATAAAATCATTATTTTTAGAACGTTAAAATAACTTTCATTTGAACTATGATGACTATAATATTAAATAAATAAATATAAATAGTCAGATTTTTAAAATTAATATTTTAATTGTTTACTTGTAATAATAATATGTAAATAAATAAAATAATATTAATAAAAACATGACTATATTTCTAATAAAAATGAGTCATAGCTATAATAAATTTTATTTTATGAATTTATTATATTTCTGTTTTTAATAGTATATAAAAAATGATTAAAAATGTTTAATTACTTTGTTAAAATAATTGTCACATAATTTTATTTTAGTTTATTTAAATATAGTTATATGAAAGATATATGGTATATATGAAAATTTTATTACTACGATAATATACCTATTTGTTTTGAATAAATAGAAAGAAAAGTAAAATAAATTTATTATAATATAAAAAATAAAAAATAGATATATTTTTTAATTGAACAATTATCAATACATTTTAATAATAATATCATAAAGGAATAATTATAGATTTGATTCGGTATAGGTATGTTTTATAGTAATTCAGTCACCGTAATTCACACGGCCGCATTCCCGTCGGCGTCCCGTTTTTCGGTCCCGAAAATTCACCGTCGTAAAAAGGATAACAGGAATAGCCAGGATTCTTGGCATCCTCGCCCTCGAGACAAGTGCCCATTTAGGGGTTTTCTTTATGCTTTCAGAGCTCATTTCAAATGTCTATCAGGGCGATTTCGACGCTCATTATGACCGCGCGAATGGAGCAACATCATTCCCTTCACTCTTTTCCACGAGTGTTTCCTTTACCGCTTATGAAGACGTTCAAAAAATTGCACGTATACACACACACACACACATTACGTTTATATATATATATATATATATGTGTGTGTGTGTGTGTGTGTAATGTTTTTTTTACTTTAAAGTGGAGAAAATAATAAATTGAAACTTGTAAAATGTTTTCAATTTGATAGATATCGTTGTCAAATTTTAAAAAATATTAAAAAAAAATCGATTTTAATATATGTAATTATTTGAATTTATTATTATTTATTTTATATTAAAAATTTTAATAGAATATCTTTTAATTTGAACCCGTATTGTAAAATTTGCTTAAAATAAATATATCAAATGTTTTAATTATGTTTTTAATATTCAAAATATTTTTATTTTAAATTGATTTAATATATTTAAAACTCATTAAAAAATATATTATATTATATTAATAAAATATATAAAAATATAATTAAACAATAGATGGCGTTGTGATATCGTTATCAATATTTTTTTTAAAAGAGTACTGAATTACTTGTAATGTTTCTATACGAGGTTAAAATTTTTGAGATTATAATTTTTATTTTAGATGATATTAACACATATTAAATTCATAAAATAGAAATAATATCGAATCGTATTTCGCAATTTAGAATTATATTTTTTTCTACACAAATAAAACGTTTTATATATTATACTATTTACATAAAATAAGATTTTTGGGAAAATAAAATATTTTTTGATAATATTAATTATTATTATTCTTATTTAGCACTCACGGATATTTATTTTAACATATTATATTTATAGTGTAATATAACTATATTTATATTTTATTTTTGGAAAATTTTTTAATAGGAGTCATTATATGAATATTTGATGAATAATTCTAGATAGTTTAAAATATTAGTTGTAAGAAATTAAAATTTAACGATTTCCTAACATTTGTATTAAATGTTATGCCACAATTAAAATTATTTTTGCGGTATATCTAAAGAAAAAAAATTATACACTAAAATATTTTTCATTACAATTTTTTTTTCATCACAATTTTGGTATGTTTTCGTGCTAATTAATTTTCGAGTACGGTAAAGCGAAGCGATTTTTCTTGTTTTATAAATATATAACACGCTCGAAATTTGAATAAAAAAATTATATTAATTTAAATTATCCTTTTGATCGCCACATTCGCTTCGAGCTTATGGTTCATTATCGAGATTTATTTTTTTCTTTATGTCCATGTAAATTTTATTAATGTGACGCCGAATTTCCAGTTTAACATTATCATTAGTTTTATTTGCGAAATATTATTCCTCCCTCCCTCGTCCTCGGCGAATATTTTCGCATATGAAAATTATTTCGATCGTTTATTAAGATTTGAAAAAATATTATTTCGTATTCCTGTGCGTGTATTAAAATTTAACGAATTTTTTATACATATCCAAAGTTCATGTTTAATATTATTTTTTCTGCGTATATAAATTTTTACATAGTAACATATTTTAGTGAAAAAAAAAAATGTTTATTAATTCATTTCTAGTAAAAAATAATTAAAAACAATATTTTTTTGAAATTATTATAATTTAATCGTGAATCACTAGTATATATTTTTTTGATATAAAAATAAATTTATCATTTTATTTTACTTTTTTCAATTACTTTTCAAAATCACTTTTAAACCGCGATCGAGAATCTTTGATTTTTAATATATGTATTTGAATTTATTGAACAAACTTATCATGGCGGATTAAAATACAAATAAATAAATAAATACTTGATATCTGTTAAATTAACATCATTAATACGAATTTTCATTGCCATAAAAATATTTTACTAATTATAAAAAAGTATAATCGCGTGATAATTTGATTAAATATAAATATACACACACACGCACAAACATATATATATATATATATATATATATATATATATATATATATATATATATATATATTTATAACGCAATAATGCGATACAATTTCGTATGCAATACGAGCATGTCGAGCGGTATTAACGATTCGAAGTACACGGTTCACATCCCTGTCCATCAGTTAACAGAACAACACTCAAAATATACGCAGACAGGAGTACAGTATGGACAGTGAACACGAACAGGATGGCTAGTGAGTGCAAACAAGACTTGAAGTGAGTGTAAACAGGACCAGAACCGAAAAGCCTTTGAGTACGTGCTCTCACGTACCGTCTGGTCATCTGATAACGAACGGTTCTGTTATCAGACCGAGGCTTAGCCACTATCCAATTATCTGGATATATTATGGTCGTTACCGGGATATATGCTTCGTGGACGATTGTTGTGGTTGTCGGTCGGTCCGTAGAGAATGTACGACGTCCACACTTTCATAATGCCACCTCGCAAACCTTTCAGACTTTCAGAAAAATACGTATGAGCCATATAAGAAATAAATAGAGCTGAGTGTGCTCTCCGAATTGCCCCATATAAATCTACAAGGACAATAGTAAGTACGTATCTGTGAAATGTGCGGAGATGGGAACGAGGCCAAATCTAACTTGGGAAAAATTGGTGACATATGAATATTGGAAATTTGGAACCGGAGAAGTGGATGAAAAAGATTACACGGATTGTTGATTATTCAGTATTCAGACGACAACTCAAATAATATATTTCGTAATTTAAATAAAAACTACGATATAGGTTAATTATTATATTTTTCTAGTGATCAAAAAAATCATTTTTTTATATTATATTATTCAATGTTATAAGTTGATAATTTTTCTGCACTATAATGAATTGTATTTTTATTTTTATTTTTTGTAACATCAATGTTCACAATATTCAATATTAAACACACAATATTACAAAATGTATTATAGTAAACATCATTTTTAAATTTGAATCAAATTATTATATTACAAACGCGATACTTTTTATATTATATTTTTATAATTTTATTATACAATAATGAACAACAATTTATTTTAGTTATACTAGAACATAGATATTCAGTTTGTATATATATATATATATATATATATATATATATATATATATATATATATATATATATATATATATATATATATATATGAAATCGTTTTAACACCAATATTGCTAGGGGGTGTGCAAACAGCTCGATGTTACAGCAACATCGACGCTAGAGACTAACAGATACAATGAATATGTATTATCGTTAATTGTGCCAGGCAATTAAGCTCCTGTTAGTTCGTATATTTTGCTATAGTGAACGCGCACACGAACTGAACACTTTCCATTATTCGCCCAAAACAAAGTCTATGCATCATACCTATACCTACTTTTTGCTTTTTATTGAGAAATTATTATTTTTAACAAATATTTCAGTTATTTAAAAAAAAAAATATATATATATATATATATACATTTTATCTATTATTATTTTAATTGAATATTTGATTTAATTAGATATTAAAATGATTTTTTTTCTTTGAAAAAAAATATAATCTGAAATTATAATTCATAAAATATTCTAATATCTGCAAGATCGAAAGCGAAAACGGGTTAAAATCGACATTTTTTTTTTTTTTGGTATATTAATCTCATTTTAATAACGCGTACGTGTTATATTAGCGAAAACAAGGCACACTTCGTTCAGAATAATATTCGCTGTGTGTTTGTTTTTGATATAAACTGATGATTCTTTTATGATGGCATTATGCAGTAATTTCTCATTTAGCCCCCGCAGCCGAATGGGGGGGTGAGTTTGGGGCGAAGTCGTAAACGTAATTAAAAAATCGTTTCGAGCGAACTTACTACTCGAGCACGTTTCGTAATTCACGAGTATGGGATACACCATTTAGCTTTTAACAGTAAATGAACGAAAATGTGACTAATGATCCAGGAGAGCCACTCCGACAATGTTCACGAATTAAATTCACCGGAATTTTGCAGCGATAACTTTCATTTAATAATAACGGCTTTTCACTTTTGAAAATTTTCGCTTTAACGCGCGGAAAATTTGAAGTGTACACTTTTTTATTTTGTTTAGCTGCCGATCTGTAATTATTCTTTATTTTCTAGAAATGAATGTTAAAAAAAAAACGACGTATAATGTGGTGCACGGTAATTACGGTGTATGTAAACTGTGTAATTTTCATACTATATAATTATCATATATGTATACACGTGAGAAACGACGCGTCATAAATATTCAAATTTTTGTGTTGTATTGCTGTTTATGGGTTTTTTTTTGTTGGAATATTTGAATATGGGAATTTTTCGAAACCGATATTCGTATAAACTATGGACTATGAGAACAATTCGTGAAAATGTAAATAAGATTATTTCGTGAACATTCTAATTTTAGAAGTAAAAGTGTGAATTTTTAATTTATAAACGGAATTCATATTAATGAACATAGTTTAAATTTTATCTTTTAAGATAAGACTTTTTTTTGTATATATGAGATTTTAATATTTATGATTTTTTTACATTTTATTTAATTAAAAAAAAACTTAAATTAAAATGTCAAAAAATAATAAAATATTAATTATATTTTAGTAAAAATAAATTTTTAAAATTAGATATTTCATTATATTGAAAATAAAAAAAAATCGTTACAACTTTATTTTTCAAAATCTTAATACATAAATATAGAGGTATATATTTATTTTTTAGTGTTAGTTAATATTTTTTTAAATATTAATTTAATATTATTATTTATACTGTTTTTTTTTTTGCAACCATTTGGTATAAATGGTATACAATATATCGTTGAAAATGCCAATAATAAATATAATAGTAGAACATCTCGTACTTAATTAAAACATATCGAACCCCATTATCCCTAACGGACTGCATATAATTTAAATGGACGTATCAATTGTGTGGACGGTCAAAAACAAGGGATTTTACATAAATAAAACAATTTTTTTTTCACAAAGGTATATATACGCCGTGAAAAATAATAATGTTAAAAAGGCGGCTTTTCGGCCCTTCCACTTTTCACAAAAAATAATTTCTTTTTATGGCGAAACAGAAAAAAACGCGGATAAATTCCATAAAATAAGAGTGATGCTGAGTTGCGAGGCAAAAAAAAAGAGAATATATATATATATATATATATATATATATATATATATATATATATATATATATATATATATATATATATATATAAGAAAAAAAATCCCACGAAATGGTCGGAATATATAGAAGGTACGAGGTCTTTAGATTTATTTGTAATGGCCGCCATACTACTGACTTCAAGGAGTAAGAAAATATACTCGAAATTCAAAAGTCCCTGGTCGTTTTCGGCGGATGAGAGTGAGCGAAACCGGTCACCGATTTCGAATCGCCGCGATTCGAAAGTCCGTGACCGGTTCTGCCCACGTTCGCCATTCAAAACTGGTTACGGAATTGCGGATATGGGGTTCTCGGTATAGAGTTGTCAGGGCGGAGCCACGTGATGGATTGCCACCGTATTCTTCCTTCAGGAATTCGTGGTGGGGGATGATTTATACCGTTTTACCCCATCGCGAAGGCGAAACGGTGTGTCAGCAATTTTACTTTTATTATATAGTGTGTGTATGTTATTATTATTATTATTATTATCATTTCCATTATTTATTCATGGCCGGACGTTTT